>CM035439.1:91848510-91958510 GCA_020310875.1 Ceratopteris richardii | reverse complement strand
TTGATTCTTTCATCTTTGAGCACTATTTAAAATCCCTATTTTCTCTTATTTAGAGTTTCATAAGAACCATACAAGTCTGCACCAAAAGTTCAATTTGTTAATTTTTTATATATAAAAGAGATGCAATATTTCCTTGCATCCATTTCTGATTTCATACAATATACACTAGAATCTCTCTTATATATAAGAGATATAACATTTCTCATGCAATTTCTGAATTATATGAGAAGAAAAAAAAATAATGTCAAAACTTTTGTGGGAAGCTTAAACCATCACTTGGATCCCCATAAATGGTTCCATTGTGGTGATGAAAACTTGGGTCATCCCACTTGTTCCATTGTGAAATTCCTTCTTGGGCATTTGTATACTTTCTTGTGTGCCCAGATCTTGCATCTACTTCCAAAAACATGCATCTAATCCATGCATGCATACTAAAATATGCAACCTTTATGCACAAATATTCTTTATAAATGTTTTAACACCCTCACATTTACAGTATGCATAATTAGCTTGCTTTATGATATGCATAAGTTTGTTCCATTGTGATATAGACACATTCTTAATGTATTCCTAGTCAGAGAACCTAACAAAATTATGCTCGTCACATGGCATGCACTCTTTAATCGTTGTGCATCTCTTGGAAATGGATCTTTCAAGAAGAACCATGATCTTTTGAATGCGTGTAGTGTTACACTTATGTGTTCCTCGAGTAGCTTTGATGTGAACCTTTTCCCTATACATGGGCACTTTTTACTCTAGTGCTGGCTAGAGGTTTTTTCCCCATGTTACCACATACTTGATACTCTCATATGTGGTGGTACTTTGTACTTAGGGATATTATTCAGCTCTTACTTCAGTTCAGTTCATCGATCAATAGAGAGAGCTATTCTGGCCATTGTCTTCTCTGTGTGTCTTGCTGCGTTTGTGCTCCTTGTGTGTGCTTCTTGTGTGTCTCTCGCACTTCTAGACACACCCAACAGTGGTATTAGAGCAGGTTCAGCTTCTTCTCAAGTTTCGGTTTTTCGCATCGCGGCACGTGCACTTTAACAGTGCAAATCGACTTCGGAGCATAGAAGTGTGAATTTCAGCAGCCCGAAAACATTTCCACCAAGTGCGCTAGGGTTTTACCCCCATTTTGAAGCCATTCGTGCAATCAGAATTGCCATCAAAGTGACAATTTGTGAGCTAAAATTTCAGCACTCATTTCAGTTTTCATCGAAGTGAAGATTTTGTCACATTTTTGTTCCTTAGTGAAATGGCGGGCAGCAATGACTTGTTTGGCATACTTCAAGCTGAAGATAAGCTTGATGGGACCAACTATCGGATGTGGTCTTACATGATGAAGCATGTTCTTGTTGCAAAACAACTTTGGAACATAGTGGTAGATGTAGATCGAAGACCAGCGGGTGCTTCTACTTCATAGTCTACTGTCACAGATGGAGCTTCTTCTTCGAGTACAGTGGATTCTCCTTCTCCACCTACACAGGAGCAGCTTAGATGGGATGGAAAAGATGCTCAAGCTCATGCTTTGATTGCGCTTTCAGTGAAGCGTCATATAGTTCCACACATTCGGTCATGTTCTAAATCATGACAGGCATGGGACACTCTTGCTTCTTTGTATGTCGTGCGTAATGAAGCACATGTTGCATACCTGAGGAAGCAACTTGAGGATGTATGTATGGCTGAAAATGAGTCAGTGGATGTGTATGTGACACGCAGCAAGGACTTGAAAGAGCAATTGGCAAACATAGATGAGATCATTCCGGATGCATCACTCATTTCTACATTGTTGAAAGGATTACTGGAATCTTTTCAAAGCTTTGCTACTACACTTTGCTTGGTTGCAAAAGGAAATCCTAATACGTATGCATTTGATGAGGTTGTGTCTCTTCTTTTGCAAGAAGAGCAATCTAGAGTGAATAGGAGTGGTTTGATTGAGGGAACGCAAGCACTTCCTATCTCACAAAAGGGGAAAAACAAGTATGGTTCAGCTTTGGGTTCATCAAAACCAAAGTCTCATGCTTCCTCAAAGGAAAAAAAGAACTATTATTTTCTGACGTTTATCAACAAGTGCCATGAAATACTCGATCTGTTGCAGACACACATACACACACACACACACACACATATATATATATATATATATATATATATATATATATATATATATATATATATATATATATATATATATATATATATATATATATATATATATATAGATAATTGATTTTTTTTGTTTTTTAAAGAGGAAGCTCGGCGAAGACCTTTACTTGAGATATTGTTTGACGTTGCCATTAATTTCCTAGCCAATACAGGCGATTTCGGCCAATACCAATACACAAGACTTCAAAGCACATGAGAAAATAATCCTCTTAAAAAACTCTACCAAAACCGGTTCCTTGATATCCTCGTATGCCTCTAGATTCTCTGGCAAAGGTTCCATTTCCATATTGGATAGGGCAATCCCTAGCCCAATGTCCGCCTTGGCCGCATTTAAAACAGGAATTCCCACTTCCCAAAGTTCCATTTATGGCCGCAGGATAACCTATGTTTTGTTCGATGGCCATGTTATCGAGACAGTTTCTTGGATCGTGAGGCCCCCCGCATTTGTAACAAGAAAAATTGCCATGACGATTTGGTGCTTCAGATACAAACTGTCCTCCGACATCTGTACCTCCTAATCCACCAAATCCTCTGCCGGCAATCGGGCCTCGTGCGTGCACGCGAAGGTGGGGATCATTAAGATAATTTACTGGTGGTGCCGTTGGAGGGCGCATCGTGGATTGTTTTAGTGGCGATATTTTTGTAAGTTTTTTTATTTCACCAATCATTATCCTACTTTCTGCTGCATAGTCAAGTTTTTCTGAGTTGATCACTGTGCATTTAACCCGCATCTCATCATTGTACTGCTCCTGTTTTATTTTGAGCTTAAATAGGCGCTGAGTGAAAAGAACTTTTCGTATCGCAGCTCTAAACATCGGGCTCTCGTCTTCCTTCCAAGTGCAAAGATCCTTGGCTGATATGCCAATTATCTCCTCCCCCGCTTCTTGGAAAGCTGTTACCCAATTGACACCAGTGTAATCTTGGACTTGCAATGACAAGAGATATCTATAGTCACAATCTGTAACAGGCTTATCACAACGATCACATCGCCAAGTACCTTCAGTATTTTTCACAACCTTTTTGTTGCATTGACGATCTCCCGCTGGAAGTGGACATGCAGTGTAGTAAAAATTGTCAGTCTTGATGAAGGAGATAGTTACTCGTACAGCAATCCAATCAGGCTTATCAGCATGCCCCAGCTGTTCATCCTTGATCTGAGTTATCGTTTTACGCATATTGATGCGATGACTATAAGCACTTTCTTTAGATATGGACTTTGCTACTGTGTTTTTGCCACCTTGATCAAACCAAGCCCTTGCATCCAAGGCTTGAGGCAGTTTCGGATCGATAAACAACTGAGTGCAAGAGACAGTGCCGATGCTTTTTCCGTCGAACTCAGATATACGACCCCCCTTGACAGCCAATACAGGAAATAATCCAGAATCACAAATTTCATGTAATTTTTGTCCTTCATTGTCGCAAAACGCACCCCACATAGTGAGTTCTACACTCCAACCAGACGCATCTCGAAGTTGAACTGCCTTTTTCGGGATCTCTATTCCGTTCTTCCTCATGACTAGTACCGTAGCATTGATTCTGTCAACTACTCCTATTACGTCTACCATAGCGAGGACATCCAATTGTCCAACTTCATTTATGGGTTTGAAATCAAACTGCTGCTGTGGTATCGAGTCATCGTCATCAGTACATCTTTCTACAGTTGAAGAGCTCTCTAAAAAGACCTCCCAGTCATTCTTGAGGTGATTGAAGCTCCGCTGTGCAGGTTTAAGAGATCCCTTGGAGATCATATATATGCCACCAACCTCTATGTGCTCATAAAATTGGTCTGCTATATTGTTGAAGCACGTAACCCTTACTTCACCTCCCTCTGCATCTAAGAGGTCAAAGCTGAACACCTTGCCTTCACCTTTTGCATTATTAAACCGCCGTATCTCACCCTTTGATGTAACTCTGGCTTTGACTGTCCAACGACCTCTATAAGGATTCAGGGATGCAATTGGAACGATGCCACTAGCGATCTCATCAGCACTGATAGGCAGTCGGTTAGGAAACACTGTCACAGGTTGACAGAATGTTGGATCCCCTACTTGTCTACCATAATTAGTACCATTAGCATGAAAACGTGAAAGCAAGCTTGATCCTCCCGTTTTACAAGGAGAAGTTCCCAAAGCATTTTCTCCATGTCCTTGAAAGCTTGCAGCCTGAGTTCGTTTTGCCACAGGAAAGCCAACTTCTGCTGCATCTTTTCCGTTCGTTTCAAATATGCCTGCTTCTTGCCTACGGTTACCGTTGCCTATACAATAGTTCACGTGCTGAGAAATTGAAAACTGTTTAAATGTTTGCATATGGACTTTTTGCTGATACTTACTGTCAATTGTAAGTGAGCCAGGTTGAAACGGTGATTCGCATACACTGGATACTTTCGGATCTCCAACTATTTCAGAAACCGACATCATCACCTCTAGATTGAGCAAGATTATTATCCTGTGTGGAAAATCGAGGTGTTTGAACAATTCTGGATATTGATGCGTCTGAATCTAATAACATTGATCGACTTCATTTTGAAAACAAATGATCTCAAGGCTCAGTCGAAGAATTCAAACTGAAAGCGTTAGAAAGCAGAATCAAGTGAAATCATGCATGAACTCGTATACGTGGGAGAGAAAGGTCCGATAAAGAGCAGTACTATGAAGTTCGAGAGCTTATCTCTCGTACAACATAGTAGCTAAGTTTGAAAGCATTCGAAATCATTCAATGCTAAGGAATAACGACCATAACGGATATCAAAACATGTAGGCATGCCAAAGAGTAGGCCTTTTACAAGCACATTCGGCCAAAAGCCAAGAAATGGTAAAGATTTGATGAGCGTAGTGAAGGTCTTACTTGCGTTGCTGGATAGTGTTGCAAATGTATTCCACGAGCCTGATTATGGAACCTTTAAGGACCTGACCAGAGTTGATATATGCGTTGAGTTGCGTCGCCAGCATAGCCTGCTGTGCATGGCATCCGTCAGAGAGCACAAGTCGATAACGTGCTTGTACGCTTTGTCCCGTTCCAATTTGTCGCACATCTAGTACTTGCACTACGGGCTTCAGGTTCATCTCCCCCCCATTTAGCGCAAATATGGCGTTTGTAGTGAGAGAGATCGACATGCCTGTGTCAAGGAAACCGTTCCCTCTTCGTCTATTTGTTGAATGATTGGGGCATGTGCAATGCTGACGAGAAGGCTGACTTATATTACTTTCCCTCCAAGCTCACTAAAGTGCTTCAAAAACAAGAAAAGTAAGAACTATCTCAATAGAACTTCCATTTTGGCGAAAAAAAATAACTATCTCAATACAATTTTTGCAAGTTGGAAAGGCAAGGAGGTCAATGGCTTGGATTACCCCGGGGAAATGAATCACTATGACTATCACAATGCTGGGAACACTCTAGAGGATTCCACTTGCAAGCTGACAAGAACACTGACTTGGATGATTGGGGCATGTGCAACGTCGATGAGAATGCTGACTCATATTAATTTCCATCCAAGTTCATTAAAGTGGCTCAAAAACAAAAAAAAGCAAGAACTATCTCAACACGTTATTTGAAACTTGGAGAACGAGATCCATGACTTGCATTGCCCATTGGAATGAATCACTATGACTATCGCAATGATGGGAACATATGTATTTAAGGAGACAACCAAAAAGGATACACCACTAGCCAAGAGGATGGATTCACTACCAACAATGAAGATAATCAAGACAACAAAAACTCAATCATTGGATACATTATCCCCAAAAGGATATCAAATTCATTTCCAAAGAAGACTTCTCACAAAGGAAAACAACTGGTTTGAGATACCATGGAAAAGCTCCCTTAAGGGTAAACACCTATGTGAGGTCCGCTTCACATTGAAGAAAAAAGATGATGAGAAAAGCAAGAAAAACATGGACACGGCCTCTCCCCATAAAGAACTTAACCTTTGATAATGATAATCCTTTCTTTCAATGTTAGAGGGCTATTTGATCCCTCAAGAGCAGTCATTATTGGCCAATGGATCCCTGATAAAAGCCTAAACCTAGACTTCATATGTCTTCAAGAGATCAAAATTGTTGAGGAGGACCTTCAAAAGAGATTGAAATGTATTTCTTTGTCCCATTTTTGGCTCTCCACCATGCACCCTAGGGGAAATGGTGGCTCTATCATTGGCATTAATAGCAGTTGGTACGCTAGACTTGTGGATACCCAAGTGGATTAGAACCATCGATGGACTCGTGCTTCCTTTGGGGTTCCTCTACAATTCACCATAGTCTCCATGTATGCTTCCAATATGGATTCAAAAAGAATTGTCACTTAGCATTCATTGGACTCTCTACCTTTCAACATCGTTCTTTATGGTGACTTTAATATGGTGGAGGCTCTTTTTGATAGATGGGGGATTAGAGGGCGGGTGATTGATGGTCATGAGAAGAAATAGATCGACTTGAGGAAATAGGCTTGATAGGAGTTATATTGTGCAAAATATAATCAATAGGTGGGGCATCCCTTCCCTCACTACAACATATCGGCTGTATACTGAGGCTTTTATCGAGGAAATTGAACGGGCATATTTTTTTCACGATGTCAGTGTAAGTGTCAGCATGTGCACCGGAACCAAAGCACCAGTATAGGCATCGGTATGGGCGTCGATATAAGCATCGCAAATATTGATGCCCATACCAACGCCCATATCGATGCCTATACTAGGTGTACCGTCGTGCATACGAGCGCCCGCTGCATGTATCAACACTTATTTCGATGACCTTGCTGGAAGTACCGTCACTTATACCAACGACCATATCTGCAAAACTTTTTTTGGGCAGAGTGTGTTGTCTTTTGCTATAGCAACACTACCATGATGTTGTTTAGCAAAAGACAATACATTCTGCCCCAAAAAAACCGAGTACATGTGATGTGTACTCTAATGGCAACCGAAATATGATTTTATAAAGCAAAATATTATTGGACACAGAAGAGATTATCAGAATGAACCATGAACCATGAACCATGTACAAAAAAAGTTATATATTTCATAAATGAAGCATGTACAAGAGTGTGGCAAGCCACTATCATATATGAGGCTTTTACAAAATGTGGCAAATCACTGCCATATAAAAATCAAATACAAAATTTTGGTGCACCAATGCCATACAAAATTATGGCATACCACTGTCATACACATCGAAACATCCATATGAGCAGTCCCCCAACAAAGAACATTCATTAAATGAGATAAATTCACATGAAATTTACAAACAACAAGTAAAAACCAAGTCTAGAAATTCATCACCTCATCGCAAACGCTCCCATGAAATGACCGCACCACGTCCCTCCAAGTCCTCCAATAGTGCAGTCAATCCATGAAGGTATTCATAAGCCTCCTCCATTCATGTTGGAGGATGACCCGTTGCCAACTCCTGTAACAAATATACAAAACATTAGAGGAACATACATGACAAGTTTAACACAAACAAATTCAATAAACCAAATGGTACTTACAAACTCGTGATGCATCATGTCATATCTACCGTTGCCCAAATGTGATGGTCCAACCGTATCTAAACGTGTGGCTATGGCATATCGCTATTGGCGATTTTGGTCAGGAGTCTACTACTGCTCATCCTGAATCATATCCCACTCCTCAGCATTTACCATACAGGCTTTGGTAATCCTGCTTTGAAAGCATCACGAGCCTCAGATTGTCGATGGGACATAACTTCACGTGCGGTATGTAGAATCCAGTCTGAAGTGACAAGAGGCTGCCCATGTGCTGGTCGGAACTCCTGATGAATTGTCACATAATCTTAGTAGGAGATGGTTGAACCATGGCTTTTGGGGTAAGTGGCTAGCCCATCATACTCCTAACCAAGAGATTGTGAGTTCAATTCCCAACATTTGTATCAGAGCCTAGTTGAGAATTGGGCGAGACGGAGGTTTACACCTCATTCATGGGCACTTTGAAAAAGCTCTTATTCGTGGTGAGTGTGAAACTGGCCTTGGATGAAGGCGCATGGGCATTTGGGCACCCATGGAGGGTGGAATAGGTCCAAATTTGATCCATGTGCTAGAGTTCAAGGTTGGTGGAAGTGCCCATGCATGGAAAGTGGGTCCAAGAGTTAGAAGGGTCCACAAGTGAGCATTGAGGACAATGCTCAATCTAAGGGGAAAGGAATGTCACATAATCCTAGTAGGAGATGGTTGAATCATGCCTTAAGAGAAAATATTAGGAAGTAATCCTCAACCATGGCTTTTGGGAAAAGTTCCTAGCCCATCATACTCCTATCCGAGAGGTTGTGAGTTCAATTCCCAACATAAATCATCTCTGTGATATAATTTTTTTGATCTTTATTTTGTTCACTCCATTTCAACATGATAGAGTGTCCAAACTGTATGGAGCAAAGCTATCGTATACGTGCATGCAGGGTCTTTCCAGCCGCAGCCATCATAGAAGCTCCATCACAGATACTATACACCTTAGAATCATCATAATCATGAGCACCCCAAGGTATATGTGGTGTTCCATGTGGTGTACCACATGGCATACCTACATATGAGATACTTGCTCTAGGCGTAGAAGTGGGTGATGGCACTGCCTCCACAATAACCGCCTCCTCTACACTTACCTATAGATCCCCACTTACCTAAACAATTCAGAGAACTACTATCTGACCATCCATAAATGGATTGAAGATTGAGCATCACGAGTGATGCACGTAGTACATATATCTTTGCTCCATTGTACAGTGGTAAATGAGCTAGTCTTCGCATGTTTTGGTATTGTTCATCGGCTTCTGATCGTGGAAATTCTGTTGTGTCCATGAAACTCTTGACATCTTCTCCACCATCATGATCTTCGTCCATCTCATAAAATGCTTCGAGCATTTCTTCCATGTGTTCATTCCTTGTAATGCTATTAGTACCTTGTACTTCTAACTCCTTTTTTCTTCTCTTTTGTCCATGAGAGTTTACTGGTGCAATGTCGTTTGGGTCAATCTGCTCTCCTTGGGGACCATGTGAATGGTA
Organism: Ceratopteris richardii; assembly: GCA_020310875.1. Lineage (NCBI taxonomy): Eukaryota > Viridiplantae > Streptophyta > Polypodiopsida > Polypodiales > Pteridaceae > Ceratopteris > Ceratopteris richardii. The sequence continues at coordinate 91,949,336 of CM035439.1, read as the reverse complement.
GGGTAGGTTTTTTAGTCGACTTTTATCAAAGGATCCATACTCTCTAACATGTGGAGTACAAATCCATCGTTTTCGATAAATTTGATACTTGCACTGAGTGCAAAGACATGCCATTCTCTCCTGTGGATCCAAACTAGCCATCTGATACAATATGGATATTAGACCATTTGATTTTTTTTATTAAACCTAAAAACCATAATCCTAAAGACTTAAACCTGAAATACTAAGACCTAAAGACCTAAAAAATCCTCAAACCCTAATCCTAAAGACCTAAAGACCTAAAAAAACCTCAAACCCTAATCCTGAAGACCTAAAGACCTAAAAAAATCTCAAACCCTAATCCTGAAGACCTAAAGACCTAAAACATGTATATGTATATATGTAAGTGTGTGTGTTTGTAATATGTTATAATCCTAGAATTGTTTTATATATATATTAAAAATCCTAAAGACTTATTTTCTATATATCGTAAAAAGCCTAAAAACCCTAAAATCCTAATGCTATTATATATATATATATATATATATATATATATATATATATATATATATATATATATATATATATATATATATATATATATATATATATATATATATATATATATATATATATATATATATATATATGTGTGTATGTGTGTGTGTGTGTGTATGTATTATATATGTGTATATGTGTTATATGTATTATATATATATGTCTATTTTTTATATAACTAAAATCCTATTTTTATATATTTAATTATATATATTTATTTTATTTATTTAAAACGCTAGCTCTTTTCATATTTATTTATCTATATAATTATCCTATTATATATATATATTTATTTATATATTCAGATTTTTTTCTTAATTTTCTTTTTATTTTTTCTTTATATAAATTTTAATTGAATTATATGTATGTAAAAACCATAAAACCCTTATCCTAAGGATCTAGATCTAAAACATGTATATTTGTGTATGCATATGTATATACATGTATATATGTGTTATATGTGTATGTGTATGTGCGTATATATGTTATGCATGTGTAAAAACCCTAAAACCCTAATCGTAAAGGCCTAGACCTAAAACATTATATATGTGTATGCATGTGTATATATATGTGTATGTATATATATATATATATATATATATATATATATATATATATATATATATATATATATATATATATATATATATATATATATATATATATATATATGTGTATGTGTGTGTGTGTGTGTATGTATGTATATATGTGTATGAGTATATGTGTATGCATGTGTAAATAGCTTAAAAACCCTAATCTTATTTTTATATATTTGATGTGAAAAAAACTTAAAATCCTACTTTTATATTTAATTATATATATTTAATTAAAACACCGACTATTTTCATATTTATTTATCTTTATTTAAATCGTATATGTGTGTATATATGTGTGCATGTGTGTATGTATGTGTGTGTGTATGTATGCATGTGTGTACATGTGTATGTGTGTGTATGTGTGTGTACGTATGTGTGTGTATATGTGTGTGTATGTATGCATGTGTGTATATGTGTGTGTATGTATGCATGTGTGTACATGTGTGAGTGTGTATGTATGCATGTGTGTGTGTATGCATGTGTGTGTGTATGCATGTGTGTTATGCATGCATGTGTGTTTATGTGTGTATGTATGCATGTGTGTATATGTGTGTATGTATGTTTGTGTGTATATGTGTGTGTATGTATGCATGTGTATATGTGTGTGTGTATGTATGCATGTGTGTACATGTGTGTGTATGTATGTGTGTGTGTATGCATGCATGTGTGTATATGTGTGTGTATGTATGCATGCATGTGTGTATATGTGTGTATGTATGCATGTGTGTGTATGTATGCATGTGTGTATATGTGTATGTGTGTGTATGTATGCATGTGTGTTTATGTATGTGTGTGTATATGTGTATGTCTGTATGCATGTGTGTATATATGTGTGTATTTATGCATGTGTGTGTATGTATGTGTGTGTGTGTATGCATGCATGTGTGTACATGTGTGTGTATGTATGCATGCATGTGTGTATATGTGTGTATGTATGCATGAGTGTACATGTGTGTGTATGTATGCATGTGTGTACATGTGTTTGTCTATGTATGCATGTGTGTATATGTGTATGTGTGTGTATGCATGCATGTGTGTATATGCGTGTGTATGTATGCATGCATGTGTGTATATGTGTGTACATGTGTGTGTGTATGTATGCATGTGTGTACATGTGTGTGTATGTATGTGTGTGTGTATGTACGCATGCATGTACATGTGCATGTATGTATGCATGCATGTGCGTATATGCGTGTATGTATGTATGCATATGTATGTGTATGCATGTGTGTATATGCATGTATTTATGTGTGTGTGTATGCATTTCTATATTTCCCTCTCTTTATCTCTCTCTTTGTCTCTCTCTCTATCTTTCTCTTTTTCATCTCTCGTTATCTCTCTCTCTCTCTCTCTATTTTTCTCTCTTTGATTTCTCTTCATATCTTTCTCTATCTTCCTCTCTTTCATCTCTCTTTATCTCTATCTCTCTCTCTCTCTCTCCTCTCTTTCTCTCTCTCTATCAATAGAGAATAAAACAATCACTTACAGGTATGTCCCTCTTTTGGATCATTGTCGTCAAAGCATAATGTATGTCATCTATCATCGAATTCCAAAGAATCGATGCCAAAAAACTTATGCAAAATCAAATAGAAGAAAATTTATAAAACATATAGCATTAAGAATGACAAGGGTAAGAGTACGTGCACCACTTACCAAGATGTGAGATCTAAAGAGAGAGAGAGAGAGAGAGAGAGAGAGAGAGAGAGAGAGAGAGAGAGAGAGAGAGAGAGAGAGAGAGAGAGAGAGAGAGAGAGTGTAGAGAGAGAGATCTCTATGTGTGTGTGTGCACAAGACAATGTAGGTCACAATTCGGTTTTTGCACACAAGCTCGACAGAAGCAAGCAATACTCAGTGTAAAACATGCACAAAATGTTGAGTTTTGCTCTCGGGTTCCCGGTATGTTTAAAACACGGCCTTGGTATAGGCAACGGTAATTCCGAGTAAATTACCAACATGCATATTGATGCATATACCGTCGGTCACGAGACATCCCGACGATCCATTTTAAATGGCCATACTGACGGTTAAGTGAGCGTCGATATGATTAAGTGGAATTTTCCAATGTTTATATCGATGTCGAGAGTGACTGTCAGTATATGCAACGTTGGTATGCCCCTCATATGTTGTAGTGACTCTCCCAATGTGTGGACATTGTTGTCTTCGATCACTAACCAATTGTGCTTACCTTTGAGACACTCATCAATCTCAAGAAATCCCCTTGGTTTCATGACAATCCAACACCCTTCTCATTCCCCTCGGCCAAGCAAGAGATTATTGCTACCTAAACTCGGACTTTGCCAACCGCTCCTCACCGGCCAAGTGTTGGAGGATGATGGTCATGAAGACAGAACACATCTTGGTCAGGACTCTGAAGAATCTTCAAAACATTCATCGAGCTAGAAGGAAAAAGCTTTATCAAAGGCTTAGGCATCTTGAGGGAGAAGTAGACATAGACCACTCTCAATACCAGATAGGGCTTCAAAAAATCAGAAGCATGTTGAGATACGAAGAAGAAATTCAAAGAAAGAATCTATAGGTATACTTTAAAGATTGGTGGGTGGGAAAGGTGGAAAAACCTACTAAAGAGATGTGCAGCCTCCAAGAAGAAGCAATCAAAGCAAGCAATCCCGTTGACGATGGATATTGATGGGATTGAGTGCAAGACAAATGAAGAAAATAGTAAGTTGATTGTCAATCACATTACCCAGCTTTTGGATCTACATGCCTCTTTCTCCTCACGTGTGATTGCATGGCAACCATCTTCAGAGTCAGAACCAAAAGAAGTGTACAAAATATGAAGCCTCTTCTTAAAGCTCCCATTTTGGATGATGAGATTCTTGAATTTATTGATTTACTTCCTAATGACAAAAGTCTAGGGTTGGATGGTCTCACCACTGAGTTTTTCAAGACCTTCAAGCATGTAATGACTATTTCGTTATGTGTGCTATGGCAAGAGGCCATTTCTTTGAGTGTGCTAGCCAAATGTCTCAATGAAGGTGTTATCAAGTTTATTCACAAAAATGGTAGCAAAAGTGAGATTGAAAATTGGCATCCAATTATGAATCACATATAACAGTGTGACTAGTAAAGCTATTATATTCTCAGGTGCAAGAGTATCCATTGCAATCCAAAGATTGTGGGAAAAATACGGTAAGCTAGCCTTACATCTCAATAGGATGTGTCTAGAACTAGCTCATGGACATATTGAGAGACCCTTAGGTCTCTTTGATAATATTGTCTTGATCACATGCGATCTTGAATTTTTGTATTTGGCAAGGAGAAAAATTATGAGCTTCTCTTAGGAAGACCATTTCTAAGGTAGACAAAAGGGATTCAAGACTAGAGAGGAAATGTTATTTATATCCATGTTCAAGGCACAACCACTAAGATCCATTTGCAAACCAATGCATCCAAGGATCTGCCATTTCTCCAATGATGATCAATTCATGATGATGAGTACAAAAGCTCTATTAAGCACATGAGACGTTCAAGTCAGCCATCCTGGATGCACAATCATATCACGATTTGGTTGTGTCAAGCAAGAAAACAAGAGCCAAGTCACCACTTGAAAGACATTTTCAAGATCCTAAATATGCTCCAAAAAGTTGATGTTAAAGGGTTTGAATTTTATCCTTTCAATGGGACTCACATTCTAAGAACCATCAAAATCATTGTAAATGAGAAAAAACTAACACATCATTGTGATGAAGAAGACTATGCCTTGGATCTCTTCATGGTGAGTGTTGTTGAAGATGCAATAGTTTATTGAAACCATGTGAAAGATTAATGTACCCACCAAGTGACACAAGATCAGACATTAGTCACTATCCAAGTCTTTGTATGGAAGGGCCGTGCTGTGATGAAGAGGAATAGATGAATGCCATGGGGACCCTTATTGATCCTTTTAAGAGTGATGAGCCTACATACACTATGTTTCAAATGAATGAAAGTGAGATAGAAAATGGATAATCTAGTGTATCTATTTGTAAGTGAAAACAGAAAACAAATTTCAAAGTTCTTGAGCACTTCAAGAAATATCAAGTGGATGAAAGAAAAATAGTATCTTCAAAGCCAAAATGAGAAAAGAATATGGGAGAGATTTATGATAACAAAGAAGAAACCAAAAAAGTGGTCATAAAAATAGAAGATAATGAAGAAAGATGCTCTTATATTGAAAATGATTTGTCTAGTTTCAAGGGAGTACATCTCACACATCTCTTACAAGAATATCAAGATATCCTTGCATAGACATGAAAGGATTTCAAAGGAGTTGATTTAGAAATATATGCTTATCATGTATCTATGGCATTAGATGCTCAACCATCTAACCAAATACCTACTCTTCTTAGATGAAAGAAGAGATTGATAAATTATTATCCATTGCGTTCATTTACAAAATGGGTCTCCCCTATAGTGGATGTCTTGAAGAAAATTGGTGAATTATATGTTCGCATTAATCAAAACAAGGTGAATGCAGCCACTATCTAGGATAGCTATCCATTGCCCATTGCAGATCACTTGCTAAAGCACGCAGGAGCTCATGAACTTTATTGCTTCCTAGATGAGTTCTGTTATTATAGTCAAGTGACTATTGCATCCATGGATCAACATAAGACCATATTTGCAACCAAGTGGGGCATATTTTCTCTTTTCATAATTCCATTTGGACTAACCTATACGCCAACCATATTTGAAAGGCTCATGTGCCACTTATTTAAGGAATTTCTTTCAAAAGCCTAGAAATATATCCATAAGACATGTTTTTATTCAAATCAATGAAAATAACATGTTCTATAGCTAAGGAGAGTTTTTTTATGAATTTGACTTATGGAAAGCCTTATTAAATTTTAGAAGTGCATTTTCATGGTTCAAGAAGGTAAAGTTATTGGGAACATACTCTTTAAAAATGGCATATCAAGACACAAAGAGAAAGTGCAAGAAAATGTAGAGCTACTTACACTACGAAATGCAAAAGAATTCCAAGCTTTTCTAGGATTGATATTATAGAAGGTGCATCCACATGTATGCAACCATTGCTAAACCAATGTATGGGCTTCTAAGGAATTTTGAGTGGGTAGAAGGGTCTAAACACTCTTTCCAAGGGCTCAAAAGATGTTTCATATTAGCACCAATCTTAAAGGCCTTGGATTGGAACAATCCATTCTACATTCATGTAGATGCTTCTAGTTTTGAGATTAATTTCATCTTAGCACAACCTCAAGTCAACATGGACTTCCCAATAGCATATGCCAAGAGACATCTTATCCTTGCTCAAAGAGACTATATTAACATAGAATGCAAAAGACTAGGCATGGCTTACACAATTTAGACACTACTTATTGGCACATAAATACATGATCTTTGTAGACCCATAGGTGTTACTTTACCTTGTCAATAATTCTTGTGCTACAATCAATTTAGTATGTTGGTTCCTTCTTCGTATGGAATATGTTTTTCAAGTGTTAGTCAAGAAGGACTATACTCATGTACATGAAGAATGCTCATCAAGATCAAAAGTGTTGACCCTAATGAAGCAATAAATAATGGCTTACTAGATACTTGTCAATATAATGAATGTTAAGAACTTTCACATCAATGCTAGTTTCTTATATCATTAAGATGCCAACCGAATCGTTTCGTATTGGGTGGAAAAAGATGATCATTTAATGCTAGTACCCATGGCTTATGTGGATGCTTTTGGCAGGCATCTTCAAAAATCACAAACCTTGGGGAACATGCAAATAAACAACATATACTTGCCACAATTGAAGAGGTAGCACATGACGATGGTAGCGTTTGTTCCGTCTTCCAATTAATTCCCATAATAGAGCACATTGCTCTGTACTATGTATCTACAGGTCCTTCATGGAGCAAGAACATAGTATACTTCTCGTAATCTAGTTTTTATCCTACACATGACCATACCCAAGCAAAGAGAATGACAAGACGAGAGTTGAGACTACGTTCATATTGGCAATATGCTATACAAGAGAGTTGGTATTATGTCCTACACCTCTATTTCATGAAGATGACTATCTGTAACTACTAGAAGTTGCATACTTGGGTGTTGTAGGAAGATGTTTCTCTATAGCCAAACAATTCCAATGATCCTCTTTACCAACCTATGGTGGTCCACCTTAAGCATGGATGCCCATACATTCATCAATAGGTTTGATACATGTCAAAGAGAAAAGCACACATTCAATCAAGATCAAATGCCTCTAAGGCCAATGATGGTAGGATGTGCATTTACATAACAAGGATAAGGCATTATTGATCCTATAAGACCACCTACCAAAGAATCACATGTTGAGTACATAATTGTAGAGACAAATTATCTTAGTAAGTGGGTAGAGGTATGCTCCATGACAAAATTTGATGCTCAAACAATTGCAAAGTTCTTATTTCAGGAAGTATTTACAAGATTTGGTGTCCCCATTGAGATAATCTACGTTAGAGGAATCATTTAGTAGATGAATTCATGGAGAAATTATTAAAAGAATTTTAGTTTCTCATAAGAAGTCAGCTCCATATCATCCTCAAGCAAATAATCAATCTAAGAGTTCCAAAAACGTGTTATGCATATTTCAAACAAAGATCATTAATATGTGAGGTTTAGAGTGGGATAAGCAACTACATCATGCAGTTTGGCCTTATCGAGTGGCATACAAGAACACATTAGGAGATAGAAATTTTAATTTAGTATACAAACAAGATGCAATTTTGTGTATTGATCCTGGTACCAACTCTCAAACTATTCATAGATTAGAAGTGGAATGGTCTAGAGTTATTTGCTTTCATAGTGACGCACTTCAAGAGACTAGCCATAAGGCCACAATAGACATATATGCTCATAAAAAGAGACAAAGAGCTTAGTTTGATGTCCATATCTAGGATAGAAAGTTACTAGAAGTAACCTTGTACTTGTTTACACATTGAACAACACACTAAAAAGCTATAGAAATGAGGGAGTGGACACTATGTAATTAGTTGTATCTCACATAGTGCAACCATCCAATAAGCCACACTTGAAGAGTTAAAATGTACCAAGAATGCCGCACTAGAAACATTTTAAGATGATTACAAGTGGATATGAATAGGAAACAAGAAACAAAGAATCAAAGTCGAGGCTTGGCAAGACACCTTGAAGCATGTTTGCAACAAAAGATTTCTTTTGAATCAAGTAGGCCAAAATATGTAATCTAACATACATAGAGAAATATCCATGGATTTATTAATTCAACCACAAAAAATTACCATACTACATGTTAAGTACACTAATGCAATGCCAATTGAGAATAGAAATCCACATATAACTGCTAAATTAGGGCACTCACTTGAACTCATGGTTAATATTTTAATCGATGTTGGAGTTTCAAATAACGTGATTAGGTTATCTCTTATGCAAAATTTGAAGTCCAAAATAAAACAAGCTATTGAAGCCTACTTGCTAGGCCTAGATGGCACACAAACCATGTGCATTGGAGAAATTACACTTCACATGCATTTGGGCATGGAAAAATTCCAAGTGATATTCTTGATCTGTGATGATGATGCTCTAATAGAATAGCTCATACTCATATACAATTGGCTCTTTGAGGATTCAATAAATCTACACCTAGCCAATTGCACAATGATCCTAAAGTGGGATGCAAAAGACACCATGCCTCTTTAACTTCTTCCTTAGCCAATGGATTGATATCAAAGAAAACATAAACTAGTCTAAAGCCTTCCTGTCTTGTAACACTATACCAAAACAACAACTCATCCATCAATATATAATCATACCAAAATATTCACAAGTACAACCAAAATCAAAGAGCTCAAGATAACGCAACTTTGAATGGGCTGAATAATTTTGGTTACCCAAGTCTTTGGTGGTAGCACAAACATCACCTAGATCTAGATGACCAAGAAATGGGTAACACAATCTAAGGATTCTTCTTGCAATCACAAGAAGAAACTAGCTTCATAAAGAAAACCAATTCAAATAACTAAACCACACCATAGTGAGGCATCACCTCTAGTTACTTAGATTTGGATTCCCAAGAGCAAAACACAAAATCAATATGATCAAGTATGGGCTCCAAAATCCATATATTTCCCTCATAGAACAATGGTGAGTACATACATCAATGAAGATCCTACCTTAAATTATCAACTACGAAGACATGAGGGTCATACAATGACCATGAGCAAGTGAAGCATGCAAATGTGCATGTGACATGCAAAGAGATGCACATCCACACACATGATGAAGAAGCAAGAGAGTGGAATAATGGAGTCTATGCACTCAAAAGAATCTAGACTACAAGATTTCTCTAGTTTCATTCATGAATAAACTGCTCAAAATGAGCATACAAGCTCTATTCATATGTTCTTGACTAGCTTTTGTCGGTTTCACATCTAATGTCAGGCACAGTTAAAAAATAATTCACAAGTCAACTGCTCACAATGAGCATACAAGATCTATGTATAGGTTCTTCACTAGCTCTGGTCAATTTCACATCTAATGTCCAAAAATCATGAAATTTTGTAGACATATTCTATAAAAACTCCCCAAGCTTTAGGAATCCTAATCATGGAAGAAATAGAGTGAATTTTGACAAAAAACATATTTTAGAATATTTAGTGATTAAAATGACTATTGAAAGTAATGGAATTTTGAAAAGGAAATATGGACATCCTAGGGCAACCTTTTACATGCTTCCTTTCCATCTGTGTCTACTTGTACCTATGCTTGTACTCATGCCTTGGCCTTTGCCAACAGCACTCCCCTCCCTCTCGCATCTGCCATCCCTAAAAAACTCTAGTTTGTGGGTATGGTTAATGCATTTTATAGGGTGCTCTATGTCAGTTGCATATTCTTCAATGCAGACACCCTTACCAACATCTTACTCTAGTTTTTTTCCAATCAATGACTCTTAGAGTGTCAACATGGAGTTAGTCGTGTGAAAAATAATAGATTTTTTCACAAGCAAATAGATGTAACAACTTGTTCGGGTTTGAAATGCATACCTCTAAATGGTACTCCTAGAAGCCCATGGTGAAGGCATCTTGAAAAGTGTTCTTATAGCACACGGAGGTATTGGATGCACTAGTGCCATACATACAATTTCTATTGTGTGTGAGTAGTGTTGAGATCATAAACCAGGTCCAAGTTCCCATAATCGAACCTTGGTGCATTGTCATGTGTCTTCTTCACTTTTCAAAATACTCAAAAGACCATGATCCCATCATAAATGCAATTGTCCGCTTACCTAGCAGAGCTGCCAAGAATAGATAGTAGAGTGAATCAACACAATGAGGATTGTTCTTTACTTTGATTTCAAAATAGTTTCTAATTGCAATGATGAGGCATGGGTCCATACTATCAAGAGCTTGAGATTCCACACTACTTTATGAACATGAAATATCATTGAACACTTAATTTGATCAAGGTAAAGAGTAGCAAAGGCTCAAATAGGTACTTGCAAAGGGTTACACACTATTATAGGTACCTTATGGAGCATGGATCATTGAGCATGTTCATGCATTTTAGACATTGGTCTACAAAGACCATCACATGTGTGTGGGACAAGGGTTAGTCATAGCCAAGGCCCCTAGCATGGGGGATATCCTAAGGTATTTGAAAGGTAATGGGAATGAGTGTGCACAATGGCCACATGATCCACACTAGAGCATTCAAGATACTTGTTATTTTAGGTGCAAGTGGATATAAAGGATGGGAGGTGAGTTGCACACACAACTTGATATGTGTTCTTATTTTTAAGCCTTTGGTAGAGATTTTAGGAAGTTCCTACACGGTTTTCAGAGCATTTTCAAAGATCAATTAGAAATAGATTCCTGCAAGTTCTATCTAGCCTATTATCATCTTCATCTTAGTTTTTCAGAGAATTTTCATCAACATGCAAACAGGAACTTTGGTGTAATTCTATATCAAAAAGAGAATTGGAGAGTCTCCCTCAAAGGAGCAACGATCCCCCCAAGGGAACTCCCATGAGCTTGGCACCCAACAAAGCAGGAACACTTGCCCGTAGTCTACCTAGACATCAAAGAGCCTACTCACGCTCATTCTCAGCTGATCGAGAGAGAGAGAGAGAGAGAGAGAGAGAGAGAGAGAGAGAGAGAGAGAGAGAGAGAGAGAGAGAGAGAGAGAGAGAGAGAGAGAGAGAGAGAATTCTTAGCTGCTCAAGAGAGAGAGAGAGAGGCACAAGAATGTCTCTTTTCCTTGCGTTGAGAGCTAGCAGAGAAGAGAAACTTCATTTATACCCAAAATTGGGACTACTGAAGACCTATGTGGGGTGAAAGAACACATGCGTGTGTGGTTTTTATGATAGAATGATTAAAGGAGAAGCAAAGAATTCTATTCATCATAACCCCTCTCTACAAGGGCACATGTTGACTACCTAGTTTCACTAGAATTGCCATAATTTCTTCAAAACTCATCCAAAGAGATTTGCTATGGAATCTCCACTCAAAGGACTATTCACCAACTAGTTGGAAGGAATCATTTGGTTACATCTACCCATGTGTCTGAAGCTTCAGAATTGATTGTCCACTATCAACGACTCTCATTGAAGTACTTTTTTTATGAGAGGAGAATCAAGGTCAATTTGAAAACTCAAGAGGGCTACATAGCGATCATTTCTAACACCTACACCAAACCTACAAGTGTAATTTTCAATATGTAAGATATGTTTTCTTGTGAATTTATGCATTTTCACTCTCTTTTATGGATCATTTTGCATCTAGGATAAGCATAGGCACATTATACATGCATATGCTTGTCCATTTGCTTCTTAAGCCCTGCATGTTTTACAAAAGTAAGATCACAACATGTTTTCTTATAGGTTCAAAGAGGAGAAAATAAAAAAATAAAACATTCTTATAAATTTATATGTGTTGCAAGCATGTTGATCTTTATTTAGGGCATGTTGTTCCCTTTGGTTATTTGGTTGTATACTGTGTGCTCGCCAACACACTTGTCTTGAAGTGCGTGTAGAGCACTTGGTTGATTTTTTTTAATTTTAATTTCTTGTCAAAATGCTATCAAAATTTTTCAAATTTTGCATGCATAATTGATTGACACGTAAGTAGGGAGCATACTAAAGGTGTTGCTGTGTTGTTCTTTTATACAAATGTTTGTGATTAGTTACTTTTGATTATCACTCTCTACTCTAGGTTTACATAAAAACACATAGATAAAAACATTTAAAAAAAGAGATAAAACAATAAAAAAAGATCTTACACTTTCTTAGTCATGGAGGCAAGGCCAGATTCACCTCATAGGGAAGACATGCATGTGGTCGAACATTCTGCAGATACCATAGAAACCATGAGCACTAGGATTTCTCACTTAAAGACTACACATTAGAGCATCTTGGAGCACATAGCTCCAAGACGAAGAAGAAGCAATAGGATTTCTTAGTTAAATACTACACATCAGAGCATCTTGGATTACATAGCTCCAAGACGAAGAAGAAGCAATAGGATTTCTTAGTTAAATACTACACATCAGAGCATCTTGGATTACATAGCTCCAAGAAGAAAAAGAATGTAGTTAGACGCTCTAGGTGAGCATCAGACTCCAAAAGTTCCTAGTGAGAGTGTCCTAGTGAGAGAAGCCAGATGGCAACCTAAGGACCTTAAGCTGCCATGATATCATGGCTCCACTAGCACATATTGATGCAATTGAGCAATGTCTCAACAATTGGAAGTAGTGCTTTCAATTATGCCATATCATGGATGATAGGAATAAGATTCAATAGGCTACCTATAATCTCATGGATGTTTCCCATTGCTGGTGGTGTAAAACTGAATAGGGCAAGAAAGAGCCCACTACTTGGGAACAATTTAAAGTCTTGTGTTATAATAATTTTGTGTTACCAGACCAGAGGTCCAAGGCACTAGATACTAATTTTTTCATCAATCAAAAAATCCAAGGAGTTCAAGATTATGCAGATAAGTATAGGGGGGTACTTCTTAAAGTACTTGACGCTAATCCATATTATCTCCAAGTTCATAAGTTTTTATTGGGATTTAGAGAAACAATCCGACCATTAGTAAGAAAGGAGAGGTGTCAATCTCTGGCGCAAGCCATAGATATGGCTCTAGTCTAAGAGGGTGGTCATATGGTATAGGCTCCCAGGGCAAAGATCCTCGTGGACCATAATGAGTGGGACCTTTTCCTCTAGTACTCCTATCTTGACTAGGGCACAACCTCAAAAAGAGGCTAAGAAGGTGCATATGATCAAGAAAGTTTTAAGAGCTAAGAGAAAGTTGTCTTCTCTAGCTAAGAGGGCTTATAACATGTCTATCCTTACCGCTCAACAAAATGAGAATACAATGAAAGAAGGGTTATGCTATGGGTGCTTAGGAAAACATCGTTTTAAAGATTGTCCAAGAAGAAAAAGATAGCAACCACTATAGCCCACTCAAGCAGGGAGTGATGAAGATGAGGATGTTGGAGATTCCCCATCTCTGATTTCATCTCCTATAGTGGATATGACAATCACAAAGAAGTTGCCTTCTGTACCACATGTTGTGCCTTCACCAGTGGCATAGAAAGGGTACCAATTTCTAGATATAGAACTCATTGTTATGAGAGGAGTTGTGTTTGGATAGCTTATCAAGGTCCTCTTTGAAACTGGGTCCACACATAATGTTAGTAGCACCCAACTTGTTAGATGGTTACAGTTAGATAATGTACAGTTAGAGTATGCCTGCATAATAGAGTTAGCCAATGGGATGGGTACAAAGACGTGGGACTGATGAATAGTTGGTCTACACATCTAGATCCAATCCTTTGAGGAAATATTCACTTTCAAGATGGCACAACGAGGATATGGGATAGTGCATCTATGGACTTCATAGTGGGTTTACCGTAGAACCAAAGGAAGTGAGATACTATCCTACCAATGATAGATAGATTGAGCAAGATGGCTCACTTCATACCAATGCAGGAGATGGTAGAAGCTCCACAAGTAGCGGAGCTATTTATCCAGCATTTCTTTAGATTACATGGGTTATCGATATCCATATTTTGATATAGAAATGTTAGATTCACAAGCCACTTCTAGAAGTTTGTATTTGACAAACTGAAAGTGTCATTAAAAATGAGTACTAGTGATCATCCACACACAAATGTTCAAACCAAGAGGGACAACCAAATTCTTGAGGACATGTTTAGAGCATATGTGTCTCTGAGAAAGAGAGATTTGGATAGTATGTTACCATTAGTAGATGTTTGTGGTAGCAACGGGCATCAAAGAAGAGGAAGCATTTGAAGATAGATGTAATAAAGTGGTAGGTAGGAGATTATTGAACCACACCCTTCACAAATAGAAGATGGTTGAACTTCACCCTAAGAGAGAGGATTAGGAAGTAATCCTCAACCATGGCTTTTGGGGCAAATGGTTAGCCCATCACATTCCTAACCAAGAGGTTGTGAGTTCAATTCTTTACATTGGTATCAGAGCCTAGGAAGTAGGCTTGGGAAAGGTGGATTGACCTAATGGACCCTAAGGCGCTTGGGCATCCTCTATATGAAAGGGTACAAAGTAGCACACGTCGCTTTCACAAGTTAGCCTAACAAAGATTTAGCTATATCTCTCAATCCGTAGGTCGGATTTGTGAAGAGATGGATAGGTATGTGCTTGAAGATGAAGAGGTGTTGCAAAATCCTTGATCTACACCAACCAAATGAACTCCAGGAGTATATGGTGGGCCCTTTTAGCTTGCCAATGGATGTATTAGACACCCTATGTACCTTGGAAGATCACTCTCAAAAAGATAGATCAAAACAGATAAGTTGGAGTTAGCTCAGAGGTGAAAACTTGCTATTCTTGGTTCATACACCTGTCCAGTGTTTTACATAATTCTCTGAGCACAACAACAATTAGCTTAATTCCTCTTGGGGAACTCTAGGTAGCTTAAATAGCTAACTTTCAAGAGTAATCTCATAAAAAATAATGAACCACACACTGAGAATGAGTTTTAACAAGTGATGACATCATCCCGATTTTCACGGGCTGCTATAGAAATAGACCAGTGAGCAGAAAAATCAACATAACTCACAATGTAGAAATCCAATGATTATGAAAATTTGTATGATTATACTAGACAGTAATCTTAATCCAACAAGCTTTAAATCACTGAATTTGGATAAGTAACCACTGAGAAATGGCTCTGCCAAGATGAGTGAAAAAGTCGGGTACCTGACAGAGAAGTGAAGATGAACAGACCCTGTTGACTTCAAATGAACATAACTGAAGATTGCAACATTCAAATGACATGAAAATTTGT
The DNA here is from genome assembly GCA_020310875.1 of Ceratopteris richardii. Classification (NCBI taxonomy): domain Eukaryota; kingdom Viridiplantae; phylum Streptophyta; class Polypodiopsida; order Polypodiales; family Pteridaceae; genus Ceratopteris; species Ceratopteris richardii. The sequence goes on along the minus strand of CM035439.1, from coordinate 91,933,896 downwards.
GAGCATATAGTAGACTTATAGAGCTAACTTTACCAAGTTAAATCACTGAAAATGATGCACCAAGCTCAGAGAAAACATCTCTGCAAGCTGACTGAGAAAACTGAGAGTAATGGCAGTGAGTAGTACACTTCACAAGAACATGGAAAGATGAACTCAAATAATCATGAAAATGAAAGTATATTGCTTGTACAATACAATGACTTACTGATACATATGTGTGCCTTGTAATCACACCTTGATATGGCATAAAGCTCAGCTCTTGGAGGTCTTCACATAGGTCTCTCTAACCACGACTAAAACTGCCATCTATTTATAGTTGAGTTTGGGAGGCTAATTTCCCTCAATCACTCTCCAATCAATCAATGATTGATTTGATTCTCTACCTACCACAAATCAGGAATTCGTCAAGTGAACTTTACATAGTCTTCTTTTTAAAGCTTCTTCTAAGACTTTGTGAGACTCAAGCCAATACTTAGGCTTGTCATAGACTTGCTCCAACAGCTCCCCCTCAAGCCAAGTATGCTTGAGGTCTTCAATCTTCCAAGATTACCTGCAAACCAATCATAGCCTTGAATTTGCAAAGCTTTGTACCATCCAATGCTTTGGTTAGAATATCTGCACATTGTTGATGAGTGGACACATATGATATTTGAATCTCTTTGCTTAGAACCTTCTCTCATCTGGTCTTTGATCTTCTTCATACCATCTGCATCATTTCCTGTCAATATAATATCATCTACATATACACATAGGTAGATGACCTCGGAGTTATTCTTTTTAATAAAGAGTGAAGGATCTGCCTTGCTTGGTTGAAAGCCTTTGTCCTGCAAGAATGAAACAAGCCTGAAATTCCAAGCTCTTGGAGCTTGCTTGAGACCATACAATGCTTTGTTAAGTTTACACACATAATCAGGATAAACTTGATTCTCAAAACCAGGTGGTTGTGCCATATATACCTCTTCTGTTATCCAACCATTCAAAAATGCATTCTTTACATCTAGTTGAAGTATCTTCCAATTCTTGGAAGAGGCAATACTAAGCAAAACCCTAATAGTAGGCATCTTTGCCACATGAGAGAAGGTCTCCTCATAATCAATTCCCTGAGTTTGTGCAAAGCCTTTTGCTACAAGCCTTGCCTTATACCTGTTAATGGAACCATCAGAATTCTTCTTGAGTTTATAGACCCATCTTGAGCCTATTACCTTCATGGATGAAGTCTTGGGCACCAAATCCCAAGTGTTGTTTTCCTCAAGTGCTTCAATCTCTTCCTTCATTGCATGCTTCCATTCCGTTTTTGCTTTGGCCTCTTCAAATGATGATGGCTCCTCTTGGTTTATGTCCTGTGCTATGTAGATAGAATGTTTAGTTACTAATGAGGTGTCAAACCCATACCTTTCTGGTTTTTTCTTTTCCCTCATAGATCTTCTTAGGCCATGATGTGATGATTCTGCCTCATGTCCAAGTTCCTGCAATTTTGCTTTACCTTTAGACTTCCATGCTTTGATCTTTTCCATATGAGATTCTTCATCCTCCTCTGAGGTGTCTTGTTCTTCAATCTTTGGTTGTTCTCTACCAAGCTTTGGAAAATCTTCTTCAAGATCATATGGTAAATTGATCTTCCTGCATGAATCTTCATACCATGAATTGTTCTCATCAAAAACTACATCTCTGCTTACCAAGAATCCTTTGTTGGTAGGGTTGTATAACCTGTAGCCCTTTTGATTGTTGTCATATCCAATAAATACACACCTTTCTGCCTTTGGATCCATCTTGCCTCTAACCTGTGAAGGAACATGAGCAAAAGCAATACATCCAAATTTTTTACAATGATCTAAGCTTGGTCTTCTTCCATTCCAAGCCTCATATGGAGTCATCCCATCAAGGGATTTTGAAGGCAACCTGTTAATCAAGTAAGTGGCTGTAGATACAGCCTCAGCCCATAAGTAATTAGGTAAATGCTTTTCATTTAACATAGACCTTGCAGCTTCAACAATTGTCCTATTCCTCCTTTCTGCCACTCCATTTTGCTGAGGAGTGTACCTTGTAGTTACCTCTCTTTTGATTCCTCTTTCTTGAAGAAAAGAATCAAAATCATGGGAGAAGTATTCTCCCCCTCCATCTGACCTTAGCCTTTTTAGTGATTTACCTGTTTGATTCTCCACAAGAGCCAAATATCTTTTGAAACATGAAAAAACTTCATCTTTGTGTTTCATAAAGAATAGGATAGTCCATCTGCTGCAATCATCAATAAAGGAAACATAATACCTTGATCCAGATATTGAAGCTTCCTTGCTAGGTCCCCATACATCTGTATGAACCAACTCCAAGAGATCTCCATGCATATAACCTTTCTTCATGAATGGTAACCTGCGAGACTCTCCAAATTGACATGCACTACACTTATAAATCATATGTTGTTTTGACAAATTAGGAAGTCCAAGTACACTTTGGTCCCTGCAGATTTGCTTTAATGACCTTTCACCAATATGTGCTAACCTTTTGTGCCATACTTCCGATTCTGTGAGTGTCTGACTACCATAATTAAAGAGAGCAATGTTTCTAGTGTCCTGTAATTCAAATGTGAACAATCTACCTGTCTTTTCACCTTTTGCAATTCTTCTGAATCCTTGACTTGGATCTTCAACAAATGCTCCTGCTTTTGTGAACCTGACTTGCAACCCTTTCTCTACTATCTGCCCAACACTTATCAATTTCTTTGTAATGGTAGGGACATAGAGTACCTTACTGAGTAGATTGATGTTTCCATCAGGTGCTTTGACATTGCCTATTTTCTCCAGAGGATGTTTTGTATCATCTCTTGTTTGTACCTCATGCTTATTCCTTGGATCTTCTAAATCTGATAGGAGTGCCACATTTCCTACCACATGATTTGAACAACCTGAATCTATGTAGAAAACATGCTCATCAGATTTACCTTGTGGCATAGCCATGTTCATGATCAATAATGAATCCTCTTTGTTTGAGTCTTCTGTGTAGTTATTGTAGTCTCTCCTTCCTTTGTAGCCTCCTTGATAGTTTGAATGATTGTAGTTGTTGTAGTTGCCATGGTAGTTGTTGAACCTTCCTCTTGAGTAGCCATAACTTCCTCTATTGTATCCTCTGCCTCTTTGATTCCTGGAATTCCTAAAGCAATTTTCAGTTGTATGATTAGTTAGTCCACAAATAGAACATGAGTTCGAGTCTTGGGATCTCCCCCTGCCTTGTCTACCTCCTCTTCCTCTACCTCTGCCATGTCTTCCTCTACCTGCATAGTTAGCTTGATATGTACCTGCTTCATCATCCACTTTCTTTGCCTTTCCTTTGTTATCTTTGGACTTGCTTTTATCAGTGTATAAAGCTGAAGATTGATTACCTTTAGAGCTTTCTCCATTTTTGATAAGCTTTGCCTCTTGAGTAAGTAGTTGTCCAATGAGTGTGTTGAAATCAGGTACATGCATGTCCATGTACAAATCCATAGCTGTGGTGAATGCTTCCCACTTATCATCTGCCTTCAAGCCATTGATGACCTGCCTTACAATTTGCTCTTCATCTATTACCTCTCCAATACTTCCCAACTGATCCGCTATATCCTTGAGCTTTGTGACAAAATCAGTCACATTTTGTTTGGGAGCCTTCTTGAGAGTTGTGAACTCCAGCCATAGTTGATGCTTCCTAGCTTTGGTACTTGAAGAAAAGAAAGCTTCAAGTGCATCCCACACTTCCTGAGATGTCTTACAACTTCTAATGTGAGGCAACAAAAAATCTGAGATAGAGTTGAGGAGATAAGACCTTGCAAGTGCATCCTTGGAGCACCATGTGCTCAATCTTTCTTGCTCTTCTTGTGTTGGTTGACTTTTGTTCTTGAAACTTGGCATAACTTCATCTCCAGCCACATAACCATATAAAATTCTACCTTGGAGATAAGCTTCCATTCTTAATGACCAAGCTGAGTAATTACCTCTATCCAATTTGTCAATTGATGAAGGAAATCCATCTGCCATGTTGTCCAACCTTGCTCTGATACCACTGTGAAGAGATGGATAGGTATGTGCTTGAAGATGAAGAGGTGTTGCAAAATCCTTGATCTACACCAGCCAAATGAACTCCAGGAGTATATGGTGGGCCCTTTTAGCTTGCCAATGGATGTATTAGACACCCTATGTACCTTGGAAGATCACTCTCAAAAAGATAGATCAAAACAGATAAGTTGGAGTTAGCTCAGAGGTGAAAACTTGCTATTCTTGGTTCATACACCTGTCCAGTGTTTTACATAATTCTCTGAGCACAACAGCAATTAGCTTAATTCCTCTTGGGGAAGTCTAGGTAGCTTAAAGAGCTAACTTTCAAGAGTAATCTCATAAAAAATAATGAACCACACACTGAGAATGAGTTTTAACAAGTGATGACATCATCCCGATTTTCACGGGCTGCTACAGAAATAGACAGTAAGCTGAATCCAACAAGCTTTAAATCACTGAATTTGGATAAGTAACCACTGAGAAATGGCTCTGACAAGATGAGTGAAAAAGTCGGGTACCTGACAGAGAAGTGAAGATGAACAGACCCTGTTGACTTCAAATGAACATAACTGAAGATTGCAACATCCAAATGACATGAAAATTTGTGAGCTTATAGTAGACTTATAGAGCTAACTTTACCAAGTTAAATCACTGAAAATGATGCACCAAGCTCAGAGAAAACATCTCTGCAAGCTAACTGAGAAAACTGAGAGTAATGGCAGTGAGTAGTACACTTCACAAGAACATGGAAAGATGAACTCAAATAATCATGAAAATGAAAGTATATTGCTTTTACAATACAATGACTTACTGATACATATGTGTGCCTTGTAATCACACCTTGATATGGCATAAAGCTCAGCTCTTGGAGGTCTTCACATAGGTCTCTCTAACCACGACTAAAACTGCCATCTATTTATAGTTGAGTTTGGGAGGCTAACTTCCCTCAATCACTCTCCAATCAATCAATGATTGATTTGATTCTCTACCTACCACAAATCACGAATTTGTGGCTCCTCTTTCCATTCTTGATCAAGTGGACTCAACCACTTAAGATTCTCTTACTTTTACATTAAGTAAACTCTTCAAAAGTTACAAGAGGTAGTTCACAAGTGAACTTTACATAGTCTTCTTTTTAAAGCTTCTTCTAAGACTTTGTGAGACTCAAGCCAATACTTAGGCTTGTCATAGACTTGCTCCAACAGGATTGAGGCGTGTAAGATACCGTTGGAAAGCTCTCGGAATGAACTTTCCAATGAGCTACGTTGCAAGTGTGAAGTCATTGGGAATCCTTGGTTGGCACTTGATTGAGAGTGTTCAAGATATTGAACATGGGTGAGAACAAGGTTCAAGATACTAAGGTTGAGAATAGGGTTCAAGACACCAAGGTTGTGAACAAGATTCAAGAAACTATGTGAGGTTGATCAAGATCAATTCAAGGGTATCAAGGGAGTTCAAGAATGGATCACCGAGGCTAGAGGGATACAAGAGCAAATCATTGAGGACAATGATTTTGAACTTCACCCTAAGAGAGAGGATTAGGAAGTAATCCTCAACCATGGCTTTTGGGGCAAGTAGTTAGCCCATCACATTCCTAACCAAGTTTGCCTCATTTCCCTCATTTGCTTGAGTGAGTGTGAGAGCGAGAGTGGTCAATTTTGCATGTTTTCAAGTTGTATGAAGAGCTAGAGCATCACAATGGATTCAACCCATCCCAGGAGCCAAACCATCCCAAGTGTGTTAGCCCATTATGTTGAGCCAGATTGTTGCCATCATCCATGCCATCACCCATGCCATCACCATCATCCACACCATCATGATAGTGCCAGCTCATCATGATCATCCATGCCATTGTGATCATGCACATCATCACAATAGTGCTAGCCCATTACAATCATCCCTTCCATCACAATCATCCACACCATTGTGATCATCTAGAAAATCATTAGAACCCAAGCCACTGTGATGGTTCCAGATAATCACAATCGCCTAATCCATCGTGATGGTCCTAGACCATTGCGATAGGCTAAGACCATCATGATAAGGAATCTATTAAAAAAAATTAGGGTTGCAAATATTTTGACCAAATTTTCATATTTTTTGAAATATTTTGGGTGTTTTCAAGACTTCTAGAGCAAGTGGAAGGGTGCATCACAAAGAATCAAGGCAAGAAGTAGTGCTTGGGAGATTCCATGGGCAATTAAGGGCATACCAAGGGCAAAAAAGAGATTGCTTTAAGGTTGGAAGTTCATTTAACCTACTTTGTCAGTTCGAGCTCAGGCTAGGACATAGTTCTAGTATTTAAGCATAGGGTGGTGCTAAGAACTTAAGTCCAAGAGATTTAAAGAACTCAAGTACAAGACTGTAATTTATCATGACTATGACAAATCTAAAGGAAAGAAATTGAGTCCACACCATTTTACCAATTGAAATAAAGTAAATTTATCATCATGACTATACTTTGAGATAAGACAAATACAAAGGGGACTAAAAGGAACAAGTAATTGGTGCCCAAAAGAACATTTCAATGTGTGTGTACTTCACTAAGGGTGGGATAGCATAGGGAATCAAAATTCATGAACCTTAGGTCAAGAAGTCAAATAGGCAGAGAGGATCGAAAAAGCATTAGATCATCTGAGGCTAGTGTTAATCACATTGCTAGATCTTGGGCTCAACAACTGAGTGACTATCCTTACATAGTGAGCTCAGACACCAGTGATTCATAGATGTCTTTTAGTATGGAGGACACCATAGGTAGAATGACATTTGCTTATTTACAAACACTAGAGGGTCCCTATAAGACTCAAATTGAGTACATCCGAGAACCAACCAACTAGGTGCTCCCATCTACGAGGATGGTTTACAAAGATCCATAGTTCAACTTAGAAGTCTAGAGCAACCCTTAGGAATGGAGCACCTAGCGGTCAAGTTCAAAGCTGGGTCTTACATAGGTAAGCAAGGAACCATGTATCTGGCGATCACCTTACCTGATAGGAAAAATGAATTTGGATCCATTGTACTTGAGTCAGACATAGGAGACATATATCATGAAAGCTAAGAACGAGAACATAGAACTTGTAAAGGTAAGTTAGTCCTATCCAAGATTACACTTGATTGGAAACCCCAAGAAAATGTGAGCATCAAGATCTTTGTGAATAGAGAAACTAATGAGGCTTTCTAGAGGTTAATACCTAACAAATCGAGCAACGTAATAGGAATCATTATATATAAATTCAATAATCTTGAGGTCCTATGAAATATCATCTACCTGCATAACACTTTGATGAGGATGTTTCTAGTCACATATCATGGTAGACAAGGGTATACTTGGAAGGGTGAGCCAATTTTCCCCTCACATAAGTCTACTAACCCTCTTAGTCAGATCAGACTAGAATCTTCACATGTCCTAAGAACTCAGAAAAAAAATCCAAATACCACCCAGAGGTTAGCTTTGTGCATACCATAGGAAGGAAAAGAAAATAACTAGATAAAGAGAAAGTAGAATAGGAAAGGCCTAGGGGATGTAGACACCAAAGAGGCATGGAGGAATTTCCACTGCCTAGTCCAAGAGAGCACCCTAGAATTTTGAGACCCATGCAGCTAGTGAAATCCATGAAGAATTACTTTGATGGTACAACTTAGAGCTACCTACTCAAGAAAAATAAGTTTCCCTCTTTCTAGATGGCTTTTTGAGTGCAATATTATGGCCATACATCTATCTTAAGGGGCCCTGAACCATAGAGCAATGTGTGAGAATGTGCATAGATATTGAGGATAGTTTAAGTGATGAGCTAGAGACCTCTAAGTTGTACAAGGATTCAAATTGTTCAACCAAATTCACATCCAGAATTTCCATTTCCATGGAGGAGTTAGCAAAAAAAGTGTGTTGAAAGTTAGGAGTTTCAAGTAAATAAACCCCTAGAATGGTTTTTGTGAAATGTTTCTATACTTCTAGAGCAGATCACATGGACAACACGTGCCCTTTGCTAGTTCAGAACCCAAGTAACCTGAATGCCCAATATTGCACAATTGAGAGAAAGTACACAAATCACACTGCTCAAGATTCTCCCTATAACAAGCAAGTAGATAGGCAAACTATCAACAACCTTGCTTGTAGCCAAGTAGGTATTAATGAAAGTGCTAGCAATGGCCTTATTATAGGTCACCACTAAACTATGAACCTCACTATTAGGCACAATAGAGACTCCATCTCGTGCTAGGACAACAACCACCATCCCTTGGCAATGTAAACTTAGTCAAATATGCAGTGGAAGATGATAGCCTCAATAGGGCATTAGTGCCAACATCTTCGTGGATCTCTAAGAATGAAAAATCTATTGTGATTGTTTGACTCTATTGATTCTTACTTCACAATAGTTTGTGTAAATATTTGTGCATATGATTAGGAATTTGAAATCTATTGTGATTGTTTGATACAACATTGATTCTTACTTCACAATAGTATGTGTAAGTGTATGTGCATATGATTAGTGGTGCATTAAATTATTACTGAAAGATATAGGTAGATTATGTTTAATTCAACAGTGAGAATCACTTCATAATAGTATATGTATGTATGTGTATGAGTATGTGTATGCATATGAGTGTATACTTGTGAATGAAAAATCTATTCTGATTGTCTGACTCAATATTGATTCTTACTTCACAATAGTATGTGTAAGTGTATGTGCATATAATCAAGAATTTAAAATATATTGTGATTGATTGACTTAATATTGATTCGTATTTCACAGTAATATGTGTAAGTATATGTATGTGTAAATGTGTATGTTATTATGATTGAAAATTAAAATCTATTGTGATTGTTTAACTCAACAATGATTTTTACTTCACAATAGTATGTGTAATTATAATTTGTATATGGGTGTATGATTGAGAATAAAGTCTAATATCGTAATTGTTTGACTCAACATTGATCGAAATATCTTATTTGATATTGATTTATATTGTTTTTTTCTGTAGTTATAGTCTTCATAAAGCAATTTGCAAACACTATGGGAAAGGGAAAAGAATGGTCATATGCGATTGTTCATTCAGAGGGTAAAATAGTATCCACAATACAATGCAAATGTTGTGGGCATCGTTATGTAGGAAATGCAACTCGAATAAAAGATCATCTCTTTAGTACAGGTAATAATATGGCAGGATCCAGATAGTGATATATGGGTACATTTTCCAAGTTATGCAAAAAAATGTAAATCTCAAGGTATCACATCAAAAAGATTCAAAAGCGTGAGTAGTTCACAACACTTTCAAAGTAGCCCCAGTGTAGAGCAAGAACGAGTAGATGCATCGATGACAATAGAGGATCATCAAGATATTTCTACTCAAGTCTCCCAAACTGTTTTTGAGAATAACCAAGATACATGTACTACATTTTCTCCAACTGCATCAAAAAAGAGTGGCTTTGGTGAATGTAGTAAAAATGGTGGATCTAATACTTTGTCACCATGCTTTGTCTGCAGTAAATCACAAAATATTATACGTGTAGCTTTTGAAAAGCAAGATTGTCTCGAGCTTCATCTTAAATGGACTCAAGCATTCTTAGCATGTGGGATTCCTTTCAATGTTATTCATAATCCCATTTTCAAAGATGCTTTGATGTCAACTGCACAAAAAGGTCTCACCATGCCAGATTATTACAAAATGTGAACAGAGTATGTAGATAAAGTGAAAAAAAGTACTGAAGCTATTTTAAAGCAAACAGTACTTGATTATGTATCAATGTATGGATGCACAATAGCATTGGATGGATGGAAAAGTTGTCAAAAGAAACCATTGATTAATTTCATGGTTATATGTCCAAAAGGAAACATGTTTTTAGAAGTTGTTGATACTTCTCTTAGAGAGAAAAGTTTGGCTTTTCTTGTAAAGGTATATTAACATGCTATATCATGCGTGGGTGGTCCGAAGAATGTGACTGTGATAGTGACAGATAATGCCTCTAGTTTTCAAAGTGCTAGAATTACAATTTAAAACAAGTATGAAGGCATTACTTGGGTTCCATGTGCAGCTCATACATTAAATTTATTATTAAAAGATATAGGTAGATTATCTTTCATTAAAAAAATCTTATTAGATGCAAATCATGTGGTCAAATTTATTAGAGATCATCAATTTTCATATTCGCTCTTTCGATCAAAATCTCCCAATAAAACACTTCAGATTTTTTGTGCCACACGATTTGCAACTGCTTACATTGTACTCAGTGGATTATTAGAAGTTAAGCCAGCTCTTGTAGAAATGATTGCTGATCGAAGATGGGAGGCATGGCTAGAGAAGTATTCTTCTTATCAAGTTGCAGCATCCAAATGTACGTGTCTAATACAATCACAAAATTTTTGGCATAATCTTGAAAAAAATTTTGGTATCACTAAACCTTTTGTGGAACTTTTAAGAATGGTTGATACTAATAAATTTGTGATAGGAAAATTTTATTGGATTATGTCAGAAGATATTCAAAAAGTAAAAGACTTTAATCAATTTTCATTACGAGAGAAAACATAGATTGTATTATTAGCAGAGAAGAGATGGACGCAAATGCATACTCATTTGCATGGAACAACATTCGTTTTGGATCCAACATTTCAACTCAATGGTCAAGCATCAAACAAAGAAGTCATGGCAAACTTCAAAACCACATGTCAATTATTACTTGCAAGTACAGATGGTTGAGATGCATTCCACCAAAGAGTAGCGTATGTAAATCAAGATGGATCTTTTGGAGATCTATGGCATATTGAAGTGATTCAAAAGCATCCACCTCCTATTTGGTGAAGCAGTGGAGTTGCAACACATAGCTATGAGAGTGCTTTCAATAGCAGCCCCAAGTGGTAGTTGTGAATGTAATTTGAGTGCCTATGATTTCCTTCATTCAAAATGAAGAAATCGCTTAAGTGTATCACGTGCTAATGATTTGGTATATGTGTTTTGTAATATGCATGTGTTACATGCTCCAACCAAGATAGCTTCTATAGCAGCACAACAAACTTTTGGAGAATTTCAAACTCATGAAAGTTTAACAAATGATTCATGGAGTGATCATGATTTAGATGTAGATCATAATGATGGTTCAGACATGGAAGAAATAGATGACATGGTACCTATCATAGATAATGATATTCAAAATGAAGAAAATGATGTACTGTGAATACTATGATTATATTCAATTGCAAAATCGAATACAAGTCATGTCTTTGATTACAAAAAAAGCTTGCCTACTCAGTGTTTTCTTGATTCAATAACTCATTGGTAGTAAACCGATCAAAAGATGATGATGCCTCTGAGAGTCTTCCATATTTCCTCTCATAAGCATCCACAGAAATTTGTAAATTTTTCACTTGATTTTGTAGATCATAAATCCTCGTTTGTTGATCATCTATTGTTCTTCGTAATGCACGAATTGTTAACCCTTCATTGTATAATTCTGACCCTTGTGATGACAAATCATGTATAAGATTATGTTCTTCAGGTAGCAAAATGTAGGGCTTCTTTCGAGGAAGAGGGCCTTCGTTTCCTTGATTACGAAATTCGGCTCGATTTTGAGGACGACCCAAACCAATACCTGCATTCTTCGGACGATCATCCCAATCTACACATCGATGAAGAATATCTTGTATGAAAACCTTTTGAATGAAATATAATGCTATTTGATTATTATTTGGTAATGATCTCTCAACTTGCACAAAGCATTGAAGTAGCGTTTCTGCCAATCCTTTATGTTGTAAGTGTGAAAGCTTTAAGGGTGTTGTTTCTTTTGCCCTTCCTGTAACCCGAAAGAGAACATCACGAAAAAAATAATTTGGACATAGTTTTTTTACTTCTTTCATTGATAATGCCTCTCCTTCTAATCCCTCTGGCTCTAAATCTTGATAGAATAAAAATGCTAATCCTGATTGTGCAAATTCAGCATTTTGCTCAGATAAAATCCTTTGAGATTCAGTATGATCAAGATCATCATTCACATCTGGCATTCTTGCCATGTTTTACTTCTGCAAAATAAAAACACTAATTATATCTTAAGAGAATTCAAATGAATCCACATAATTCAAATGAATCCACAATATTTAATTCACATATGTTAAATGAATCCAGAACATTTAATCCACATAACTCAGATGATACCACAACATTTACGCCACTGAATACAAATGATTACACTTCATTTCATCCACTTAACTAAAATGTAAACACTTCATTTATTCCACATAATTCAAATGAATCCACAAGATTTAATTCACATATGTTAAATGAATCAACATTTAATCCACATCCCTCAAATGATAGCACTTCATTTACCCCACATAATTCAAATAAATCCACATTATTTAATCCATATATTATAAATGATTACACTTTATTTCATCCACTTAACTCAAATGATACCACAATATTTACTCCACTTAATACAAATGATTACACTTCATTTCATCCACTCAACTCAAATGGTACCACAACATTTACTCCACTTAATACAAATGATTACACTTCATTTCATCCACTTAACTCAAATGTAAACACTTCCTTTATTCCACATAATTTAAATGAATCCACAAGATTTAATTCACATTTGTTAAATGAATCCACAACATTTAATCCACATAACTCAAATGATAGCACTTCATTTACTCCACATAATTCACTTAACTCAAATGTAAACACTTCATTTAATCTAGATAGTTCAAATGAATACATATCATTTTCAATATGGTCGTAATCCATCTATCGTGGATATCTTCAAACCATATCGAATAAGATGTGAGAATACTCTAAGCAATTTATGTGTGTCTACTCTTTTTGATACATCTTTGCCAGAAGATAATTCTAAAACATTCTTGAACTTGTAAATCCCATTCTTATCAATGGGATAACTATTGAAATCTATATATTTCAGGAGTTGTAACAGGAGTGTCGAAACTATAAATATCTCCTGACTCTTATTAAAAGGTGGAGGACTAGTGGATATGCATTTGGGTGCAATCCACCAGTACTTATGAATCCACTCATTTCTAGTAGATAATTCCTTTCTAGATTAGGTAGCTTCGGAAAACTTTTTTTGGTTTGTAAATAGGTCGCTCTACCAAAATCACATAATCCGATGTAAGCCTTTTTTATCTTCAAAATGCAACAAGATGTTGTCTGGATGGAGATCATTATGGGATATATTACAAGTGTGTAAAAATGATATTGTTTGTAATAGGCCATTGATTCGCTTCCAGATATTTGTTTTCACGGTTGTTATATCTCCTTTTGTGTCCTTCACACCTCTGCTTCATGGTAAGTTTAGGTATTCCTTCTTCATTCTTTCTAGCCACATGTCCAATGTACCACCATTCAAAAATTTTTAAAATGAGGCATGGACTTTTGCTATGGTGTCTAGCCAAACCAAGTGAACCAATAATTCCACTATGCGTAATAGATAACACTGTGGCTTCATTGATGGCTTCATTTTCTCGTGTTTGTATGTCAGCACCATGTAATTTGAATATCTTGGCCACAAACACTTCATTGTTGAATCTCGGGTGGGATATCTTGACTTTATGGATCATTCCATATTGTCCTTCCCCCACGAGAGCTGCATCTTCAAAAAGAATAGAGGAATATGGGAGCAAACAAAGATTGTTTGATGTTTGATCTCCCATACTCACATATGCATCTCTTGTATTTGGATCTACCTGTGCTCTCACAAGGTGTTCAGTTGTGTTCGGTTTTAATCGCTTTCCTCTCTTCATAGTCTGATAATGTAAATCGATAAATTTAAATTTATCGATGAATCCGGGCATATTGGTGATATCCACCGCCAATGACTCTGCTACTTTGATGATTTGTCCAAAGATACATGTAAGCTCTTTTGACATTTGCTCATCTAAGACCTATGCTCCACCATACACACTGCCAAATTTGTTTTCAATATTAATAAATGTTGTTCTGGATAACTGCACAATGAAATCTTTGTAACTAGAAGTGTCCATGGCTATAGTGATTTCATCTTCTCTCATTTGATACATGTACGAGCACACAAATTCTTCTTAAAATTTTCACTGCTGCTTGTTTATTTTACCTGCCATCTATGCAAGAATAAAAAATAGACTATCATTAAGTGTATGGATAAATAAATCAATAGTTTATGTGCACAAATGATAGACATATGCACAGTTAAATAAGTAGATTTATAATTAAATAGAAAGTGTAATTATAATCTTGAAGTGAATCTATGTAACTATTAAGAATGTAGTAGTCAAAGAATCAGACATTTATAATATTTCATATACATTTGCTATACTATGTATGAGTTTTGTCACATAACTGTATATAACTATTGTGATAGTAAGAGTCAAAGAATCAGACAATCACAATAGTTTCTATACACCTTGTGGCCTACACTAAGTATTCTCATCGAAATCTAAGTGGCTATTGTGATAGTAAGAGTTAAAGAATCAAACAATCAGAATAGTTTCTATACACTCCCTATATTATTGAGAGAGTAGGCATCAAGGTGGTGATTCAAACTAAGTATTCTCATTGGAATCTAAGTGACTATTGTAAGAGTAAGAGTCAAAGAATCAGACAATCACAATAGTCCCTACACACTCCCTATACTATTGAGAGAGTAGAAATCGAGGTGGCGATTCAAACAATCTCAATAGATCTATTACTATGTCATATACTACTGTGAAAGTAAGAATCAATGTAGTGAGTCAGACAATCACAGTAGTGGTTTATTCTTAAATGTTTCTCATCGATGTATACAAGTAAGAAACACTTGCGCGAGTCGAACATGTATACAATTGATGATTAAAAGAAACAAAACAAATTATATAAATAAAAATCAAGCATATGTAAGAGACACATATGCGAATCATACCATATGCATGATATAATTAACAAAGCAATAAAATAAACAATAAATAAAAATTAAAACAATACCTCAATTATCAAAAAAGGAAGCGCTCTGATAAAAATTGCAGGCTTAAAGCTCTCTAGTACATCAATGAAGCATGTGCGGAATAAGTTTTTTGATCAAATGTAAGAATATATATTTTTCTACTGGAAAATGCTTTTCAATCGAAAGCGCTTTCGATCGATAAATATTTTGATCAAAAGCACTTTCGATCAAAAGCAGTTTTGATCGAAAATGTTTCAATCGAAAGCGTATCCGTCCGTTTTTTTTTCGGTGTTTATTTGGAAAATCACGAATAAAACAAACATATTCGGTATTTGTTTATTATTCTGTCAAATAAATGCAACCCAGCACAGAGTCTCTAGAGCATCCTGAAGCTTACCTATATGAAGCACCCATAATGGAGCCTAATTGGGAACTAGAGTATTCTTATGTGATGTACACAAATCCCAACCTTAGACACCAAATGAGACAAATCAGACCACATGCCCCTAGAGGATGGTGTTTTAGATGCTAAGGAGATCACTTGTAAGGGAATGCCCCCATCCTCCACTTGCAAGCAACCACACTACCTCACCATTCAAGGATATTGTTCCGAGTGTGGTAAAGATCATATCATATGCAAATGTCCTCTAAACTTGGCCAATGCCTCTAAGATCACTCCAATCAATGTAATAGGCATAGTGCAAGCATCAAATGGCTCTCCACCAACCTTAGTGCCAACTCAGGCAGTGACTAGAGCACAAGCCTTACAGCAAACCCAAAAACTAGACCAAGAGAAACCTTTAGAGTCCAATGAAACTTGAGAATCCATTAGAAAGAAGCTAAAATCATGGAAAGATTTTTGGGAAAGAGCTACAAGAAAATTGAATAGGAACTTCCCATAACTTGAAGGGATTTTAAAGGAAACCAAATCCAAGATCCTAGAATTAACATCAAAAGGATCACTAGAAATTCCCACTTTGCCAAAGCCAAGATCAATCTATTTAGGACCTATCCTAAAAGACCTAGATGTGATGTTCAAAGCTTATCAAGCGAGATTGAGAGAAGGACCCAATGTTGTTCCAAGAGCACACCTAGAAATAGAAAGAACCAAGCTTTGCATGACAATGGTTCAACTACCTCAAGCCATGTTTGAGGCTACTCAGTATGTCAATCAGAGTAACCTAGTGAAGAAAGATTTGCACTACCAAGGGTTGTTAGATGTTGGAGAACCAATCACAAATCGGACATAAATTTGAAGGTCAAAGTCTAAGAAGAAAAGCACATGCCTATGTGAAGGGACAATTTCACACATGTACCATATTTGTAAAGTTAGACTTAACTTTAGTTCTAGAATTTTCAAAAGTCACAAGATTGAGAAAATCTATATAAGTTAGTTTGTATCAATAGATGTGTGAGAATGTGAGAATGAGAGGTTGAGATCTAAAGTTCATTTTGTATGACTGAGAAACATTCAAGCTTCTCTGAGTAAGAAAGCACCTGTAAATTTCTTAGTTTCTCATAGCTATGAGAAGAACTAATTAAAGCTCTGTGTATGAGACTCTCTCTTCTATCTCCATACTTTGCATACAGTGTAATGATCTCAAAATTTCAAGTCTCCCAAGCAAGTTGATGTATGGCATCGAGTTTGAGATGATAATTCATTGTTTTATCTATATGCTTCAACTACTGCTAGAAAGTTTTTCAAAATAGGAGGTTGAACTTGTGAAGGTCATAACTTGGTGTATAGTGCAAAGTTTTTAGCAAATAATTGCTTGTTGGAAAGTCTTCTCTCCTAATTCCATCCACGAGAAGATCTTGGAAAAATAATATTTTTGCTAAGAGAAATAAGCAAAAGAGTGAAGGTATGTCATTTAGCCAGAAGTAAGCTTTGCTAACCCATTGGGAAGAGAAAGAACGAGAATGGAGATGGATAGAGTGGAAACCGAGAGACCTAGAGACCCAAGGAACCAAAGAAATGTAGATCATTTTCCCTTGCCAAGGCCTAGGGAACACATGAGGACCCTGAGGCCTACACAACTAGTTAAGTCCATGAAGAACTATTTCAATGGCACTGGAGACCCGTACGATCATGTGGCATAATTTAGGCAAGTCCTGAGAGCCGAGCAAGTTGATGACCTATTCACACAGTACAATGCCTTTGGCCTAACCCTCAAGAATACAGCCCTTACATGGTTTCAACCGCTTCACCAAGGTAGTTTAGGAACATAGACCAACTTCTACAAGCCTTAATCACAAAATTTTCTAAGAGCGGCATACGACACAATACCTCTTCCTTAATACATAGCTTCAAACAGACACCTCAAGAGACGGTTAGACTTGCAGGGAGAAGGTTTAGACAATACCTAGAGAGATGTCTTGTTCTAGAGTTACCCACTCTAGCCAAACAAGTGGCATTATTCCTAGATGGATTTTTAAGTACCAAATTGAGATCTTATGCGAACTTGAAGGACCCTAGAACCATAGAAGAGTGTGTACGCATGTGCATTGACATTGAGGATAACCTAGGGGAGGAATTAGAGCTTTCAAAAATCTACAAAGATTCAGATAGTTCTACTAGCCTCACTTCCACACAATCCACATCTATTACGGAACTCGTCGAGAAAGTAGCTTAGAAGTTAGGAGTCTCAAGCAAACAAATACCAAGGTTTGTCCCAGTTAAAAGATGTTATACTTGTGGAGGCGACCATATGGCGAATGTATGTCCCATTATGGCTCAACCCCAAGTGAACCCTAGTAGTCAATACTGCACCATAGAATGGAGATACTCTAATCACACCATGCAAGATTGCCCATACAATAAGCAAGTAGTTAGGCAAACTTACCCACAACCATACCCACAACAAGGAAGGTACCAGAACTAGTACACACCTCAACAATATGGAAGGCCACAACAACCCTATCAGCAACCCTACCAAACCCAACAAAGGCCTCTGCCTGTGTTAGCTCAACAACCTCCAACTCCAACCAATGTGATTCCAGTGAAGTACGTAGCTGCCAAAGAGAATGTGAATAGAGCCATAGTGCCAGTAACACCATTGCTTTCAGAAAGTAACCCCAGCAATCATAATTTTGAGTCCACTCAGATTGATAACCCACAAGCTTACTACATGCAATCACCTGAGCATAATGAGTCATATTATTATGAAGACCCAAGTGAATTAGCTGGGAGCCAGATTATGCAAATGTCATGTACACAAACCCCAACTCTAGACCTCAACCTAGGCAGGTAAGACCCCCGTTTCCTATGGGACTGTGCTATCGATGTCACGAAGATCACCTCATTCATGATTGCCCTATGCCTACACCTACACAAACCCAATCTGTGACAATTCAAGGTTTTTGTCCCAATTGTGGGAAAGAGCATCTCTTGCAAGATTGTCCTAAGAACCCCAATAATATACCTAAAATCACTCCTATCAACGTTATTGGGTTAGTGCTCGAGAAGTGTGACTTCCACGACCCCAGTGCAAGTCATTACGAGAGCTCAGGCACTTAAGCAAAACCAAGACTTAGGCCAGGAACAGAACTCTGAGGTTAGCGAGATCGAGAGTCAGAATAAGAAGAGGACAAGAGCTTGGAGAGAAATTCATGAACGTATGAAAAGACAATGGGCGAAGAAGATGAGTGAACTTGAGGAAAGCCTAAGAGAAACAAAAGCCAAGATAATTGAAATCACATCTCAAACGCACTCTCACACATCACCCCCACTACCATCCCCATCACCTTCCATTCCCCAACCTTCTAATCCACCACACGTAACCCACCCACCACCCAGAGTAGGATCAGTCCTAGCCGATCCCACTCCTGAGGACATAGACATGATGCTTAGGGCATATCAGGCCAGAATCCAGGAAGGGCCAAATGTAACAGATCATGAAAAGTGTTACCCTAGAGCGGACCTAGAGCTCAAATGAACAAAACTTTGTGCCAAGATGGTGGAATTGGCTCAAGCCATGTTTGAGGCCAGTCGCCTCTTCAATTGCTCTAGCTCCACTAGAACACCATTGCATTTTGATGGTCTATTAGATAGATTGGAGAGGTTGATTGCAAAGTCAGGAAAAGGAGTCACCTCCCAGGCTAAGGAGAGTGCAAGTGATAGGATAAGCATTCCTCCCCAAGAAGCTTATGTGCCTAACTCCACTGAACCAAACACCTCTTCTTCTATGAATCAGTATTCACCAGAATTCCTGCGACAGATTCAAGAAGAGAAATGGGCTAAAGAAAGTGAAGATCCTCCTCCAATTGAACTTGTGGATGATGCACACGATCAATTCCCACAAGACGTTCCTTCCATTTATGGAGAGCAAGAGGGTGCCCAATCTCATGAGAGATTAGACTTTGAGTCTAATTCCTTACAGGAATTACCCCATTTCACAGGTCCATGGGAAGCTAAGTCTACTTGTATGAGAGCACCCACGGTCGTGATAAGAAATGAAGACTCAATCATACCTAGGAATACGGAGGTAGTAAAGGACACTAAAGTGCAGTGCAATCTCACTTTAGCAGAGGTACTCAAGGTTAGACCAGAACTATGGAAACATGTAGCCACTCAAATGCCAGAAGTAGCAAAACCTCATTCCCAAGTAGGATCTCATAGAATCATGCCAGAAATACCCTTGGACAAGATAGGAGACATGAGCAAAGGAGAAGAAGGAAACACCTATCTCCCTGTTACCCATCAGAGGTACACAACCAATGCAATTTTGGACTTAGGTGTAGGAGATGCAATTGCTACCACTTCCCTATGGAAGCATTGGGGCAAGCCAACACTCAAGCCAACGAGAATGAAATTGCAGATGGCCAATGGTCACATAGAAAGACCCTTAGGACTTCTAGAAAGGATAACTCTCACTACATGTGGTGTAGAGTTTGAACATACTTTTGCTATATGTGACTTTAGCAAGAATCAGGCTTATGAGATGATTTTGGGAAGGCCATTTATGTGGTAGTTGCAAGTGGTACAAGATTGGGGAACCAATTCTTTGTATTTGCAACACTTACGTGTTACAACCAAAGTCAATCTCAAGGATTACTCTCATAGAGACATTCCCCCTATTCAGTGGAAACCCATCCATAGAGCTAAGGATGATACAGAATCAGTGCATTTTGTAGGATCATGATCCTCATGGATGCATGAAGACACCCACTTATGGATGTGCAAAGGATTCGTAGAAGAAGAGAAAAGAGAAAAAGAAAAAGAGGTAGTTGCGAAGGAAACTCATAGATCAATTCAAGACCAAGCCTATGCACCCGTAGTATTTCTTGATGAAGAATTTGAACCTCATGGTTGGGCAGAGATTTTAGCAACCATGGATGTAGCCATCAATGAAGAAGAATGGAAACCCCACTGTGATGAGGATGGCTATGACATTTCAGTCTTCATAATAGATCCAATCATGTGTGATCCGATTATTGAATAATGTGAACCTAACACTGATGCATTCGAGGATGCAAGTGACTCCGATCTAGAGTCAATCATTATGGACCCACCTTTTGCATCAAATAAGGAATATTTCTACGAAGTAGAATTTCACCCTCAGAGACATGAAGAGCTTACAAATGATGTGAGGTTAACCACACAAGTGACCACCAATTATGAAGGCAAGAAAAGGAAGAAGAGAGAAGTCACACTAGAGGAGGAAGAATGCTTGTTTGAGGTCCCACAAAACTTTAAGAAGTATGAAATAGAAGATAGGAGAGTCATGATAAGAATGCCTAAACAAGATGCACAAGCAGAAGAGGCCTATGATAACAAGGAGACAACCAAGAAGATTGTTGTAACCATAGAAGAGGGAGAAGAAAGATGCACCTACATTGGACATGACCTAAGTGAGGATGAGGAGCAGGAATTGATAGCCTTACTATGAGAATATAGAGAATATAGAGAATATAGAGAATATAGAGAAATGTTTGCATGGAGTTACAAGGACCTCAAAGGTGTAGATCCTGACATATGCTCACACATGATTCCCATGACCTCAGATGCCAAACCCTCTGAAGAAAAGCCATACACATACAATGACAACTATGCTGCCAAGATCAAGGAAGAAATAGATCGCTTGGTGGAAGATGCATTTATCTATGAAATCAAGCACACTGAATGGGTATCCCCATTGTAGTGGTGCCCAAAAAGAACGGAAAATTACGTGTATGCATTAACTTGAAGAAGATTAATGGAGCCACTATCAGAGCTAGTTATCTGCTTCCTATCACTGAGCATCTATTAGAAAGGGTAGTAGGCAAGGAAGTGTACAACTTCCTAGATGGGTTCTCTAGTTACAATCAAGTAGCCATTGCACCAGAAGATCAGCGTAAGATGGCTTTTGCCATAGAGTGGGGCATATTTTCCTTTCGAGTAATGCCATTTGGTCTGACCAATGTGCCCGCTGCCTTTCAGAGGCTGATGTGCCATGTATTTAAAGAATTCTTGAGGAAGAATTTGGAAGTCTATGTTGATGATCTCTGTGCTCATTCCAACATTAGATAGATGCATATACCTAAACTCAGGCAAATCTTTGACAAATGTAGGGAATATCAAGTCTGCCTGAACCCAAAAAAGTGTGTTGTCATGGTCAGGCAAGGCAAGATTCTAGGACACATAGTGTCAAAGAACGGCATATCCACTGACAAAGAGAAATTGAGAGCTATTGCAGAGCTACCTAGGCCAAAGAATGTCAAGGAGGTACAAGCTTTCATGGGGCATTGTGGCTAGTATCGCCGATTCATTCATATGTATGCGATCACTGCAAAGCCTTTGTACTCCCTTTCGACTAACTTTGAGTGGACGAAAGAATGTGAGAACTGAAAGAACTTGGAGAAGCTTGTAAAAGGTAGAAAAGTGTGTTTCAAAGCGACGAAGTTTGGTCTAGCCAACCGGCACAAGACCAGCCCTTGAGCTTATGGAGACTCAAATATACCTTATAGGCATGAGATAAGTGCAAAGAAATACACTATGTACTTTGGAGCATTAAGGAGAATGAGTCGATACAAAACAGATAGGTTTGCGGGTCGACTAGCTCAAAAAACTTACTATCTATGGAAGAGACAATGAACTTCAAATGTCCATAGCAACCAGCGTGATTACAATTAGAAAAAATCCTTTTATGGGAGTGATACACATAGGTTTGAGTGTATGGAATGCACAAAAGTATAAGAAATAAGCAAAATATGCTATAGGAATGAATGCGACATTCACCGGTGGTACTTCCTATTTTTCAAGAATACACAAAGATTGACCCCGAGACAGAAAAACTCAGATTTCTCCCAATCTGCTGAATCCAATGCTTTGAAAATTTATAACATAAACTAGACACTTATACATTTCCAATGAGCCATTTTGCACTCAATTTGGAGCTCTGGAGAGAGAGCAGCAGCCTCTGTAATATTACTATTGGCGAAGAAGATGATGCAGAGAATTGAAGGAGCAGGACAATGATGGTCACAAGTGTATGTATATTGCTTCCATGTAATGTATAAGTGATTTCAAGTCTTTATATAGACTCTAGGAGTGTTCCATGACTTTTACAAGTGAAATTTGAATTCAAACAAAGGTGGCAATGGTTGTTGGAGGGAATCAATTCACTTTCCTACAATCTAGGAAAAGTGAAGATCTAGTTTGATCTACTTTTAGGTGATTGATTGCTTGATTGAATGCAACTTCAACCACCACAAATTCGTGGGATTTTGGCTCTATATTTCTACCTTTACATGTGTAAAGCTCAAGTCTTTTACAACGGTAAATGAACCATCAAAATTCTCTCAAAAAATACAATAAATGAGCATAAGAAAAAGAACTCTCCAAGGGATATTCTTTCGACGCGATAGACTTTGATGTAGATCAAATCCACCTCAAGCATAGTGTAAGCTTGATGTTCCAACAACTCCCCCTCAAGCTAAAGTATGCTTGAGTCTTCATTCTCGGATAGGTTGAATACCTGCCATAGCTTTGAATCTACAAAGCTTTATTCCATCAAGTGCCTTCGTCATCATATCTGCTACTTGCTTTTCAGTAGGAACAAAAGAAATGTCAATCTCCTTTGCCATGAGCTTCTCCCTAATGAAGTGGTAATGGACTTCTATGTGCTTGGTTCTCGCATGGAAAATAGGATTTGCCGCTAGATGCATGGAACTTACATTATCTCCAAATATGTGAGGTTTGGAACTCACAAGTCCCAAATCTATATACAATGCTTTCAACCATATTGCTTCTTGAGTTGCTATGGTCAAGCCTCTGTACTCTGCTTCAGTTGAAGATAAAGCAACTATTGGTTGCTTCTTGGAACTCCATGACACTAGCTTCGAACTTGCAAATGCTAAGTAACCAAATGTACTTTTTTGTCATCCTTTGCGCCTGCCCAATCTGCATCAAAATAGATTTTGATATCCAAATCTGAAGAGTAAGGATAGAATATACCTTCGTTGATTGTACCTTTGAGATACTTAAGTACTCTCTTAGCCGCATCCATGTGTGTTCTTCTCGGTGAGTGCATGAACAGACTAAGCACTCCCACACTATATGAGATGTCTGCCCTTGTATGAGTAGCATATATCAAGCTACCTACCAAGTGTTGATACTCTTTAATGTCTTCAATTTTCTCACCTTCATAAACACTAAGTTTATGATTCATCTCCAAAGGTGTACTTGCAGGTTTAGTGTTCTCCATTTTGAACTTGAGAAGAAGATCGTGAATGTATCTTCTTTGAGTCAAATACATTCCTTCATCTGTGTATATCACCTGCATACCTAGGAAATATGTGAGCTCACCTAGGTCACTGATTTTGAACTCCTTCTTGCATGTGTCTCTTGATCCTTTGAATGCCATTTAGATCATCACCTGTCACAATAATATCATCTACACATACATATAGATAGATAACCTCATTGTGATCCCTTTTGATGAATTGAGAAGGATCTGAGCTCCTAGCTTTGAACCCTTGATCTTGAAGATATGTAACCAACCTATAATTCCAAGCTCTGGGAGCTTGTTTCAATCCATACAATGCTTTCTTAAGTATGCAAACATAAGATGGATGATTAGGGTTTTCAAAACCTGGTGGTTGTGACATGTATACCTCTTCACTTATCCAACCATTTAAGAATGCATTTTTCACATCAAGTTGGAGAAGTCTCCAATTCCTTGCAGCAGCTACACTTATCAATGTCCTAATTGTAGTCATCTTTGCAACTAGTGAGAATGTTTCCTCATAGTCTATACCATGAGTTTGTGAGCATTCTTTGGCAACTAATCTTGCCTTGTACCTGCAAACTGATCCATCTGAATTTCTTTTAACTTTATATACCCATCTGCAACCAATTACCTTTTGATTCGACGACATTGGAACCAAATCCCAAGTGTGCATCTCCTTCAATGCATCTATTTCTTCGTTCATGGCCTTTTCCCAATTAGGGTTTCCCTTTGCCTCTTCATAGGTTGAGGGTTCCTCTGAAATAGAGACTTTTTCCAAGTAGATTGAATGCTTCGTAACAAATGTGGAATCATATCCATACCTTTCTGGTTGTTTCTTCTCTCTAGCTGATCTTCTAGGTGCTTGTTTTGAGCATTCTCCAACCTCTTGCATCTTTGCTTTGCCTCTTGACTTCCATAGCTTGTAATCCTTTTCTCTTTCATCTTGGTCATCGTCTGTATCACTTCTTGGATCCTGCACCTGTGTATCATGCTTGCTTCCTAATTGATGAGAATCAGAATGAAGATCATATGGTAGTGTTACCTTTTGTTTGTCTTCATCATATCAAGACCTGTGTTCTTCAAACACAACATCTCTACTTGTAGTGAATTGCTTGGTTGAAGGATTGAAGAACCTGTAACCCATCTGAGTTGAATCATATCCAATAAACACTGCCTTTGTTGCCCTTTCATCTAGCTTACCTCTTATTTGTGATGGTACATGAACATAAGCTAAACAACCAAAAACCTTGCAATGTTCAAGACTAGGTTTTCTTCCATGCCATGCTTCATAAGGAGTCATACCTTGAAGTGATTTGGATGGTAGTCTATTGACAAGGTACACATCAGTTGAAATAGCTTCTGCCCATAGATAATGTGGCAACTTCTTCTCTTCAAACATTGTTCGGGCTGATCCAACCAATGTCTTGTTTCTCCTCTCTGCAATTCCATTTAGTTGAGGAGAGTACCTAGTAGTCACTTCCCTTTTGATACCTTTTTCCTATAAGAACTCATCAAACTCTTTGGAGAATTATTCTCCCCCTCCATCAGATCTGAGCTTCTTTAGTGATCTACCTATATGATTCTCCACATGTGCAAGATACTTCTTGAAGCAATCAAACACTTCATTCTTACTCTTGATAAAGTATAGAACAGTCCATCTACAATGGTCGTCAATAAATGAGACATAATACCTTGATCCTTCCAATGAAGGTTCTTGACTTGGTCCCCATACATCTGTATGTACTAGGTCCAATAAGTTATTGTGGATGTAGCCTTTGTGGTTGAATGGTTGTCTTTGTGCCTTCCCAATCTGACATGCATCACACTTGTTGATCATGTGTTGCTTTGATATGTTCGGCAGTCCTAGAACACTTTGATCCCTGCATATATCCTTCAAGGTTCTTTCATTCACATGATCAAGTCTCTTATGCCACACTTCAAGCTCACTTAGGGTTTGAAACCCAAAGTTGAATAGAGCTATGTTCCTGGTTTCTCCTACTTCAAAAGTAAAGAGCCTACCATGCTTCTCACCTCGGGCTATCTTCTTGAAGCCTTGACATGGATCTTCCACAAAAGCTCCATGTTGGGTGAACCTAACTTGCAAGCCTTTTTCAACTATTTGGCCTACACTTATTAGGTTTTTAGTGATAGTGGGTACATAGAGAACCTTACTCAGAATGTTTGTCCTACCATTGGAAGCTTTGACATTACCAATCTTCTCCACATTGTGCTTCATGTCATCCCCTGTTTGCACTTCATGTCTATGCTTTGGACTTTCCAAGTCAAATAGAAGAGCAATGTTGCCTACAACATGATTCGAACATCCTGAATCTATGTAGAGCAAATGATCATCTTTTTTACTTTCTTTGTGGCTTACATTCATAAGAAGCAATGAGTCTTCATGTGGTTGATCTTCTGAATAATTGTTGTAGTCCCTTCTATTATAGCTTCTATTGTTATTGTTGAAGTTGTGTCCACCTCTGCCTCTATTGCTTCCATATCCACCTCTTCCACTTCCTTTCTGGGTCTTCTCATTGAACCAGCAATTCTGAGTGGTGTGGTTGGTCTTATCACATATGGAACAAGGTTGAACATTATGACCTTTGGCTTTGTCTTGCTTTGTTCCTTTCTTCTTCCCTTTCCACTTGCTCTTGCTTGCAAAGTTGGCTTGGGAAGTCTCTTCTTCATCTTCTTCCTTCTTCTTGTCTTTCTGCTTCTTATCCTTCTTATCTGTATATAAAGCACTAGGTTAATTACCATGATAAGAGTTACCTTCCTTTATGCTATTGTTGGCTTCTTGATTGAAGAGTTTTCCAAGAAAGATGTTGAAATCTAGAGTTTTCACATCCATGATGAGATCATAAGCCGTCGTGAAGGATTGCCATTGCTTATCACTTCGAATGCCGTTGAGAATTTTCCTCATGATGAACTCTTCTTCAATCAGCTCTCCAATGGATGCTAACTGATCTGCAACCTATTTGACCTTGGTAACAAACTCTGTGATGGTTTGTTTAGGTGTCTTCTTCATTTGGTTGAGCTCGTTCCAAAGATGATTCTTTCTTGCTTTGGTACTAAAAGAAAAGAAAGTCTCGAGGGCATCCCAAGTCTCTTGAGATGTCTTGCATCCTCTAATATGTGGTAATAGAAAGTTAGAGATAGAGTTTAGTTTGTACGACCTTGCTTGAGCA
Source organism: Ceratopteris richardii (assembly GCA_020310875.1). NCBI lineage: Eukaryota > Viridiplantae > Streptophyta > Polypodiopsida > Polypodiales > Pteridaceae > Ceratopteris > Ceratopteris richardii. Next base: position 91,907,075 of record CM035439.1, on the reverse strand, counting down.
TCCCTTGCGCACCAAAGTGTGAGCTTATCTGTCTCCTCTTGTGTAGGTCCTCCTTTGGATCTTGGAATAGGCATAGCTTCATCACCTGCTACAATTCCATAAAGATTTCTACCTTGCAAATAGGCCTCCATTCTGATTTGCCAAGCCGCGTAGTTGTGTCGATCAAGCTTCTCGATCATTGAGGGAAAGACATCACCCATCTTGATCTAGCTCTGATACCACTGAAAGAACTTGGAGAAGCTTGTAGAAGGTAGAAAAGTGCATTTTGAAGCGACGAAGTTTGGTCAAGCCAACCGGCACAAGACTAGCCCTTGAGCTTATGGAGACTCAAATAGACCTTATAGGCATGCGATAAGTGCAAAGAAATACACTATGTACTTTGGAGCATCAAGGAGAATGAGTCGATACAAATTAGATAGGTTCGCAGGTCGACTAGCTCAAAAAACTTACTATCTATGCAAGAGACAATGAACTTCAAATGCCCATAGCGACCAGCGTGATTACAATTAGACGAATTCCTTTTATGGGAGAGATACACATAAGGTTGAGTGTATGGAATGCACAAAAGTATAAGGAATAAGCAAAATATTCTATAGGAATGAATGTGACATTCACCGGTGGTACTTCCTATTTTTCAGGAATATGCAGAGGTTGACCCCGAGAAAGAAAAACTCAGATTTCTCCCAATCCGCTGAACCAAATGCTTTTCAAATTTATAGGCATGAACTAGACACTTATACCTTTCCAATGAGCCATCTTGCACTCAATTTGGAGCTCTGGAGAGAGAGCAGAAGTCTCTGCAAGATTACTGTTTGCGAAGAAGATGATGCAGAGAATTGAAGGAGCAAGACAGTGATGGTCACAAGTTCACGTATATTGCTTCCATGTAATGTACAAGTGATTTCAAGTCTTTATATAGACTCTAGGAGTTTTCCACAACTTTTACAAGTGAAATTTGAATTCAAACAAAGGTGGGAATGGTTGTTGGAGGGAATCGATTCACTTTCCTACAATCTAGGAAAAGTGAAGATCTAGTTTGATCTACTTTTAGGTGATTGATTGCTTGATTGAATGCAACTCCAACCACCACAAATTCTTGGGATTTTGGCTCTATATTTCTAACTTTACATGTGTAAAGCTCAAGTCTTTTACAACGGTAAATGAACCATCAAAATTCTCTCAAAAAATACAATAAATGAGCATAAGAAAAAGAACTCTCCAACGGATACTCTTTCGACGCGATAGCCTTTGATGTAGATCAAATCCACCTCAAGCATAGTGTAATCTAGATGTTCCAACAAGAACTCTTTCAATGAGCTTAAATGGTGATTGTGTTCAGCTCCAATCTTGACTACACGAGATTGGAATAAACCCTTTCATGTTCATGTGAATGCATCCAATTATGCTATTGGGTGGATACTTCCACAACCAACTGGTGAAGGTAACATGGATCTTCCAATAGCTTATGCTAGTAGACAATTGAACACAACTGAACGAAAATATACCACTACTGAGAGAGAAGGATTAGGCATGGTATATGCGATTAAAAAGTTTAGACACTATTTGCTTGCAAATAAGTTTAAATTTTTCATTGATCATCAAGCTCTACTGTACTTGGTAAACAAGCCATGCAATACAGGTAGATTAGTAAGATGGTTCCTCTTACTAATGTAATATGACTTTGAGGTAGTAGTGAGGAAGGGAAAGATGAGAGCTACTAGAGGATCCTGATTTTAGAATGGAAGAAGTAGAATTAGGGCAAGAAATAGAAGAAAAAGAGCCTCATTAGGAAGAGTATACATATGAGGAACTTCTAGATGAGTTTGTCAGTCCTGACCAATTCATAGACTCGAAAGAGCAAAATCTTAAATTAGAGAGAGATCTTGGTAGCATCACATCTCTCATACAGGAGCTTAAGTCTCAAATGATCTCACTTGAGACTAGTGTCACCTCATTCTTAGCTAGGAAGGAAAGAGAGACCCCTCCTATTCCTCAGGAGCTCATTAGGAAAGATACTTCTCTTCCTATTAAGCACAAAGGAGAGAGCTCTAGGGAAGCTCCCCTCCTGAAAGACTTGAAGCCATCTACCTTTACGGGGGATGAATGAGATAGGAATAAGGATGCAATCTACACTTTTTTACAAAAGTGGCATGATTTGCATCAATTGAAGGGCACCCCACCAGAGTATTGTGTGCTAGAGGAGAGTCTCTCCCTCGGCCCATGTGCTTACAAGTGGTGGATGAGTCTTAAGGAGACGAACTCTATCCCTACTGATTGGACTCAGTTTGAGACTCTTTTTCTAAAAGAATTTCTTCCTGAGAATGAGGAGGAGAGGAATTGGGATGAGTGGGATAGGATTACACAGAGAGGTAGGCCTCTTACTATCTACCTATCCCACTATAGAGAGATCATTTTGAAACTTAAGGGCTTAGATGATTTCCAGAAGACTAGAGGGTTTGTTAGAGGCTTGGATAAAGCCATAAAGAGGGAAATCAGAAGGAATGCGCCTAAGACATTTGAGGAAGCGATCAAGTATACACAGATCTATGAGGACCATAACCATCCTCAATATACTCCTATGGAGACGGATCAGCCCCTCAAGCCTCTTAGTACGAATAAATTCAAGAAGAAGTTGCCTTTTGGGAAAAACAAAGTTTTTATTAAAAAACAAAGATCACAAGGGCCTAGGTTATCCACAGATCAGTTTGAGAGGACCAAAAGAGAGAACCTGTGCTTTAGGTGTTTGTCTCCTAGCCATTCACAGTGGAACTATCCACTCAAGAAGGGGGAAGAAAAGAAAAAGGGACCAGAGTCTAGTACGGCCCCCAAAAAGGGCAAAAAGGTGGTCCACCTAGTGCAGACCCTTCCTATTCATGGCAGCTCTAGCTGCAAGGGAGTGGAGGTGATGCACGAGGATATAGAGCACACCTGTTGTTTGACTTAGTCATTGTGGTCACTACAGTTTGGACCACATGACCTAGTTAAACTACATGGTAGTGTATACGAGACCAGGGTGCGGGTCATGATAGATGACTCTGCCACTCATAATTTTATAAATTATGCTTTGGTCAAGAAATTAAAGATTCCCTAGTAGCCTAGTGCACATAAATACATTGTATCTATGATGCAAGGGAAAGATAAGAGGATATGGGATACTATGGTATCCAAATTGGAAGTCAAGATGCAGGACTATACAAATTGTATGGACTTCCAAATTATGAATATGGAGAGGATAGATCTAGTCTTAGGAAGAGAGTGGCTATGGGGGTTGGGAGACACACTTAAACGCAGCTATCAAAACAAAACACTTGAATTTGAAAAGAATGGAAGTAAAGTTTGTATTCAGGGATAGAGAGATGTACCTAGTGCACCTCTCATTTCATAACTAGACTTGTATAGTCTTTGTTATTCTCAGCATGTACAGGAGATGTTTTAATTGTATATTCATGATATGGAGCATTGTACAGACAACTCATTTGATGTATATTTTCATGCTAGGAATGTAAATATGGACAGGACTTTCTACTATTCTTTTTTGCAAGAGTGTGTGGTTAAAAATTTTAAGGATCTTATGTTTGAGTATAGAGATGTTTCTCACACTGACTTACCTAGAGGGCTACCACCTGAGAGAGGGGACATTGACCATGCCATTGAGGTTGTTACTAACACTAACCCTATTTGCAGGCCACCTTATAGGCTTAGTGTTTCTCAGAATGAGGAGGTTGAGAGGCAATTGCAGGATTATTTAGATAAGGGCTTCATAAAACCTAGTAACTCACCTTGGGCATTGCCAATGCTCCTAGTTAAAAAGAAAGGTGGCTCTATGAGATTATGTATAGACTATTATAGAGCACTTAATAAGATAACTATTAAAAATAGGTTTCCTATGCCTAGATTGGAAGACCTATTTGATTAGTTACATCAAGCTAGGTATTCTACCAAGCTTGACCTTAGATCAGGATATCATCAGATCAGGATTAGGGTAGAGGATGTCCCTAAGATTGCATTTAGGACTAGATATGGACACTATGAGTTTTTGGTGATGCCTTTTGGTCTCACCAATGCTCCTGCCACTTTCATGAAACTCATGAATAGTGTTTTACGGCCATATCTAGGACACTTTCTAGTAGAATTTTTGGATGACATTCTGATCTATAGTGCATCGGAAGAGGAGCACTTGGAACACTTGAGGAAGGTATTTCAAGTGCTAAGAGAAAATTCACTCTTTGCTAAGGAGTCAAAGTGTAAATGTCTCAAGACCAAGGTTAGATATCTTGGGCATATAGTTTTCTAGGATGGAATCCAGATGGATCCTGAAAAAGTTAGGGCTATTATGGAATGGCCACATCCAAGGAACCTGGAAGAGCTATAGATCTTCCTAGGTTTATCTAGTTTCTATCGAAGATTCATTAAGAACTATGCCAAGATTCCTATCCCGATGACGGAACAACTTAAAGGGAAAGGGAAAGCCTTTCATTGGGGCAACAAACAGAAGCAAAGTATGGAGAAGTTGAAAGTAGCAATTGCTACAGCTCCACTTTTACATATAGCAGATCCCAACAAACCATTTGTGGTTGAGATTGACACGAGTGATTTTGCCGTAGGAGCGGTTTTAGTACAGGATGGTCGACTAGTAGCTTTTGAGAGTAAGAAACTAGAACCGGATCAGAAGAATTACTCTGTCTATCAGAAGGAGTTGTATGCAATTGTCCATGCTTTGAAGAAGTGGCATCATTATTTATATGGTGCCAAAGTTATGATAGTGTTTGATCAAGAGAGCATTAAGTGGCTCTCTAATCAAACAGACCTTAAAGGTCATAAGGCCCGATGGGCAGAGACCCTTCAGGAGTTTTATTATGAGCTTAGGTATAGGAAGGGAAAGTTAAATGTAGTGGCTGATTCACTTAGCCGCATGCCTATGCTCAATGGACTGAGTTTTGCTGAGATCACTAGTGAGCTACTTGAGTCCATTAGAGGAAAATGTAGGCTTGATCCTTCATATCAGAGATTTGGGAAGCCATAGAGAATGGGGATCGTGATATACGGGTTTCCAGTGAGGATGGAGTATCGACGCGTACTCAAGAAGGATTCAAGTGGAAGAATTACAATGTCCATGATGGATATCTGTTATATAAAGGTAAGGTGTGTGTCCCTAGAGATTCTGAGATGAGACGGAATATTTTGTATGAGTGTCATGACATGCCTAGTGCAGGACACCTAGGAGTTAACAAGACTTATGATCTTGTTAAGAGGCAATTTTATTGGCCTGGACTTCATAAGGACATCCTAGAGTATGTGCTTAAGTGCACTAAATGCCAGGTCAACAAAGCTAAGAGATTGAGGATTGGAGGGCTACTCCACCCATTGGATATTCCTAATGGGAAATGGGAGAGTATCTCCATGGACTTTATAGTCGGATTACCTGAGACACAGAGAGGGCACGACTCAGTCTGGGTAATTTTGGATACGTTAACCAAAATGGCTAGGTTTATTCTGACACGTACTATAGTGAAGACACCAGAGTTGGCTAGACTCTTTGTAGAGAACTTATACCGGTTATATGGTCTTCCTTTAGACATATTTTCCGATCGGGATAGGAAGTTTACTAGCCACTTTTGGAGAGCGGTCTTCAAAAGGTTGGATATGAAACTTAGCATGAGTACGGCCGAGCATCCACAGTCGGATGGGCAAACAGAGAGGGTTAACCAAATCCTAGAGGTATGCTTAGAGCATATGTAAGTGAAAGGCAAACTAATTGGGAAGAGTACTTACCTATAGTAGAGTTTGCATATAATAGTGCCAAGCACTCTTCCACTGGGCATAGTCTATTTATGCTTATGTATGGGTTTCAGCCAAGAGCTCCTTATGTAGTAGGCTTGCAGAATGAAAAAGTTCAAGCTGCAAAGGACTTCTTGGAAGAGATGAATGATATGCTTAGACTTTCTAAGGGCAGCATTAGGAGAGCTCAGGATAGAGCTAGAGCCTATGTTTACCCTCAAAGGAGAGACATCAACTTTGAGGTAGGAGAGCAGGTCTCTGTTAGAGTTCCATCTAGGTCTGAAACCATGAAGATAGGACCTTGTCCAAAACTATCTCCTAGGTATTATGGGCCTTTCCAAATACTTAAGAGAATAGGAAAGATGGCTTACCAGCTCCAACTTCCAGAGAATAGTCAAATCCATCCATTTTTTCATGTTAGCCGGCTTAAGAAAAGGCTAGGTGAATCTGACAAACTCATTCCAGATAGTGAGGTAGTAGAGCCTATTTCTGTTCAATCTATTCCACATGAGCCCGAGAGCATACTACTTACTCGAGAGAAACGGACGAGAAGTCACTTATATAAAGAGTGTCTAGTAAAGTGGAAAGATAGTTCAGAAGATAGTACCACATGGGAGCGAGTTAGCACCCTTTAGAGGCGGTTTCCTAGATTTAGACTACCTTCCCAAGAATCTTCTTAAGAGGAAGGATATGGGGAAACAGCACGGAGACATGACCATGTATTTCTATACATGGGGATTTAGTGGGAGCACTATTCCATTGATTACCTCTTTCTTTAGACCTTCCAGTACCATTTTTGAGGACAAAAATGGAGTTAAGGGGAAGGAAATGTTATATGGAGTAACACTTGTGACAAGGTGTGAACCACCCCTTGTTCATTTAAATGGGCTCACACATGAGTGCCATGTGGCACCCATGTGTAGAGCCTTGGGTTACTCATCAATATAGAAAGAGAGAGTAGTATGGGAATGTGTGCATGGCTGGGTGGCAGATCAACCGGACATCTCTGTGTGACTCAAAACTCTATGTACGAATGCTCCTCAGGAGTTGTGCAAGACTGTTGAGGGAAACAAAAGTGATGGGATGTCATCAGGAATAGCGCTGGACTGTGTGAATCAACATTGGAGGTTGCTGAGCTAACACATGCTAAGGCCTTTGTTGGTTTTGGTAGGGTTGCTAATAGGATTGATGTGGTCTGCCATATTATTGCGATGGGTACTGGTCCTGGTATCTTCCTTGTTGAGGGTATGGCTATGGATAAGTTTGCCTAATTGTTTGCTTATTGTATGGGCAATCTTGTGTGGTGTGGTTGGTGTATCTTCGTTCAATGGTGCAGTATTGGATGCTAGGGTTCACCTGGGGTTGAGCCATAATGGGACATAAATTTGCCATATGGTCACCTCCATAAGTATAACATCTTTTCACTCGGGAAAACCTTGGTATTTGTTTGCTTGAGACTCCTAACTTCTGAGCTACTTTCTCCGCAAGTTCCTCAATAGATGTGGATTGCATGGAAGTGAGGCTAGTAGAACTATCTGAATCTTTGTAGATTTTTGAAAGATCTAATTCCTCCTCTAGGTTATCCTCAATGTCAATGCACATGCGTACACACTCTTCTATGGTTCTAGGGTCAAAGTACACATAAGATCTCAATTTGATACTCAACAATCCATCTAGGAATAATGCCACTTGTTTGGCTTGAATGGGTAACTGTGGAATAGGACATCTCTCTAGGTATTGTCTAAACCTTCTCCCTGCAAGTCTAACCGTCTCTTGAGGTGTCTGTTTGAAGGAAGAGGTATTGTGCCATATGCCATTCTTAGAAAATTCTGTGATGAAGGCTTCTAGAAGTTGTTCTATGTTCCTGAACGGACCTTGATGAAGCGGTTGAAACCATGTTAGGGCTGTATTCTTGAGAGCTAGGCCAAAGGTTTTGTACTGTGTGAATAGTTCATCAACTTGCTCAGCTCTCAGGACTTGCCTGAATTCTCCCACATGATCGTATGAGTCTCCCGTGCCATCGAAATAGTTCTTCATGGACTTAACTAGTTGTGTAGGCATCAAGGTCCTCCTGTGTTCCCTAGGCCTTGGCAAGGGAAATAATCTACATTTCTTTGGTTCCTTGGGTCTCTGGGTCTCTCGGTTTCCACTCTATCCGTCCCTATTCTCATTCTTTCTCTTCCCAATGGGTTAGCAAAGCTTACTTCCGGCATGTCTCTACTCCTGTCCCTGTGAGCTCCATGGGCCTGGGATGTTCTAGCTCCTTGGTGACCATAGGAAACATTAGATCTTGGTTGGGGAAAAATAAATTCACCCTTCCAAGTTTAGGCATGCCTACCATGTTCTGAGGCCACTAAGATCCTCTCTAAAGTATTATCTAAATAGGTCACTTTGCATGGGCTATTAGGATCTTTAAACTCATAGATTGTGAGCATTCCTGCTTCATTAGACTGGTCAATCTTATACCTCCAAAAGGCCTCGTCAGTCTCTTGGTTCAAGAACAAATCTATGCTCTTATTGTCTTGGGGAACCCACTCTAGAGTGATGATTCTAGTCAAGACTGATTTGCCTCGGGGAGTTCTAGGCTCTCTTCCTAAGTTCCCTTGCTCTATGTCACCTATGTCTGTCTCAAGAATTACATTACCAAATTCATCTATTCTATCTGGTTGGTTGGTGACTATGTACATTGTCCCTTCCTTATCTAGGTATGCACCATTTTTTAACTTGACCATTTGATGTTCTAGTCCAAGGGGTTGATCAGAGTTTTTAATCTACACGACAGACCTTCTCAGACCGTCCTCATAGATGCGAGCACCTAATCGGTTGGTCTTGATGTATTCAAGTTGAGTTTTGAATGGGTCTCTCCATACCTGATGCCACACCTGAACTTCCTATAGGTCTCTCCATACCATAAGACATCTCTGATTCACTAGTTTTAGAGCTAGTGTAGTGGGGATAATTTCTCAACTATTGGGCCCAAGATCGACCAGTGTGATTGACACTAGCCTCTAAAGACCTAAGGCTTTGTCTATCTCTCCCTAGATGTGTTCCTCATTTAAGGTTCATATGCCTGATTGAGCAACCCCAATTTTACCCCAAGTACAACCTCGTTGCAACACACTTTGTATCAATCACTTGGTTCTTTTTTAGTTGGTTATCGTGTTTATGCTCTTGTCTAATATCACATCGTCATGAATATTTAAGTGAATTTCTACACTTTAAGTTGATCATACCATGTTAACTTCTTTTCCCTTTAAGTTATTGATCACAAAGATATTATATTTTTGCTTGAACTTGAGTGATTAAGTAGTCTTCTATTGGATAGATGCCTATCGTCACCTTGACTTACTTCTAGCACGACTCACACTTAAGCTAGGAATTGACAAAGGGAGTTGAGAAAAATCCAACCTCAAGTTGCTTATCCCTTGCCCTTGTAAGCCGAGGAAGTGTGTTCCCAAGCCTACACTCGCTCTTGCCTTGCATGCCCTTTGATGCTCTTAGTGGACTTGTTAAAGTTCCAAAGTTAGCTCAAGATTTAAATTCAATTGACACAACATACCATTTTCATTCATGTAATTCAGAGACCAAATTGCCCTTTTTCTTCATGGAAAACAATCCTAGAGATCCCTCAGTTTTCTTCCCTCAAGGTATGGTTAACTTCAAAATACTCACCATCCACACAACACTTATTCACCACTATCACACACACACTACCTACCATTCCAGTATATACGGTAGACACCACCTTTACCCCCACAGCTGAAAGCATGGACATTTCACCACTGATGGCACCTCCCCCTCCCCCCACACTTCCACCATCCCCCATCCCTCCTCCACCAATTTCACCTCCACACACATCTCCAATAGACACCGCATTCACTCTTCCCATACCCCAATCCCCTCCTCTTGCATTTTCAACTGTACAAAATACACCTTCATCCATAGGTAATGCATTTGACACCATGCTCACATGTGTATCACAATTAAGGACATAATACGATCAGCTCCAGCAACATAACCAATGATTGCAAGAGCACTCTAAAGTGCTATAACATCATCTTGCTACACTAGAAGAGGAGAATGCCTGCCTCCAGACATAATTTCAAACTTTACAGGAGGCTCATAGCATATTGGAAGCAAAGTTACAAAACATAGACCAGGAAGCAATCCAAGTGGTTAAAGGCCATCTACACGCACAGCTAGAATGCAACTCAAAACTCTAGCACAATATGGCCCTCCTCAAGCGACACCTTGCAGTTGCTCACGAGGAAAATTGATGTCTACAACTTCAGAACAAGAAAAACTTAGAAGTAGCCATCGAAAGCAAAGTCGGGTCACCCATTAGTCCCTCGAAATTCCAAGTTGTGACCCCGAAGAACATCAAGATAATCATTGAAGACTACGCTACTCTACTTGAGGCACATGACCAATTATCAGAGAAACTGGATCAACTAAAGCAAAAATGACAGAAGATATGACAGCTGCCCCTCCATCCACCGCCTCCACTGCTTCACTTCTCACTAACTTAGAGGCCCTACAAGCTCTCCAAAATCAAGTCACAGAATTACAGGCACACCTACTACAATACAAAAGACCACCTTCCCCGCCCAAGGCTCCCACAAAGGAAGAAACAGTACAAATTCTTGTGGAACAGACATTTGAAGAGGACTATGAGCCGCAACCCATCGCAGGGGGACGACAAACAAAAGAAGTTCAGGATACTTTCGAAGCTTCCATGAACTTCGTGGTTAAAACAGGTGGAGGAAATTGGGAGTTCTCATGAAGAGCGCATGGTGGTGCAAAATCAAGCCATGAGATTCATCAAAGAAATAGTATTAGAATCCAGTTACTTCAAGAACTTGTCATCCAGATGTCTCATCATATCATCAGAACTCCAATATCGACCTTACTATGTCATTTTGGCATATTACAATGCAGAAATATAGAGAGTCACAGGAAAGATTCCTTCCTTTGCTACCCAGTTTCAACTCGAAGACCTTCCTCTAGAGGCGCAGAAAGGCAAGATCTATCAACCGACATGGTAGTTAAAACTTCTAGAGACATACCTTGACATGTTGCACACATGGAACCATGCGCCCCTACATCTAATCTACAATCCATGCTATGGCCCAGTTCCACGATGCAGATCATGGAAGGCATTCAACATTAAAGTGCAGAACCACGAATAATGCAAGGAATGGCTAAACTATCCGTACATAGTGCCACCACAGGGGCCACCATCAGCAACTTACATGATGGTGATAATTCGGCATTGGATGCCTCGACTCAAGCACATGCCAGATGTTGTAGCCCAAATGATGCTTAAAATTTTAGATAGGATGCAAGTTGTGCTCAAAACTTTTAGAAATGCAAAAGCACCACAGGTACATCTATCGGGGTTTACCAATGGAAATTAGGATTGGGTGTATGATATGAGCATCACCCCCAGCATTTGTGTGGCTTACGCTTGGCATGCATGCATCAAATACCTCCCCGTATGTTATAAATAGACATTCGAAGACATATTCAGATCAGGTTTCTAGGAATATCGCTCGAACGTCTTTGCACCTAAGCCCACATACTTGCTTCATCTCTTTGCATGTGAACAAGCCATGTACTCTAAGTACTACATGACACAGAAACCGGATATCCCACGTGCAATAAATTGGGATGCATTGCAAGCTGATCTGGCAAGAGGATTACAGATAGGAGAACATGAGATGGCCACCAATGTTCTCCAATACTATATTGATCACCCTATAGAATAGAGGTTTGTCAGGGGCGACAGATGCTAGGGAGGGGGGAGTGTTGGCATACAAGCACATAGGAGCAGTCATGCACAATCCGGTAACAAAGGCCTTATCATTTTTTCCATGAACTATTTCCAACTCAAGTGATTTTCATCACTACACAAACATTGTATTTTTGTTTTTGGTAGAATAGACTCCATTTTGCTCAAGCCGAGGAGTCCTCAAGCTTGATGAGTATTAGAAATAGCTACATACCAATTTTCTTAATTTCTAGATTCTATTTGAGCCCTCAAACAAGCGATAAATCCTAATTTTTAACTAGGCCGGACACTAGGTCTAGACAGGGCCAAAGCTAGTCAAAAAACTATTAAAAGAGCTAGAGATCTCATTTTTGAGATTAGATTGTTAGTGATTTGAGCTTATGTAAGAGACTTTTTGATTAATGCAAAGAACTCCATTGTTCCTCTCTTTGTTCTTGCCTTGTGTGCATGTGTGTGTGTGTGTATGTGTGTGCATGCTTGTGTGCTTCTCACTCACGCACTTGTGCCATCACTTGCTCATAGTCTTCATACTAGTCCTCATGTCTCCACGGATTGACATTTATGAGGCGGATCTCCTCATGTTGGTACTTGCCATTGTGCTAGAGTGACACTAACCATGGAAATACGGATAGATTGGAAAGACAAAGGGAACCAAGAATACCAGGTGGTAGGGATGATTTTCCTCTACCTAGACCACGTGAACATCCAAGGATACTAAGACCCACTCTGTTAGTAAAATCAATGGAAAATTACTATGACGGGATAGGAGATCCCTATGACCATGTTGTCGAATTTAAGTAGGTATTGCACGCAAAGCAAGTAGAAGACATGTTTACGCAGTACAATGTGTTTGGACTCATGCTAAAGAATACAGCTTTAACATGGTTCCAACCATTGCAACAAAGGCAATTTAGGGATATTCATCACTTGTGAGAGTCACTCATCACAGAATTCTCGTAACTGACTAAGAATTTTAGAAATGCAGAAGCACCAGAGGTACGTCTACCGAGGTTTACCAATGGAAATTACAATTTGGTGTATGACATGAGCACCACCCCCAGCATTTGTGTGGCTTACGCTTGGCATGCACGCATCAAATACCTCCCCGCATGTTATAAACAAACATTCAAAGACATATTCAGATCAGGTTTCTAGGAATATCAATCGGAGGTCTTCACACATAAGCCCACACACTTGCTTCATCTCTTTGCATGTGAACAAGCCATGTACTCGGAGTACTACATGACATCGCAACCAGATGTCCCAAGTGCAATAAATTGGGATGCATTGCAAGCTGATCTGGCAAGAGGATCAAGCACAAAGGAGCAGTCACGCACAATCCGGTAGCAAAGACCTAATCATTTTTTCCATGAACTATTTCCAACTCCAGTGATTTTCATCACTACAAAAACATTGTAAATTCCGTTTTTGGTAGAATAGACTCCATTTTGTTCAAGCTGAGGATTCTCAAGCTTGCGGAGTATTAGAGTTAGCTACATACCAATTTTCATAATTTTTAGATTCTGTTTCAGCCCTCAAATAAGCTCTAGAACCTAATATTTAACTAGGCCGGACACTAGGTCTCGACAAGGCCAAAGCTAGTCAAAAAACTATAAAAAGAGCTAGAGAGCTCATTTTTGAGATTAGATTGTTAGTAATTTGAGCTTATGTAAGAAACTTTTTGACTAATGAAAATAACTCCATTGTTCCTCTCTTTATTCTTGACTTGTGTGCGTGTGTGTGTATATGTGTGTGCATGCTTGTGTGCTTCTCACTCACGCACTTGTGTCATCACTTGCTCATAGTCTTCATACTAGTCCTCATGTCTCCACGGATTGACATTTATGAGGTGGATCTCTTCACGTTGGTACTTACCATTGTGCTAGAGTGACACTAACCATGGATACGGATAGATTAGAAAAACAAAGGGAACCAAGAATACTAGGTGGTAGGGATGATTTTCCTCTACCTAAACCACGTGAATGTCCAAGGATACTAAGACCTACTTAGTTAGGAAGATCAATGGAAAATTACTATGATGGGACAGGATATCCCTATGACCATGTTGCCGAATTTAAGTACGTATTGCGCTAGAGCAAGTAGAAGACATATTTACGCACTACAATGCATTTGGACTCACGCTAAAGAACACCGCTTTAACTTGGTTCCAACCATTGCAACAAAGGCAATTTAGGGATATTCATCACTTGTTAGAGTCATTCATCATAGAATTCTCACGACTGACTGAGTCCTACATGGCAATCCGTCGTTGTCTATCGCTCACGATTGACAGGGTCTGTCGGTCGCGATTGACAAGGTCTGTCAGTCATGGCTGTCGATCGCGATTGACAATGTCTATCGCGATTGACAAAGAATCACAGAATTTTTTAACTGTGATTAGTGATTTGGAATGTGCTATTCATGCATGTTATGGTGGTGCACTTTTTTTTTTACCAAAAGCTAAAACTTTATGTCGATCACGATCGATAGAGGTCAACGCTCTAGGACCTGCATAGTCAGTTTCCTCACCTGTTGGAGCTTTTACAGCTGCTATGGAAGCTAGTACCTGCAAGAACACTCAAGAAAACATAGAAAACAAGTGCGCATACAAGCTCTCTCTCGCTCTTGCTCTCAAGTGGAAATGAGGAAATGAATGGAGATGGAGGTATATGGTCGCGATGGTGAAGATGATGATGAATGGATATGGTGTGTAGAAGGGAATAGGAAGGTAAAAACAAGTAAAAGAAATCCTTACCTACCCTTCCAACCTCTCTACTCTACATCTTACCATCACACGCTCGTCCTCAAAGCTCGATCCCTAGCAACGGCACCAAAATTTGGTGTAGCTCAATGATGAGTAGCACCTCCTTTAATGTCAATCTGGGAAGACATGAGGATGGTATGAAGACCTCGAGCAAGTGATGTGCACAAGTGGTGATGGAGAAGCACACTAGCATGCACACACATACACACACACGTGCACACATGGCAAGAACAAAGAGAGTAACAAAGGAGTAACTTCCATTACCAAAGAGTTCTCATACAAAGTTCAAATCTACAACAAGCTAACCTCCAAAATGAGCTCTCTAGCTCTTTTTATAGTTTTTTATTAGCTTTGGTCTTGTCCAGACCTAGTGTCTGGCCGAGTTAAAAATTAGGTTCCTATGCTATTTTGGAGTCTCAAACGAGCTCTGAAAATTATGAAAATTGGTACATAAATACTACTAATACTCCCCAAGCTGAAGGACTCCTCGACTTGCACAAAATGCAGCAAGAATATAAAAAATGGTATCTTCAATTGTGTGAAGCGATTAAGATCACTATTTGGGAAATATTGCTTACTGAAAAATTAGACGCCTATTTGTCGGATCTGCATTGATTGCTTGGCCTACTTGGTACTTCTCTTTGCTCTGACTCTTTGCATTGGCTTCCTTGTCTTCCTCCAGGTTCTCACTTCGTACCCCCGTACCACCAATCCTTCAACCCACCCATGACTACCTTTGTAGAATGTTTCAAGCCACCACCCAACCCTCCTCGTCGATCCAATTCCTAGCATTCACACAACACTTATTCACCACTATCACACACACACCACCTACCATTCTAGTATATATGGTAGACACCACCTTCACCCCCCATGGCTGAAAGCATGGACATTTCACCACCGACGGCACCTCCCCCTCCCCCCACACTTCCACCATCCCCCATCGCTCCATCCCCCATCCCTCCTCCACCAATTTCACCTACACACACATCTCCAATAGACATAGCATTCACTCTTCCCATACCCCAATCCCCTCCTCTTGCATTTTCCATTGTACAGCAACATAACCAACAATTGCAAGAGCATTCTGAAGTGCTACAACATCGTCTTGCTACACTAGAAGAGGAGAATGTCTGCCCCCAAACACAATTTCAAACTTTACAGGAAGCTCATAGCATATTGGAAGCAAAGTTACAAAATGTAGACCAGGAAATGATCCAAGTGGTTGAAGGCCATGTACACCCACAGCTTGAACACAACTCAAAACTCTAGCGCAATATGGCCCTCCTCAAGTGACACCTTGCAGCTGCTCATGAGGAAAATCGACGTCTACAACTACAGAACCATGAAAACTTAGAGGCAACTATCGAAAGCACACCTGGGCACCCATTAGTCCCTCAAAATTCCAAGTTGTGACCCTGAAGAACATCAAGATAATCCTTGAAGACTACACTACTCTACTTGAGGCACATGACTAATTATCAGAGGAACTGGATCAACTGAAGCAGAAACTACAGAAAGACACGACAACTGCCTCTCCAACCACCACCTCCACTCCTTCACTTCTCACTGACTCAGAGGCCCTACAAGCTCTCCAAAAACAATTCATAGAATTACAGGCACGCCTACTACAATAGGAAAGACCACCTTCCCCACTTGAGGCTCCCACAGAGGAAGAAATAGTACGAATTCCTATGGAATAGACATTTGAAGAGGACTATGAATGTAACCCATCCCAGGGGTATGACAAACAAAGAAGGTCTGGATACTTTGGAAGCACCACGACCTCCGTGGTTAAAACAGGTGGAAGAAATTCGGAGTTCTCATGAAGAGCGCATGGTGGTGCGAAATCAAGCGATGAGAGTCATCGAAGAAATAGTATTACAATCTAGTTACTTCAAGAACTTGTCATCCAGACATCTCATCATATCATCAAAACTCCAATATAGACCTTACTATGTCATTCTGGCATATTACAATGCGGAAATATAGAGAGCCACAGGAAAGATTCTGTAATAAAGTGATAGGAAGGAGATGGTTGAACCACAGCCTTGAGAGATAGGAGATGGTTGAACTACACCAAAGAGAGAGGATTAGGAAGTAATCCTCAACCATGGCTTTTGGGGCAAGTGGTTAGCCCACCACATTCCTAACCAAAAGGTTGTGAGTTCAATTCCTTACATTGGTATCAGAGCTTAGGAAGTAGGCTTGGGCAAGGTGGAATGATCCAATGGCCTCTAAAAAAGGCGCTTGGGCATCCTCTATGTGAAAGGGTAAGGAATTATGGAAGGCATGCGCGTTGGTTTCAAGGATGGACCTAACAAAGATTGAGGTGTATCTCTCAATCCGTAGGTCGGATTAAGGCATATACTATACCGTTGGAAAGCTCTGGGAATGAAAGTTCCAATGAGCTAGCTTGAAAGTGTGAAGTCCTTGGGAATCCATGGATGGCACTTGATTGAGGGTTCAAGATACCAAACATTGGTGAGAACAAGGTTCAAGACTGAGGGTGAGAACAAGATCCCATGACACCAAGGTTGTGAACAAGAAGGTTCAAGACACCAAGGTTGAGAGCAAGGGTTCAAGAGACCAAGGTTGCAAACAAAGTTCAAGAAACTATGCGAGGTTGAGGGACATCAATTCAAGGGTACCAAGGGAGTTCAAGAATGGATCACTGAGGCTAGAGGGATACAAGAGTAGATCATTGAGGACAATGATAAACCAAGGGGGGAAGAATGTAATAAAGTGATAGGAAGGAAATGGTTGAACCACACCCTTGATAGATACGAGATGGTTGAACTACACCCTAAGAGAGAGGATTAGGAAGTAATCCTCAACCATGGCTTTTGGGGCAAGTGGTTAGCCCATCACATTCCTAACCAAGAGGTTGTGAGTTCAATTCCTTACAGATTCCTTCCTTTGCTACCCAGTTTCAACCCGAAGACCTTCCTCCAGAGGTGTAGAAAGGCAACATCTATCAACCGACATGGCGGCAAAAACTTGTAGAGACATACCCTAGAATGCTACGCACATGGAACCATGCACCCCTACATCTAATCTACAATCCATGCTATGGCCCAGTTCCACAACGCAGATCATGGAAGATATTCAACATTAAAGTGCAGAACAACGCACAATGCAAGGAATGGTCAAACTATTTGTACATAGCGCCACCATAGGGACCACCATCAACAGCTTACATGATTGCAACAATTCGACATTGGATGCCTCGACTCAAGCACATGTCAGATGTTGCAGCCCATATGATGCTTAAAATTTTGGATATGATGCAAGTCGTGCTCAAAACTTTTAGAAATGCAGAAGCACCACAGGTACGTCTATCGGGGTTTACCAATGGAAATTACGATTTGATGTATGACATGAGCACCACCCACAGCATTCGTGTGGCTTACGCTTGGCATGCATGCATCAAATACCTCCCCCCATGTTATAAACAGTCATTCGAAGACATATCCAGATCAGGTTTTTGGGAATATCACTCGAAGGTCAAAGCAATCCCAAATTGATTATTATGAAGAATTTGAAGCAAGTCAAGAATCAGAATGAAGCCAAAGAAGTCATTGAAGATAGTGAAGAGATCTCAGAATTGTAGCTTCTATACATATGTATATTATAGATGAAAATTATTGTACTATGAGTTTAGATGATCATTAGAATGATAAGGAATAATGTAATAGATGTGCGATGAGTCTAGATCATATGAATATAAGTCAATGATGTAAAGAAAAATAGTAGAGAGTCATTAGAATCTAAGTGTTCATGAGATAGATGTGTAGAGAGTCATCTTCAGGAGTTAGCATCGAGTCTTTCTCTGCTTTCTCTCAGCCTAATCATGTGGATCAATAAATCTCTTGTACACATCTTTCTAGAAGCTAATCAAGATATTTTCAAAGTTTCATGGTCTAATTCCTTTCAAGCTGTGTGTATGATCAATAGGAACATGTGTATGTAAAGTCTGCAGATAGAACTCTGAGAGTCGTGCACTTTTTTGTGTCAATGTTTTGCTTGGATCTCAGTGGGTAGTGTAAAGTTTTTTATGACTGAACATTCAAAATCTAAGTTAGAAGGTAAGGAAGCTATGGCTAAAATCATTTAGCAAAATGGGACTTGTGCTGTGAGAAATCAACCTTAGAAGTTGACTATGTCAAAGTCGCTTGTTCAGGAAGACAATTTTTTACATACTTTTTATCTTAAAGATCAAATTAAAGTTTTAATGATTCTTTTGAAGGACTAATGGTTGATATTATTGCGTAAAGGTAGTGTGGAGATATGTATATCATTAGATTGAAGAAATATGAAGATATGTGCAGGTAATGAAGTCAATCTTTGAAGCAGACTTCTTGAAGAAGGAAAATTCTCACTTAGAGAAGTGATAGTGGAAGACTTGATAAATTAAGGTAACATTTGTGTAAAGTTTGGTCTATAACTGAGATAGATGTGCTCTTAAATCAGTATAGATCAAGCCTTTTGAGATTTAAAAGTCTCCAACAGTGGTATTAGAGCAAAAGGTGCAGTACAAAGTGAAGAAAAGAGCATTGGAAGTCCCGACTGTTGCAGACATTGAAGTTTCTTTTAATTGAAGGTGGACAAGATTAAATTCTTAAGGACAACCTGAAGAAGTGTGAAGAAGATAAAGATCAAAGATGGGAGAAAGCTTGCAGATTGATAAGCTAGATAGGGAGAACTATCCAGCTTGGTCCATGAGGATGGAGGAACAGCTCATGAGCAAAGATTTGATGAACAAAGAGAGTAACAAAGGAGTAACTTCCATTACCAAAGATTTCTCACACAAAGTTCAAATCTACAACAAGCTAACCTCCAAAATGAGCTCTCTAGCTCTTTTTATAGTTTTTGTGTAGCTTTGGTGTTGTCCAGACCTAGTGTCCGGCCTAGTTAAAAATTAGGTTCCTAGGCTATTTTGGAGTCTCAAATGAGCTCTAAAAATTATGAAAAGTGCTACATAAATACTACTAATACTCCTCAAGCTAGAGGACTCCTCAGCTTGCAAAAAATGGAGCAGAAATAATCAAAAATGGTATATACAATGGTGTGAAGTGACTAAGATCACTATTTGGGAAATATTCTTCTTGAAAAATTATAGGCCTATTTGTCGGATCTGTGTTGATTGCTTTGCCTACTTGGTACTTCTCTTTGCTCTGAGTCTTTGCGTTGGCTTCCTTGTCTTCCTCCACGTTCTCACTTCCCACCCCCCATACCACCAATCCTTCAACCCACCCATGACTACCTTTGTAGAATGTTTCAAGCCACCACCCAACCATCCTCGTCGATCCCATTCCCACCATCCACACAACACTTATTCACCACTATCACACACACACACCACCTACCATTCCAGTATATATGGTAGACACCACCTTCACCCCCGTAGCTGAAAGCATGGACATTTCACCACCGACGGCACCTCCCCCTCCCCCCACACTTCCACCATCCCCCATCCCTCCTCCACCAATTTCACCTGCACACACATCTCGAATAGACATAGCATTCACTCTTCCCATACCCCAATCCCCTCCTCTTGCATTTTCCACTGTATAAAATACAGCTTCATCTATAGGTAATGCATTTGACACCATGCTCGCATGTGTATCACAATTAAGGACAGAATACAATCAATTCCAGCAAAATAACCAATGATTGCAAGAGCACTCTAAAGTGCTACAACATCGTCTTGCTACACTAGAAGAGGATAATGCCCGCCTCCAAACACAATTTCAAACTCTACAGGAGGCTCGTAGCATATTGGAAGCAAAGTTACAAAACGTAGACTAGGAAGCGATCCAAGTGGTTGAAGGCCATCTACACCCATAGCTAGAATGCAACTCAAAACTCCAGCACAATATGGCCCTCCTCAAGCGACACCTTGTAGTTGCTCACGAGGAAAATCGACGTTAACAACTAGAGAACCAGGAAAACTTAGAGGCATCCATCGAAAGCACACCCAGGGAACCCATTAGTCCCTCAAAATTCTAAGCTGTGAACATCAAGATAATACTTGAAGACTATGCTACTCTACTTGAGGCACATGACTAATTATCAGAGGAACTTGATCAACTGAAGCAGAAATGATAGAAAGACACAACAGCTGCCCCTCCAACCACCACCTCCACTCCTTCACTTCTCACTGACTTAGAGGCCCTACAAGCTCTCCAAAAACAAGTCACATAATTATAGGCACGCCCACTACAATACGAAAGCCCACCTTCCCCACCTGAGGCTCCCACATAGGAAGAAACAGTACAAATTCCTATGGAACAGACATTTGAAGAGGACTATGAGCCGTAACCCATCCCAAGGGGACGATAAACAAAAGAAGGTCAGGATACTTTTGAAGCGCCACGACCTCCGTGGTTAAAACAGGTGGAAGAAATTGGGAGCTCTCATGAACAGCGCACAGTGGTGCAAAATCAAGCCATGAGAGTCATCGAAGAAACAGTATTACAATCCAGTTACTTCAAGAACTTGTCATCCAGACGTCTCATCATATCAGAGAAAGGAAACAACCTATCAGGTATAGCTATGATACATCTTTCTTAACAACAAAAGATTATGCTTATATTGTGAAGACAGAAGAAGATCCAACCACATATGAAGAAGCTAAAGGAAAGTAGAATTGGGAGAAGGCAATGCAAGAAGAGTATGATGCTCTACTTGAGAATGAGACACGAGAATTGGTGCCAAGACCAAAGAACCAAAAGGTAATAGGATGTAAGTGGGTGTATAAAACAAAGAGGTTTGCAAATGGTGAGGTGTCTAGATACAAAGTTAGACTTGTGGTTAAAGGTTATGCCCAAACTTATGGGGTAGATTATGATGAGACCTTTAGCCCAGTTGCTAAGATGTCTACAATTAGATCTCTAATTGCTATTGCTTCTTTTAAAGGATGGAAGTTGTTACAATTAGATGTGAAGAATGCATTTCTGAATGGATATATTGCAGATGAAGTGTACATGGAGCAACCAAAGGGTTTCATGGATTCAATTGGATCAGATTATGTGTGTAAGCTCAAGAGAGCTTTGTATGGTTTGAAACAGACCCCAAGGGCATGGAATTACAGGCTTGTTAAGTTCTTGAATGAATGTGGATATCAAGCTTCAAAGGTAGATAGTAGCTTGCTAGTGAAGGCAAGTGAAGATGGGTGTATATACATGTGTATTATGTTGATGATATTATTGTCACAGGTACAGATGCTCAAGGAATCAAGGAGTGTGGTAGGTAGTTTGATCTATGCTACCTTGACAAGACTAGACCTATCATATGCAATTGGTGTTATATCACAATTTATGCATTGTCCAAAGAAAAGTCATTGGATTGCAGCTCAAAGGCTACTCAAATATATCAAGGGAACTCTAAGTGAAGGTTTGAATTATGGTTTTACATCTGACACAAGAATCAAAGTGTTTAGTGATGCAGATTGGGCAGGTAATTCAGATGATAGAAGGTCTACTCATGGTTATCTCTGTTATATTGGAGATAAGTTAGTTTCTTGGTGCTCAAAGAAGCAACATACAGTTGCTTTGTCATCCATAGAAGCTGAGTATAAAGGAATGGTAGAGGCTGCAAAAGAAGTGATATGGTTAAAGACCTTCTTGAAGAGTTTTGGAACTGATCAGAGTACTCCAATTATTTTTGGAGACAACATGAGTTCATTATATTTGGCAGCTAATCCTATTTTTCATGCCAGGACTAAACACATAGAGATTCAGTATCATTTCTTGAGAGAAAAGGCACTTGATAAAGAGATTGAAGTATTGTATACTTCAACAAAAGAGCAAGTTGCATATATGTTGACAAAAAGCTTAGATGGACCTAAGCTACAGAAGTTTAAAGAGATGGCACGAATAAAGAAGATAATCACAATTAGTGATTGAGGGGGAGCTGTTGAAACAAAGAAATCCAAAATTGATGATTATGAAGAACTTGAAGAAATTCAAGAATTAGAATGAAGCCAAAGAAGTCATTGAAGATAGTGAAGAGATTTCAGAATTGTAGCTTGTATACATATGTATATTACAGATGAAAATTCTTGTACTATGAGTTTAGATGATCATTAAAATGATAAGGAATAATGTAATAGATGCGGGATGAGCCTAGAATCATATGAATATAATTCAATGATGTAAAGGAAAATAGTAGAGAGTCATTAGAAGCTAAGTGTTCATGAGATAGATGTGTAGAGATTCATCTTTAGGAGTTAGAGTTGAGTCTTTCTCTGATTTCTCTCAGGCTGATCATATGGATCAGGAAGTCTTTTACACATCTAATCTAGAACCTACTCAAGCTATGGTCAAAGTTTCATGGTCTAATTCCTTTCAGGCTATGTGTATGATCAATAGGAACATGTGTATGTAAAGTCTGTAGATAGAACTCTCAGAGTTGCACACTTTTTCATGTCAATGTATTGCTTGGATCTTAGTGCACAGTGTAAAGTTCTTAATGAATGAGCATTCAAAATCTAAGTTAGAAGGTAAGGAAGCTATGGCTAAAATCATTTAGCAAAATGGGCCTTGTGTTGTGAGAAATCAACCTTAGAAGTTGACTATGTCAAAGTCGCTTGTTCAGGAAGACATCTTCTAACATACTTTTGATCTTAAAGATAAAGTTAAAGTTTTAATGATTCTTTTGAAGGACTAATGGTTGATATGATTGCGCAAAGATAGTGTGGAGATATGTATATCATTAGATTGAAGAAATCTAAAGATACGTGTAGGTAATATACTCAATCTTTGAAGCAGACTTATTGAAGAAGGAACATTTTCACTCAAAGAAGTGATAGTGGAAGACTTGATAAATTAAGGTAACATTTGTGTAAATTTTGGTTTATAACTGATATAGAGGTGCTCTTAAATCAGTATAGATCAAGCCTTTGGAGTTTTAGAAGTCTCCAATAAACAAGCCATGTACTCCGAGTATTACATGACATCGCGAGCAGATGTCCCAGATGCAATAAATTGGGATGCATTGCAAGCTGATCTGGCAAGAGGATTATGGATAGGAAAACATGAGCTGGATACCAACATTCTCCAATACTATATTGACCACCCTATAGAACAGAGGTTTGTTAGGGGTGACAGACCCTAGGGAGGGGGAAGTGTTGGCATACAAGCACAAAGGAGCAGTCATGCACAATCCGGTAGCAAAGGCCTAATCATTTTTTCCATGAACTATTTCCAACTCAAGTGATTTTCATCACTACACAAACATTGTAAATTCCGTTTTTGGTAGAATAGACTCCATTTTGTTGAAGCCGAGGAGTTCTCAAGCTTGATAAGTATTAGAATTAGCTACATACCAATTTTTTTAATTTTTAGATTCCGTTTGAGCCCTCAAATAAACTCTAGAACCTAATTTTTAACTAGGCCAGACACTAGGTCTGGACAGGGCCAAAGCTAGTCAAAAAACTATAAAAAGAGCTAGAGAGCTCATTTTTTAGATTAGATTGTTAGTGATTTGAGCTTATGTAAGAGACTTTTTGACTAATTCAAAGAACTCATTATTTCTCTCTTTGTTCTTGCCATGTGTGCACGTGTGTGTGTGTATGTGTGTGTATGTGTGTGCATGCTTGTGTGCTTCTCACTTACGCACTTATGCCATCACTTGCTCATAGTCTTCATACTAGTCCTCATGTCTCAACGGATTGACATTTATGAGGTGGATCTCCTCACGTTGGTACTTGCCATTGTGCTACAGTGACACTAACCATGGATACAGATAGATTGGAAAGACAAAGGGAACCAAGAATACCAGGTGGTAGGGATAATTTTCCTCTACCTAGACCATGTAAACATCCAAGGATACTAAGACCCACTCAGTTAGTAAACTCAATGGAAAATTACTGATGGGACAGGAGATCCCTATGACCATGTTGCCAAATTTGGGTAGGTATTGTGTGCAGAGCAAGTAGAAGACATGTTTATGCAGTACAATGTGTTTGGACTCATGCTAAAGAACACCCTTTAACTTGGTTCCAACCATTAGAACAAAGGCAATTTAGGGATATTCATCACTTGTTAGAGTCATTCATCACAGAATTCTCTAAAAGTGGAATCAGACATGATCCTTCTTCATTGATTCATAGATTCAAACAGACCCCTCAGGAAACATTCAAACTTGTAGGATGTAGGTTTAGATAGTATGTCAAGAGATGCCCAATGCAGGAACTACCATCATAGGCCGAGCAAGTGTCTTTGTTTTTAGATGGTCTCTTGAGCTCTAAACTACGATCCTATGTCTACCTAAAGGAACCCAGAACACTAGAGCAATGTGTACGAATTGGCATAGAGATTGAGGACAATCTAGGAGATGAATTGGAACTTTCAAAGTTCTATAAAGACTCAAATAGTTCATCTCAATCATCCTCAAAATTCTCTAGCTTGATTGAAGACCTAGCAAAAAAAGTAGCTCAGAAAGTAGGAGTCTCTAGCAAACAGATGCCTAGGTTAACAACAAACAAACATTGTTACACTTGTGCTGGTGATCATATGGCAAATGTGTGCCCCAATGTAACACAACTACAAGCCAACCCTAGTGGCCAATACAATACAATTGAGAGACGATACACAAATCATGTGGCACAAGATTGCCCATACCACAAACAAGTAGTGTGGTAGAACTACCCGCAAGCATAACCCCAACTAGGTAGGTATCAAGGTCAATACAATGCTCATCCTCATTACTATAGGCCTCCACAAAACTATCCTTATGAGGCTCAACAGAGACCACAACCCGTTTTAGCTCAATAGCCATCACCCCCAGCTAATGTAATCTCAGTCAAGTACGCTACTGCAGAAGAGAACTTCTATAGGGCTTTAGTGCCTTCTTCACCCCTAATCACAAGAAGTGATCCTAATTCTAACAATGTTGACTCTACCCATATAGATATCCCACCCGCATACTACACGGAGTCACCAGAACATATGGAGACATATCAATACAATAGTCCACCATTGGAACCCAATCGGGAGCATGATTATACCAATTTCATGTATATGAACCCTAACCCACGGCCCCGGTTGAGACAACCGAGACCACAGGGCCCTAAAAGACCATGCTTTAGGTGCCAAGGAGATCATTTCATAAAATATTGCCCACATCCTCCTATAGCAGGACAATCGCAATATTATAACATTCAAGATTTTTGTGCTAAATGTGGTAAAGAGCATGTCATCAGAGACTATCGGAAGAACCATACTAATGCCTCAAAAGTGACACCCATTAATGTGATAGGTATTGTACATAACGTAGATGGATCCAACCCTACATATGTGCCTATCCAAGCTATAACAAGAGCCCAAGCACTGTTACAGAATCAAAATCTTAATCTTGAAAAAGTAGTCAAAACTAGTGAAGTTGGAGAATCTAGCAGTAGAAAGAAGAAATCTTGGAAGGATTCACAAAAAATAATTAAGAGGAAGTGGAGTAAAAAAGATAAATGAGTTGGAAGGAAGTTTAAAGGAATCTAGAGCTAAATTCCTAGAATTGACTTTGGAAGAATCTAATCGGGAGAACCTAGCTCAAAGATCAGGATCAGTTCTAGCTGAACCCACACCCAAAAACCTAGACATGATGTTTCGAGCATACCAAGCGAGATTAAAAGGACCCTAGGTTGCTGAATTGAGTAAGAACTATCCAAGAGCTGACTTAGGGATCGAGAGAACAAAACTTTGCATAAAGATGGTAGAATTAGCACAAGATATGTTCGAAGCCTCTCGTTATATTAATTGGAACAACATGGCAAAATCAGAATTACACTTTCAAGGACTATTGGAGAGGTTAGAATACTTGATCAATAGCAACGAGAAGAGGAATCTGCAAAAGGACCCTATTGTTCTAGAGACACAGGAAAGTAATGCACCATCCCTGTCTCAAGTGGCAAATACTGAGACTGAAGATCACCTATCTTCCATACACAAGTATTCACAAGGCTTTCTAAGAGAAATCCAAGAAGAGAAGTGGAGATGAGAGCAATAAACCCATCCTCCTGTTCAAGAGATAGATGACTTGCAAGAACAATTTCCCCAAGACATACCCTCTATCTATGATGATGTAGAGGAAGAGCAACTGAGTGAACAGACAAATTTTGAATCTAACTCTTTGCAAGAGTTACCTGAGTTCACAGGACCTTGGGAAGCCAAGTCTATCAGCATGAGAGAACCCACTATGATAGTGAGGAATGAAGAATCAATAATCCCTAGAAACGCTGAAGTGACAAAGAATACCAAAGTACAATGTCATCTCACTCTAGAGGAATTGTTGAAGGTTAAACTAGAGTTTTGCAAGCACGTAGCAAACCAATTCCTTGAGATCGCTATTGATCCCTCCCGGATAGGATCACACAAGAAGGTACCAGAGATACCAATGAAAAGAATTGGAGATGTGAGCAAGGGAGAGGAAGGTAATACTTATCTTCTAATAACCCACAAGGGTTACACCACTAAAGCCATCCTAGATTCATGAGTTGGAGTATCCATTGCTACCACTGCTTTATGGAAAGGTTGGCGTAAGCCAGCATAAGACCCACCAAAATGAAGCTACAAATGGCTGATGGACATATAGAAAAGCCATTAGGCTTACTCGAATGCATACCTCTCACCAGTTGTGGGGTAGATTTTGAACATACTTTCGCCATTTGTGATTTTGGGAAGAATCATGCTTATGAGATGATTTTAGGATGACCATTCATGCGTCAGTTGCATTGGAAGTCAAGATGCACGACTATACATATCACATGGACTTCCAAATTATGAATATGGAGAAGACAAATCTTGTTATGTAGAGAGTGGCTATGGGGATTAGGAGACACACTTAAATGTAGCTATCAAAACAACACACTTGAGTTTGAAAGAAATGGAAGTAAATTTTGTATATAGGGAGAGAGAGAGAGATGTACCTAGTGCACCTCTCATCTCATCTTTAGAGTTGTATAGTCTTTGTCATTTTCAGCATGTACAGGAGATCTTTTTTTCGTATAGTCACGACATTAAGCATTGTACAGATAGTTCATCTTATGTATATTTTTATGCTAGAAATGTAAATATGGACATGACTTTTTATTATTCTTTCTTGCAAGAGTGTATGGTTAAAAGTTTTAAAGATCTTATGTTTGAGTTTAGAGATATTTTTCCCATTGACATACCTAGAGGGCTACCGCTTGAGAGAGAGGACATTGACCATGCTATTGAGCTAGTCACTAACACTAACCCAATTTGTAAGCCACCTTATGGGCTTAGTGTTTCTCAGCATGAGGAGGTTGAGAGGCAATTATAGGATTATTTAGATAAGGGCTTCATTAGACCCAGTAACTCACCTTGGGCATCATCAATGCTCCGAGTTAAGAAGAAAGATGGCTCTATGAGATTATGTGTAGATTATAGAGCACTTAATAAGGTAACTATCAAAAATAGGTTTTCTATGCCTAGGTTGGAAGACCTATTTGATCACTTAGATCAAGCTAGGTATTTTACCAAGCTTGACCTTAGATTAGGATATCATCAGTTAGGATTAGGATAGAGGATGTCCTTAAGACTGCATTCAGGACTAGATATGGGCACTATGAGTTTTTGGTGATGCCTTTTGGTCTCACCAATGCTCCTGCCACTTTCATGAAGCTCATGAATAGTGTATTACGGCCTTATCTAGGACACTTTTTAGTGGACTTCTTAGATGACATTCTGATCTATAGTGCATTAGAAGAGGAGCATTTGAAACACTTAAGAAAGTTATTTCAAGTGCTAAGGGAAAAATCACTCTTTGCTAAGGATTCAAAGTGTGAATTTTTTAAAACAGAGGTTAGATACCTTGGGCATATAGTCTCCCACTAGGGAATCCAGATGGATGCTGAAAAAGTAAGGGCTATTATGGAATGGCCACATCCAAGGAACCTAGAAGAGTTGCAGATCTTCCTAGGTTTATCAAGTTTCTATCAAAGATTCATTAAGAATTATCCCAAAATCGTTGTTCCGATGATGGAACAACTTAAAGGGAAAGGGAAAGCCTTTCATTGGGGAGATGAACAGAAGCAAAGAATGGAAATTAGCAATTGCTACAGCTCCACACTATCTCCTAGGTATTGTGGACCTTTCCAAATACTTAAGAGAATAGGAAAGATGGCTTACCAGCTCGAACTTCCAGAGAATAGTCAAATCCATCCAGTTTTTCATGGTAGCCAGCTTAAGAAAAGGTTGGGTGAATCTGACAACCTCATTCCAGATAGTGAGGTAGTAGGTTCTATTTCTGTTCAATCTATTCCACATGAGCCTGAGAGCATACTATGCACTCAAGAGAAATGAACGAGAAGTCACTTATATAAAGAGTTCCTAGTAAAGTGGAAAGATAGTTCAGAAGATAGTGCCACATGGGAGCGGGTTAGCATCCTTCAGAGACGGTTTCCCAGTTTTAGATTACCTTCCCAAGAGTCTTCTTAAGGGGAAGGATATGGGAAAACAACATGGAGATATGACCATGTATTGCCATACATGGGGATTTAGTGGGAGTACCATCCTATTGATTCCCTCTTTTTAGGAGAACTTCCAATACCATTTTTGAGGACAAAAATGGAGTTAAGGGGAAGGAAATGAACCATCTCTTAGGCTCCACTAGAAGGGCACACACATGAGTGTCATGTGGCACCCATGTGAGATGCCACCTTAGTGACTCCAATTAAGAAGGGCATCAATTAGTAAGGGGTACACGACTAGGTGGTAGATGAAAAGAGGTTCTCCATGTTTGTTTCATGAATATAGCCGGGAAGCTTTCTTCTCCAACATCGGGCAACATGCTAAAGCAACCCCAAAATAGAGGGCTTCATAGAGAGTGATATGATAGAAATAAAAGGGTTTATAAAGTGAAGAAGCTTGCAGATGGAAGTATAGCCAGATACAAAGCTAGACTAGTGGTCAAAGGCTATGCCCAAACTTATGCCATAGATTATGATGAGACATTCAGTCTTGTAGCTAAGATGTCAACTATAAGGACAATCATTGCTATTGCAGTTTCAAAAGGATGGACTCTAAGTCAACTGGATATAAAGAATGCATTCTTGAATGGATACATATCAGATGAGGTATACATGGAACAACCTCAAGGTTCTATAGATTCCAGGTATCCAAATTTTTTCTACATGTTGAGAAGAGCACTCTATGGATTGAAGCAATCTCCAAGAGCATGGAACTATAGATTGGTGAAGTATCTCAATGATCTTGGATATCAAAGTTCAAAAGCAGATCCAAGTCTACTCATCAAAAGAACAGAGGAAGGTACAATCTACATTTGTATTTATGTAGATGACATTATAATCACAGGTACTTTAGATGAAGGAATTAAGGAGGTAAAGAGATTACTTGAGAAAGAATTCAAGATTAGTGACCTAAGAAAGTTATCATATTTTCTTGGAATGGAAGTCACTTATATAGATCACGGCATATATGTATCACAAGAAAGGTATCTTCTGAACCTATTGAAGAAGTTTGGTATGGAAAATTGCACAGAAGCTTCAACTCCACTTAAGTCAATCACAAGCTCAGTAAATATGATGGTGTCAAATACAAAGATATGAGGAAGTATCAATCTCTTGTGGGTATTTTGATTTATTCCACACTAGCAAGACCTGATCTTAGTTATGTAGTGGGAGTCATATCACAATTCATGCATTGTCCAAAGGATCCACATTGGATTGCAGGTCAAAGAGTTCTTGGATATATCAAAGGAACTATAAAGGAAGGACTATATTATCCTTTTACTTCATATTTGAAGTTGTGAGCATATAGTGACTCAGATTGTGCAGGTAATCAAGATGCTAGAAGATCAACACATGGATACATGATATAAATTGGTGATAAGCTTGTAAGTTGGTGTTCAAAGAAACAACATACAATAGCATTATCATCAACTGAAGGCTGCGTACAAAGGACCTGTAGAAGTAGCTAAGGAGGTCATATGGATGCAGACATTGTTCAAAAGGTTGGGCATTAATCAAGGTATACCTACAATACATGGAGATAATATGAGTTCACTTTATCTTGCAATAAATCCAATATTTCATGCAAGAACAAAACATATAGAGATACAGTATCATTTCCTGAGAGAAAAGGTAATGGAGAAAGAGACTGAAGTGGAGTACATTTCTACAAAGGAGCAGATAGCAGATATAATAACAAAGAGCTTGGATGGTGTGAAGACTAGCAAATTCAAAAGCATGGCAGGAGTAAAAAGAAAAGAAGAAGATATGAAGAAACAGAGAATGTCAATTAGTGATTGAGGGGGAGTTGTTGGAGTACCAATCACAAATTGGACATAAATTTGAAGGTCAAAGTCTAAGAAAAAAAGCACATGCCTATGTGAAGGGACAATTTCACACATGTACCATATTTCTAAAGTTAGACTTAACTTTAGTTCTAGAATTTTCAAAATTCATGAGATTCAAAAAATCTATATAAGTAAGTTTGTATCAACAGATGCGTGAGAATGTGAGAATGAGAGGTTGAGATCTAGAGTTCATTTTGTATGACTAAGAAATAGTCGGGTTTCTTTGAGTAAAAAAGCACTTGTAAATTTCAAAGTTTTTCATAGCTATGAGAAGAAGTAATTAAAGTTCTGTGTATGAGACTCTCTCTTCCATCTCCAAACTTTGCCTATAGTATAATGATCTCAAAATTTCAAGTTTCCCAAGCAAGTCGATGCATGGCATCGAGACTGAGAATATAAGTGTGTTGAACTCCAAGCCTCTTCTTCTTCCTTGTGTTGTTCGCGTGCTTCCACAGATGTCTAACTCCAACAAGAAGTGTATTAAGCTTTCACCAAGGTTTTGTGGGCCTTGGAAGATAGGTAAGAAGCTTAGTGATGTTTCTTACTGATTAAAGCTTTCTCCAGATTGCAGAGTCCATCCAATGTTTCATGTTAGTAAACTCAAAAAATATATTTCTAAGGAGGATAATCTAATAAAGGATATTGTTTCTTTCCAAGAAAGTGAAAGCACATATCATTCTCTAGATAGGGTACTAGATTAGAGACAAAAATGGTTGAGAAACCATGTCATCCAAAATTATCATGTGTTGATATATTTAGGTAGTGATGTGTGTGAACACTCTAGGACCGCCGGGGCACTTTTTTCCCTCTTTAGGAGGTTTTTTTCCCCCGGCTTGTATATACGCCTATTGCCCTAATGGGCGACTTATCTTTGTACATTCTCTAGTAATACATTCAGTCTTGTGTGTTGTGCTCCAAGCTTCTTCCTCTTCCTTGTGCTGTTCGCGTGCTTCCGCAGACGTCTAACTCCAACAATTGGTATCAGAGCAGGTCGTTGATTCTTCTAGGGCGCCGTCGACACTCCTCCGTTTGCAGTCTCAGATTCGCACAAAATTTGGTGAGCATACTCAGGGTGTTTTCGAGATCAAAACAAAGTTCTGTGGTGCCGAAATCGCGATCTGAGCTCGTTTCGGCCTCCGAACGCACTATCACAGTGCTTGTGCAGGCTATTTCGTCCTTTTGTGCCAAAGGTATATACCAGTTTCTGTTCGCCAGTTTAAGCGTCTCGAAGTCTGCTACAGGTCTAGCAGAACTCGTCTGGGCAGTTCTGTTCAACTTTTTGAGATACAGTCAATTTTCTGCATCAAGGTATTTTAGTCACCGGCCATGGCTGAAAGCAGTGATGTATTCCGTATGTTGGCTGTTGAGGATAAGTTGGATGGTACCAACTACCCATTATGGGCTTATATGATGCGACATGTATTGGTTGCAAAAGGATTGTGGAACATTGTGCAGGGTGTTGAAAGACGTCCTGTTACACTTGTAACGACAGGTACTGCAAATACAGGTGTTGGAGCTGATGAAGATGGTGTCGAAGATGATATTCCGCAGATTCCTGTTCGTGCTACTGTTTTTGTTGCACCTACTGCAGAGCAGATTCGTTGGGATGGCAGAGATGCCCAGGCACATGCATTGATAGCTTTGTCTGTCAAACGTGCCATTATTCCTCACATTCGCTCTTGCAGAACAACAAAGGATGTTTGGGATACACTTACCACTTTGTACCAGGCTAGGAATGAGGCTCGTGTTGCTTACCTCCGAAAACAGTTGGAGAGTGAGCACATGAATGAAGGTGATTCGATGGACAGTTTTCTTACAAAGATCAAAGACCTGAAGGAACAATTGATTTCTGCTGATGAGGTTATACCAGATAGCTCACTTGTGCAGACCGTTCTGAATGGCCTTCTTGATTCATATCAGAGTTTTGCCTCTACTCTTCGATTGATGATGAAAGGCAATCCGAATGCCTTGTCATTTGAGGAATTAGTCTCTGTTCTGTTGCAAGAAGATCAGTCCAGGCAGAACAGGTCCATTATGCGTGTTGCAGATCAAGCTTTCCTGGCTAGTCAGAAGGGCAAAGGAAAATGGAGCTCTTCTACTAGTAAGCAGAAATCTGCAAATGCTGCACAATCGAAGAACCAGGATAAAGATGAGAAGAAATCAGAAAAGCAGAAATTGTTCTGCAAGTACTGTAAAGGAAATGATCATATTATAAAGAACTGTCCAAAACTGGCTGCTAAAGAGGCAAAGAAGAAAGAGGCTGGAATGGTTGTTGCAGAGGCCTCTACACCAAAAACAGAGTCTGCAAATCTTGTGCAGGAAGAAGAATGGGCGTTTACTACTGTCTGCAGTTTTGACCCATCTTCTCATGATCAGTGCATGTCTGCAGTAGACTCAGATGTTTGGTACTTTGACAGTGGGGCAACCAAACATATTACCTCGCAGCGCAGTTTCTTCTCTTCACTCGAGCCTGCCCCTACAGGGAATACTGTCACATGCGCCAATAACTCCTCTTATCCTGTTAAGGGAGTTGGTAAGATCATTCTGACTACTGCTGATGGTAGTTCTTTCACTTTGTCAGATGCTTTATTTGTGCCAGGGATCAAAAAGAACCTGTTATCAGTTTCTGCATTAGCCAAGATTGGCTTGGTTGTGAAATTCGTTGATGACAGGTGTACAGTCCATGATCTCTCAAATGGCGATGTGATTATTGCTTCTGGCATTTTATGTCGTGGGCTGTATAAGCTCATAGACTATGAAAAATCTGTGAATGATTCGGCATGTGCAGTTCATGATTCTCAGGCTATGTCAGATGCAAAGCTTTGGCATGCACGCTTTGGTCATCTGAATTTTGCTAGTTTGTTACGCCTGCAGAAATCTGAAATGGTGTCCTCTTTGCCCAAACTTGAGGCACCTGGAAAACATGTTTGTGAAGGCTGTATTTTGGGCAAAATGCAGCGTTCTTCCTTTCCAAAAGATGGTTCAGTTCGGGCTATGCAGAAATTGCAGCTTGTACATAGTGATGTCTGTGGTCCTATGCAGACACCCTCTTTTGGAAATTACCTTTACTTCGTGACTTTCATTGATGATTTTTCCAGGCATGCATGGGTATATCCACTCAAAGCAAAGTCCGAAGTGTTCATGTGCTTCAAACAGTTTTTGGTTTTGGCTGAAAATCTGTCAGCATGTAAAATGGGCACCCTCCGTTCTGATCGAGGGGGGGAATATATGTCTTCAGATTTTAATGCATTTCTGGTTGAACGTGGGATAAAACACCAGTGTACAGTGCCGTATACACCTCAACAGAATGGAGTTGCTGAACGAAAGAACAGGTCACTCATGGAGATGGCGAGGTGCATGGTCAAAAGTCAGGCTTTACCACATAGTTTCTAGCTTGAGGCTGTCATGTGTGCAGCATATGTACTGAACAGGTGTCCCACGAAAGCGTTGCAGTCTATCACTCCATATGAGGCTTGGCATGACCGCAAGCCATCTGTTGCTCATCTGCGTGTTTTTGGTTGTTTGGCATATGCATTAGTGCCTGAACAACATCGCAGAAAATTGGATGATAAGGCAATAAAATGTATTTTTGTTGGGTACAGTTCTGAAAGTAAAGGCTATCGTCTGTATCATCCACAGACTAAACGCATTCTGGTTAGCCGTGATGTTGTCTTTGTGGAAGATGCTATTCAGCCATTGCTTTCATGTACTAAGGAGACATCTGTTAGCTCCAAAGACATGTATGATACTTTGATGCCTCTTTTTACAGGTGGACAGGCTAGCGCTGGTCCTAATGAGGCAACTTCTCAGCCTTTGCAGGTTTCATATGATGATGCAGATCATTCCATTTCTGATGCAGATTTACATGATGCACTTGTTGATGAGAGAGCTGATATTGAACAGGCAAAAACTATGCCAAAATGGCTGGTGCAGACTTTGCGTGACAGCAAATTAGATGCACCTTTGTCATATCGTACTCGTTCAGGCTCTCATAGTACCTCCTTTGCATCAGATTGCTATGCTATGGCTGCATCTAGTCTCTGTGATGAGAATGAGCCTGTTTCTTTTGATGAAGCACAAGATTCAGAAAATTGGATGGCTGCTATGCAATCTGAATATGATGCTATAATGAAGAATGGTACATGGTCTTTATGTGACTTGCCTCCTGGCAAGAAGGCCATTGGCACTAAGTGGGTATACAAGCTGAAGCGTAAACCTGATGGTACAGTTGATAGGTATAAGGCTAGGCTTGTTGCAAAGGGTTATGCGCAGGAAAGAGGCATTGATTTTGATGAGACCTTTGCACCTACATGCCGTATGACTACTGTTCGGAGCATTTGTGCACTTGCAGCCCATCATGGTTGGAATGTACATCAGTTGGACATTAAAACAGCATTTCTGAATGGTGACTTGCATGAAGAAGTGTATGTTTTTCAGCCCCGTGGCTTTGTGCAGAAAGGGCATGAAAACCAGGTGTGCAGGTTAAAGAAGGCGTTATATGGTTTAAAGCAAGCACCACGTGCTTGGTATGAGAAAATACATGCCTATCTGATTGCACATGGTTTTGAGAACAGTCCAACTGAAAGCACCTTGTATGTTAAGCGTGCTAATGATGTGCTTTTGATCATTGTTGTCTATGTAGACGACATGCTGCTCACTCGTCCTCTTGAGAAGCATATTGCTGATTTCAAGGCTGATTTGCATGCCTCATTTGAGATGTCTGATTTGGGGCATTTGCATCACTATTTGGGCATTCAGTTTATGCAAGTTGATGGTGGAATGGCTTTGTGTCAAACGAAATATATTGACACATTATTGCAGCGTTTTGGCCTTGAAGACTGTAAGCCTATCGCCACTCCTATGGAGACAGGTTTATGATTGAGTCTTCATGATGCTGGAGATGCATTTGATGCTGTTCTCTATCTGCAGGTTGTTGGATGCTTGATTTACTTATGCATTACTCGGCCAGATATTCAGTTTGCTGTCTCACAGATGAGCAGGTTTATGCATTGCTCTGGAGTCACGCATTGGAAAGCGGTTAAGCGCATCTTTCGCTACTTGAGTGGTACTCGGCTACTTGGGTTGTTTTATCCCAAGGGGGGATCACTACCGCCAGATTTGCATGCTTTTTCTGACTCAGATTGGGCTGGTTGCTATGACATTCGTGTGTCCACCAGTGGTTTTTGCTTCATGCTTGGTAGCTCATGTATATCTTGGTTGAGCAAGAAGCAGCCTACTGTGGCCACTTCCAGTTGTGAGGCTGAGTATAGGGCAGCTTTCACAGCGACTGTTGAGTGTGTGTGGCTCAGACGCCTTATGGCTGATTTGGGTGTTGGCCAGTCTTCTGCCACCACCATCTTCACTGACAGTCAGAGCGCATTGGCAGTTGCGAGGAACCCTGTGTTCCATGCTCGCACTAAGCACATTGAGGTGCATTATCACTATGTCAGGGAGAGGTTCTCTGCTGGGGAGATCAGCTTGGCATATGTGCCCACGCAGGAGAACATTGCAGACCTTTTCACGAAGGCTCTGCCTAGGGAGAAGTTTGAAGCTTTCCGCAAAGCTTTGGGCTTACTTCCTTTTGTGGAGTGATTTCCACATAGCTCGGCACTTCCTTATACATGAGTGCCAGCTCCTTGTTCACCGCATCACTCCCAGGGGGGATTTGTTGATATATTTAGGTAGTGATGTGTGTGAACACTCTAGGACCGCCGGGGCACTTTTTTCCCTCTTTAGGAGGTTTTTTTCCCCCGGCTTGTATATACGCCTATTGCCCTAATGGGCGACTTATCTTTGTACATTCTCTAGTAATACATTCAGTCTTGTGTGTTGTGCTCCAAGCTTCTTCCTCTTCCTTGTGCTGTTCGCGTGCTTCCGCAGACGTCTAACTCCAACATCATGTAGCTAGTATAGGATTAGTTCTTACAAACTCTACCTCAAAATTAAAATCTCTGGTTTGCAAGTACTTTCCCTCATTGATCATTGAGGTCAATGATCTTTAGAAGGGAGAGAGTATTAGACATTGGTCTACAGAGACACATGTGTGTGGAACAAGGGCTAGTCATATCCAAGGTCACTATCTCAGGGGATATCCTAAGGTATTTGAAAGGTAATGGGAATGAGTGTGCATGATGGCCACATGTATGCACTAGATCATTCTAGATCATTGCTATTTCAGGTGCAAGAGGATATAAAGGATTGGGGGGTGAGTTTCACACACAACTTGATATGTGTTTTTATTTTCAAGCCTTTGAGAGAGATTTTAGGAAGTTCTTACAATGCACATAACCTCAAGTTTTGGTGCTAATGAATTCAAAGAAGGATGACATGAGAGGTAAGTGTGGACGATATTGTTCATGAGTAGTGGCAAGAGTGATGACATAGAGAAGAGAAGGTGAAAATTGTGTTTGGTGAAGGGAATGAATGTAACTATTGGAGGAACATTAACTACAAAGAGGGAAAGGTTGGCATTTATGTAGTATAGGTCAC
Source organism: Ceratopteris richardii (assembly GCA_020310875.1). Taxonomy (NCBI): domain Eukaryota; kingdom Viridiplantae; phylum Streptophyta; class Polypodiopsida; order Polypodiales; family Pteridaceae; genus Ceratopteris; species Ceratopteris richardii. The sequence goes on along the minus strand of CM035439.1, from coordinate 91,869,912 downwards.
ATGTTTGATATAAGATGCATGTGGAGAAGATAAGGTGAGCAATGTGAGAAGAAATTGTAAGCTTGCAAAGTTTCATGTGGGGTTGTAACTTGCCCAAGTTGGGAAGGGCAGGTATGCACTTTGTGAGTGTCGGAGAAAAAATGTTTGTATGCACTTTGTGGTAACATTAGTATGCACTTTGTGAGTGTAGGAGAAAAACATTTTGTACTTTGTGTGTGACCAAAGTGTTTATCAATTCATTGCATTGAGCCTTGGAAATTATCCCAAAAGCGTACATTTTTAGTACAATAGGCTCTCATTAAGGTTACCAAAGGGAAAAGAATTCGGGTTTCTACTCTAGCAAGGAATTGGCATGTGTAGAAGGACTTCTTAGGCATTAAAGTTTATTGTTGAATTGGAATATTTGAGGATTTGTGTTTTTTTCTATGGATAATGGATCGATGAATGAGGATTTCATGTATATTGTTCAAATTCGACTTTGAAAATCTATATTGTGTGAACATTTGATTTTCTTTTGGGGGATTGAGGTGGAAATTCCTATCATCATAAAAGATGTTTCTTTGATAGTGAAACTCCTAGTTTGCCATGATGAAGATCTCATAGAACTGTTGATTCTAGGCCACGATTGGTTATATGATCACTCAGTGAACTTAAATCTTCAAAAATGCCTCCTCTAGTTCTGGGTAGCTAACCAACACCTTGCAATACCACTAGAAAGCCAGGTCATTAGTCATCTCCACTCAAGGAAAGATATCTTCAATCTTCACACTAGAGAGAATCACACTCATGTGTCCATCCCTAGATAGATGGGGACCATCACGGGATAGATGGGGACTATCCTTGGATAGATGGACACCATCCCTAGACAGATGGGGGCTATCCTTGGACAAAGGGGGACCATCAACATCTCCCCCCCTTTCTCCAAATAGATGGGGACTATCCTTGGATAGATGGACACCATCCCTAGACAGATGGGGGCTATCCTTGGACAAAGGGGGACCATCAACATCTCCCCCCCTTTCTCCAAATAGATGGGGACGATCAACTTCCCTAGTTCCCTATCCACACTTTGGGCATGCATGCCTAGTTCTGTTCTAAAGAATTCCTCATTTTTTGATGGGTAAGTCATGCAAGTGTTGGACCCACATTCTTTTCCAAAGCATAGTGTCCAACCAACCTCTCACCCACCACCATGGAAGAGTTAGTTGTAGCTCGGGCACCAACGTCAAAGATCAACCTCCACCATGCCTTTGAAGCAATATGATTATTCATTCCCTCTTGGCATGAAGTAGATATGGGTCCCCAAGGGCAGACAAAACATTGGCTCATCCATCACCTCAATTGCCATTATAGAAACAACAAAGGAATACCACGCTTCAATCATAGAGGCTACTATGAGATCTACAACCAAAATTTTGACATATTTGGGTACCTAAGCGGTCTATGATGGCTAATCCCAACACAACGAACATGTGGGTGCCTAAGGCTTGCTTAAAAACACAAAACCATATTTCTACACTCTGAGTCCCCCTGAAGCCCCAGTACTCCGCACATCCCCGACATAACCACCCTTGTAAACTAGTCTCACAAGCATCTTGGAAATGGGTGCCTAAATAGCCCCAAGTCTACCTCCATCCGCTAACCTCTACTTCGATAAATCATTCACTGATCCCTTGTCTTTGTAATTCCTTATTGCCACCCATGCTAACCAATCAACCTTGTAATAATCACCCCTCAATCTATTGTAACCAAACATGCTAACATCAATCATGGATATGCAATTATGCACTCTCCAAAGTATGCATGCAGGAAGTCTAGATACTTGCAATAGGCATGAAGACATCATGAATATCACGACACATCATTGGGCTACATGGAATGCATATCGATATTGGAAAGGAATGCAATCTCGCCATACTAGGATCAAGATTTGTTTCCATACTAATATGTTCTCCTTTTGTAGCAGATCTTTATAACAAGCACATAGGATTGCAATGCAAGCAGGAGAATCATCCGCAGTAGGTCCCAGCCTACACATGGTAGACTATCGCAATCTCCCAGCTAACGAATATCCCTTGCTACCACCACCAGAGTTTTAGGGATTTCAAGGTCCTATGCCCATTGAAGACCCACCTAAAGGGAGGATTGATTGCATTCCTGCTAAATCTCATTGGTTCCAAGGATTGGAAGGACCTCTTGCCAATGTTGAGCATATCTAAGAGGCAAGGATAACTTCCAATGGTAATATATGGGGAAGATACCAATTCTTCTTTTGAGACTTTGAGGCATTACAAAACACAATGGAGCTACAATTATTTGGGAGAATTATGGCTTCAAAGAGTGCTTTGAAGTGTCGCTACCAAAGCCATACTTTTAGAAATGCTATTATTTGGTTACCACACTCCAAGCCGCAAACAAGAAAGAGCTCTCCGGCACATTTGCACTACCCTCTTTGGTCACAAACCCACCCTTCAAGAAATTCAAGCTCACACATAAGCTTATCCAAGCATCCCTCAAGATCAATGGTACACATCTCCCCTCAAAAAAAAAACTTTAATCCCCGAATCTATGAAGAAAGAAGATGTGCTCAAGTGGGAAGACAGTTTGGCACTCACACCAGAGCTTTCCATGCCATTAAGGATATGCATGCAACACTTTGCATTCCCAGCACAAGACTGCTTCACTCAACCACACAAGTGCATCTGGTTTAGTTTGTATTTGGCTAATAACATATCATGGACCATTGATCTAACTCATTGGGTACAAGAGCAACTGTACCTAGAAACTCAAAGGTGGGCCAAGGAGCATCATTCATGGATGTTTTGCCATAACAAAAATTGCATATTTGTGTCTTGGTTACAATATTCTTATTAAGCATGCTCTCACGAGCACTCAGCTCAACAGATAAAAGAGCAACCGCACTTCCAAATCTCACTCAACAAATGGATGACATGCTCCATCCCATGTCTACAAGTTGAAGTGTGACCATCCCCACAACCATCACCCCAACCGTCACCTTTAGGGCCACATCCCATGATCCCTCTGATTTGTATCCACCTCTCATGCACACCAACGCCAAACGGTGAGATGGCTAGTAGCGTAGCACCACCTACAAGTATAACTTCAACAACCCCAATAAGTACCGAACAAGGGGAAACACAACAAGTGATAATTGAACCCACTGACACGAATGTTGCATGGACTTTTGTATTTCCGATATCTGACATGGGCAGCAATGACTTTAATACTACCTTTGATTTTGAGATGCATGATCCACTCTCTAGTGATTTCCAGTTCTTAGACACCCAGTTCCTTTCACGATAATATGAGTGACCAAGCTACCCTAGCTCCCACTCCACTCTACCCTATTAAGACAATCGATAACATGTCCAATGAAATGGACATCGCACCACCCATGGCCCCTCCAATCACAATTTCCACACCACTTTCCACTTCACAATCACTCACCACCACATTCACTTCAACATCCACTTCTCCCTTTCCCTTCCCCTTTCCCTCTGCATACCACAATGACTTGCATACCACCATGCATTCACTCTCCACCTTCTCATCATCCATCATCCACAATGCATTATAGTAGATGCTCAATAGCATGCATCAAGTCCACACCGAATTTGTATCCCTAGGCTAGAGGTACCAAGACTTGCAATGGAATACTACTCAACTCCAAGCTAGTCTTAACTCATTAAGCATAGAGAATGCTTCCCTCAATGCCTGCTACCAAGAGGTTAAAGACTCATATCATACTATGGAGTTAGAACTAGAACAGAAGCCCAAAGAGGCCATCATAGAACCTGACGATCAACTTTGAGTGCAAATGGAATGCAATGCATAGCTAACTTGGAATATGGGACTCTCTGACATCACCTTATTGCCCCACGAGAAGAAAATCAATGAGCAAAATAGGGACAATTTTGAAGGAACCATGGATAACCCCAACATGCCACTTACTCCTAGTCAATTCCAAGCAATCCCCTTAGGCACCATAAAGCTTCTCTAAGAGGACCATGATTCATTGCTTGAAGATTATGACAAACTTATAGAAGAATGTAACACTCTACAACATGCCAAAGCTACCACTCTATTAGTGGAATAGCCAGCTCCACCTCCACCACAAAATGTTACTCGGCTAGAGATCCTAGAAGAACTAAACACACTACAGATGTGTTACTAAGCTTCAGAACCAAGTGGCAAAGCAGAGAGCACTACAAAGGCATGATTCCCCACCAAACCTACCATACCTAGAAGAGAATGTCAATATTCTAGTTGACCTGACTTTTGAAGAAGAGTATGAGCCCCACGTAGCAATAAGTGGACATGTCACTAACGAGGGTTAGAACACCTTTGAGCTAGCATGACCTACATGGATGAAGCCCACAGAGGAATTGGGCAAGACGCACTGAGCACATATCGAAGCTCAACTCAAGGCAATGGTGGCAATTGAAGAGAACATACTCCAATCTACTTATTTTGGAAAACTTGCACCAAGGGGATACATTTCAAGTAATGAACTTCAATATAAACCATACTTTATGTATCTGGATGAGTACAACTTAGAGATCAAGCACATTACATGAAAGAAACCAACACATGCCACACAACTCCAAGCAGAGGACCTCCCTCCACAAGCAACTGAAGGCACAATCTTTCAATCAAATTGGAGGAGAGATCTATTGAGAGAATACCCTGAAATGTTATACACCTTATCTAAAGCTCCTACCCACATAATGTGCAATCCTTGCTATGGCCCGGTGCCTCAACAATGGTCCTATCAGCATTCACCATCAAAAGTGCAAAATGATCCAAAGTGTCACGACTAAGTCAATTACCCATACTTTGCACCCCCTCAAGGACCCCCCACAGTGGCATACATGATGGCGACCATCCAACACTAGCTTCCACATCTAAATAGTATGATCAATACAGCAGCTAGGATGTCCGTCAAAATTTTTGACCTCATGCAAGCCACATTCAAAGTCTTCAGAAGGGTCTGTGCACCTCATGTGTCAACACCAGGCTTTGACCATGGACACATAGATCTATTATATGATATGAGCACCAAACCCCCTCACTCAAAACTTGTTATGCCTATCATTGTCAAATAAAGCACCTACCCGCATGCTATAAACAAACCTTTGAGGAGATGTTTACCATCCGGTTTTGGGAATATCACTCTGAAGTGTTCATTACTAGGCCCACTCACCTTTTCCAATTATTTGCCTGTGAAAAACTTGTCTACTCGTCTCACTATCGCTATCCACCACTTGATACATCACATGCCATAGCTTGGGACAATTTGAAATCAAACCTCGCATGGGGCATACATATAAACGAGCACACCCTTGCTCATGACCTCTTATAAAATTATATTGATCACACAACAAGGTTCTGTCAGGCAAGATAAATGCCAGAGGGAGGGGGTGTTGGAAGCAATTCACATCATAGACAAAGAGGGATTATGTAAGAAGCAGAGTAAGGAGACGAAAGGGGGCTCGACCAATAAAATTTCCATTCAATAATGATTTACAATGGTCAAATGTTGTCAAAAACATCAATAGTGATTCTAATCACTAACCAATGTAATATGTAACCAACCAATTCTACCACGCAATGCTCCATTTCTACAAGCAAAGAAGTCCTCAAGATTGAGGAGCTTATATAAAACATGCCTACCAGATTTCATATTTTTTGGACCTCATTTGATACCCCAAAAGTAGCTTAGGACATAAATTCTAACTAGACCAGTCATTAGATACGAAACTGGTCATTTCACCTCAAAAACTATAAATAGAGCTAGAGAGCTCATTTTTGGGGTTAGCTACTTGAGGAGTAAGCATTGTATGAGAGCATTTGTATTTTGAGTAATGAGAAGAAGTGATTGTCCTTCCATTCCCCCCATTGTCTCTTCCTTGTGTGTGTGTGTGTGTGTGTGTGTGTGTGTGTGTGTGTGTGTGTGCATGTGCACTAGAGTGCTTCTCACCTTCATCGTTGTGCACATTACTCATTCACAATCTTCATATCATCCTTACATCCCCACGGATTGACAATTAAGGAGGTGGAGCTCCACGACATGATACTCACCCTTGTCTAGAGCAACAATTCAACATGTGCAGTTTAAGATTCTCAGGCTATCTCAAATGCAAAGCTTTGGCATGCACACTTTGGTCATCTAAATTTTGCTAGTTTGCTACACTTGTAAAAAACTAAAACGGTTTCCTCTCTATCCAAATTTGAGGCACCTTGTAAACATGTTTGTGAAGGGTGTATTTTGGGCAAAATGCATCATTTCTCCTTCCCAACAATGTTGGAAGTGAGGTAGGCCCTTAGGCTCATGTCACAGGTCCATGGTTCCATAGTTCCATTCATGTACAACATTAATTCCAGCAATCTTCCATATTGACAAAACATGAACATACCACAACTTAATCATACAGATGATGAGACAAAGATAGAGAAAGAATAGACGTCATGTGTAAGGTGTTACGTAAGCCATCGCTTACTCATAGTATCATATATACCAATGTTCAATGTACAATGTGGGAGCAAAATTCTCAACCATTCTATGTGATGAGAAATAGATGAATGAGTGAATGTACAATGTAACAAACATATTCAGATGTGTGGGCAGTAATCTGAATATACATGAGATGTGTGACCTTATAGGTTATAGAAGAGTGAATATGAGTGACTGAATGAGGAAGGATCAGTGTGAAACTGATGGTCAACAAACCTACATCTAAACTTAGGCTATGGAAGACCCTAAGTTAGATACGTGTGTGAAAAGATCACATACTTATAAAGTAGCATAGAATGCTAACAAGATTGTTGCCGGAAATCCTCAAACTCATGTGAACACACCTTCTCAAACACCTCATAAAAATATGCATAAAGCATATAAGTATTGATTCTCTTGTACCTATGCCGAATAGGACTCCTTCTAATATGAACGCCACAGCCTCCATAAACTTCAAGTAGTACCTGTGTGCATAAAGAGAATATGTACCTGAATACTTAACATAAGATGTGAATCTTATGTTAAACACCATCCAATGTCTTTGAAGTAGCAGACATCTTCTTGTAGAAGACAATCTTCAACCTAATATCTTCCTGTAGAAGATAATCTTCAAAATCATGTAGATGGTCCCATCCAATGTCTTTGAAGTAGCCAGACATCTTCTTGTAGAAGATAATCTTCAACCTAACATCTTCTTGTAGAAGTTGATCTTCAAATACATCATGTAGATGGGCGATCCTCACCATCAAGCTGCTAATAATCAAGTCTTCTTGCCATGAACAAGAGATGACCTCCTCTCCATGAGCTAGAGTGTGAGCACACCCTTCATCTTCTTCAAGAAGAATCACCAAGAAGAACTCCATAGCTACTCCTCAACATGCTTCAAGTTTAGCACCATGGCTGCCCCATGTGCTAGAAGAAACATCACCTCTATTGAGGTCCAAGCTCTAGAAAGCTTGTGTTGATCCTAGGTGAAGGATGCATACAAGTGAGCCAATGCTCTTCTTATATAGTCTTTTGTCTATCTTGAAAAGCAATAATGAAGCAACCAATAAAGCCACGATCGCTTAAAGCATAAGATCGTTATCGATCTGAAAAATCTTACGAAAATAATCCGTACGCGTTCGTCTTTTTGGTTTGTTAAAGCAAAAGCTCATCAAGAGCCTTCTTTGCCGTCTGCAAGATTCGAACCCTAGTGGCTACTTTAAGAGGAAATCGAGCTACCCACGCTGCCCAACGTGGTTCTTGTACTAAGGATTGAACTGAATAGCTACAGATACTGTTGACGTCCGTGCATTTGTGTTCTACCAAGTACCAAAACAGTAGCTATATTTGCTATAGTTAAGATGGACCAAGAAGACATTGTTTTTCCAACAATCCCCCCTGCAATGTCATATTGGTACAATCTGAACTGAATCTGCAATCTGTCACAAACTGCAAACTATCACAAGCTTCAAGCTTGTACTCCCGTACTTGAGAACTTGTTCTTCAAAAGTCTTCTTCAAAACTGAATTTGACTTTCCTTCAAAAAATCTGAACTTGCTGAATATGAACCATAATACTTGAGAAAATATGCAAACTAGATATCCAATAGTGTACACATCAAGCAATCACTTGCTTGACAAATATAGCATGAACGGTCTCTAAACCTGCTATCTCTTGTCTTCAAAAACGTGAAAACATACACTAGGATCCACATATTTGCATTTACCTTCCAAAAAGGTTTCTCAACGTACTTCTGCTGTGTCATGTAAATACACTAAACAAAATCAAGAACTGAATCCTGGAACCTGTGACTGTCAACTCACAACTTAGTGTATTATGAACACTGCTGGTTCATCTCTGACTGTACTCAAGTCAAATCAACTCAAATATGAGTCAAAAAAATCTATGATGTCATCATGTCTTCATCCTTTAAATCCTTCATACTTCTTTCCTTCAGAACTTGGTATAAACATATATGTGCGCACTTTTTGAAATATACCTTTCTGAAATATCAAGCTTCTCTTCAAATAGAACTCTGGAACCTTCTCCTGAACAGGAACATCCTAACAGGAACTTTCTCCAAATATTCTTCTTCTTCCTTCTTCTTTCAAAGCTAGAACATAAAGAGAATCTGACAAAGGAAATATAGGAATACCTGAAAGTATGAATCTGCATTATTTTACATATGGCTTGAAAATAAGTCTTCATGTTTCATCACCCCCCTGGATGACTTAACACTAGTATCCAGTATTCTTCAAATATATCAGACTTTATGAAATGTGGAACGTCTTCCTTCATAAATCTGATGTTCAGTGATCAATACCTGTATCTGAAATAAAATCTCTGAACCCTTTTTTTATTAGCACTGCAGTTGCTAATAGCTTTTTACTGTAAGTCTTCAGCTTCCCATATTATAGAATAAGGTTAGCTGATAAAACCTTGCTGAAAGCATTTTAGGATTCATACCCTTCTGCACATAACAAGTATTTCTATCTCTCTGTAACACAAATCTGATAGAACCTGAATCTTTGACTTACTTCTTCCAATGTTAAGAATCTTTACAAACAAAGGATAGACAACTGAATCATAAATACACAAGATCATACAAGATCTATTCAAGATCAATGATCTCTCTTGTGTAGAATCTACTCTTATCAAACCTTCAAGACTGAATGTTTGATTTGTTTACCTGAATGTCTCCAAGTGTCCATGCTTCTTACAAAGTTGTAAAACTTTTCTTCAAACAAATCCTTCAAGAAATCTGCAATTCCTACTTGAAACATAAGTGGACAAACTTCTCACCTTGAGAACTCCAAAAGCTGCAAGTTGATACTTCATAACTTTCATATTTTACCCGGGTGAAATGTGATAGTACCTACTTGATTTTCTTTTGGCTAACTCCACTTTTCAATCAAGTGATAGGATATGATGGAACACCTTTTTGAATACAAACATGTATCCAAAAATCTAGACAATCATAGAAAGTAGATTCTTCAACTGACTGGTACATCAACAAGATTCTGAATTTTCTGAAGTTTCTGAAAATACTGAGTATGAGGTAACCTTTTCCAAACATAAAACCTCAACCCAATTCTTCAACATCTGCTACAAAAAACTCTTTTACCTCAAGAGTTAGATAAAGAAGAAATATACTTCTCTGCAAGTTGTCATATACCAAGTAGCTCTGTATTGACAGTCCAAGAATTCTTTGAGGGAACATATAAGCTACCCGCTTAAAAAGCTTCAACATAACTCATACACATATGAGTGCCTTTGTTTCTCTCAATGCAATTCTTTGTCAAATCTACTAAATCATGACCAAGTGTAATACAAAACAAGAAACTGCTTCTTCTTTAAACAAGATGTTCTCGTAGACTTGTCTTTGGATGTAGAGGATAAAATAGGAAAAGTATATGGAAAATATATGAGAAAAGGAAGCCTTACTTTTCTTTTGGAAATGATAGACTTTCTTTTTCTGCATCTTTCTTCCACCTGATGATGTCAACATCTTCAAACTTCTCTTCCATAACTTTTGTTCTCTTCATCTTGAAGTAGCAAACACTCTTGACCTCTTCAAATGAACTTTTCTCTTCCTCTAGTGCTAAGAGTAAGAGATAAAACAAACATGGTATACAAATGGAAGTGAATATAGAATCATGTTTTATCATCTCCTCATATCTCTGAATCAAAATGTTGTTTCAAATGTTTGAAACGACTAAATTCACCAATCTTTTGTCTGAATGATGAATTACCCTTCTAGAGTTACCTTCTCTAGATACATTTGTACCTTGATATCCAACCAACTTACAACAGAAAATTGGCTGAAAACAAAACTCATCTCATCTCTGCGCTTGTCTTCTTAGATGAACTTTCTTGCCATGAAAGAGATTTCTCAAAAACTCTCTAGAAAAACCTCTAGATACCTGTTTCGATGTAGCCTTTAACTTTCAAATGATGAAAGCGTATAAAAGCAATCCTTGAATTTCTTCAAATCTCTTCATAACTGCTCTTCTAAGATATGACCTGCAAATGATAATCTGATAGTAGAAACTGATACCTGTGATTTGATGTTGATCTGATTTCTTCATCTTCTCTAAACCATTTTTCTTCCTTGAATTTGAAGTACTCTTCTCTTCATCAAGTTTGGGTCTTCAAACAATACTTTTGTAAAGTATTTGCATACTCTTCCAAAAATATTCGACAGCTAACAGATCATCAACTTCATACTCCACACTGATAAATACACATTTAAATGAAGTGTCTAATTCTCAAATCTCTACTCATCTAGATTAAGTGTGTATGTCAAATGTCAAATGTTAGAAGATGCTTTCAAATCATATGTTGTAAATCTGGAAGTCTAGGAACCTGGGATTATGAATGAGCCTTAATGCATTGATGCCAAAGATCTAAAGTTTTGTAATCAAAACCTTAGTGCTCTGATACCAAATGTTGGAAGTGAGGTAGGCCCTTAGGCTCATGTCACAAGTCCATGGTTCCATAGTTCCATTCATGTACAACATTAATTCCAGCAATCTTCCATATTGACAAAACATGAACATACCACAACTTAATCATACAGATGATGAGACAAAGATAGAGAAAGAATAGACGTCATGTGTAAGGTGTTACGTAAGCCATCGCTTACTCATAGTATCATATATACCAATGTTCAATGTACAATGTGGGAGCAAAATTCTCAACCATTCTATGTGATGAGAAATAGATGAATGAGTGAATGTACAATGTAACAAACATATTCAGATGTGTGGGCAGTAATCTGAATATACATGAGATGTGTGACCTTATAGGTTATAGAAGAGTGAATATGAGTGACTGAATGAGGAAGGATCAGTGTGAAACTGATGGTCAACAAACCTACATCTAAACTTAGGCTATGGAAGACCCTAAGTTAGATACGTGTGTGAAAAGATCACATACTTATAAAGTAGCATAGAATGCTAACAAGATTGTTGCCGGAAATCCTCAAACTCATGTGAACACACCTTCTCAAACACCTCATAAAAATATGCATAAAGCATATAAGTATTGATTCTCTTGTACCTATGCCGAATAGGACTCCTTCTAATATGAACGCCACAGCCTCCATAAACTTCAAGTAGTACCTGTGTGCATAAAGAGAATATGTACCTGAATACTTAACATAAGATGTGAATCTTATGTTAAACACCATCCAATGTCTTTGAAGTAGCAGACATCTTCTTGTAGAAGACAATCTTCAACCTAATATCTTCCTGTAGAAGATAATCTTCAAAATCATGTAGATGGTCCCATCCAATGTCTTTGAAGTAGCCAGACATCTTCTTGTAGAAGATAATCTTCAACCTAACATCTTCTTGTAGAAGTTGATCTTCAAATACATCATGTAGATGGGCGATCCTCACCATCAAGCTGCTAATAATCAAGTCTTCTTGCCATGAACAAGAGATGACCTCCTCTCCATGAGCTAGAGTGTGAGCACACCCTTCATCTTCTTCAAGAAGAATCACCAAGAAGAACTCCATAGCTGCTCCTCAACATGCTTCAAGTTTAGCACCATGGCTGCCCCATGTGCTAGAAGAAACACCACCTCTATTGAGGTCCAAGCTCTAGAAAGCTTGTGTTGATCCTAGGTGAAGGATGCATACAAGTGAGCCAATGCTCTTCTTATATAGTCTTTTGTCTATCTTGAAAAGCAATAATAAAGCAACCAATAAAGCCACGATCGCTTAAAGCATAAGATCGTTATCGATCTGAAAAATCTTACGAAAATAATCCGTATGCGTTCGTCTTTTTGGTTTGTTAAAGCAAAAGCTCATCAAGAGCCTTCTTTGCCGTCTGCAAGATTCGAACCCTAGTGGCTACTTTAAGAGGAAATCGAGCTACCCACGCTGCCCAACGTGGTTCTTGTACTAAGGATTGAACTGAATAGCTACAGATACTATTGACGTCCGTGCATTTGTGTTCTACCAAGTACCAAAATAGTAGCTATATTTGCTATAGTTAAGATGGACCAAGAAGACATTGTTTTTCCAACAAACAAATGATTCAATTCGAGCTACTCATAAATTGCAACTTGTTCATAGCAATGTATGTGGTCCTATGCATACACCTTCTTATGGGAACTACCTCTAATTCATTATTTTTATTAATTATTTCACAAGGCATGCGTGGGTGTATCCATTGAAAGCAAATTTCAAATTTGTTTATGTGCTTCAAAGAAATTCTGGGTATGGCTGAAAATGTTTCAGCATGTAAATTGGGCACCCTCCGTTTTGATCCGAGGGATACATGACTTTTGGTTTTAATGTGTTTTTGGCTAAGCATGGGATAAAACAACAACATACAGTAACATATAGACCTCAACAAAATGGATTTGTTGAAAGAAAGATTAGGTCTCTCATGGAGATGGTGAGCTACATGGTCAGTTAGGCTCTCCCACATAGCTTCTAGGTTCAAGTTGTTATGTGTGCAGCATATGTACTTAACAAGTGTCCCACCAAATCACTGCAATTGATCACTCAATATAACACTTGGCATGTTTCCAGGCCATTTATTGCTCATCTGCATGTCTTTGATTGTATGGCATATGCATTAGTGCCTGAACAACAACATAGAAGAATGGATGATATAGTAGTGAAATGTATTTTTGTTGGATACAATTTTGAAAGCAAAGACTATCATATGTATCATCCATAGACTAAATGCATTTTGGTTAAATGTGATGTTTTTGTGGAAGATACAATTGATTCATTACGTTCATGTACCAAGGAGACTTCAATTAGCTCTAAAGATGTGTATGACACTTTGCTACCTCATTTCATAGGTGGATAATGAAGTGCAGGTCCAAATGAGGCAATTTCTCAGCCTTTATAGGTTCCACATTGTAAGAACATACTTTTTGGACAAGGAAATAAATTGTAAAATTAGGTTTTTGCATCATAGAAGGAGTAGATGGATGTAAAAATGAGGAAGATTCATCCTCATGAGAAGAATTAATTTATTTCATTTTTTGAAGATTTTTAGAGCTCTTGAATACATAGCAAATTAGTTTAGAAGTCTAGAGGACTTAATTTTCAAGTGTGAACTAGGACATGTGGAAAAGTATATAAGTCAACTTATGAATTATTTTTGGGGTTGGATCATTTGTACTTGATTTCTTAATGAGAATTTGAGAGCTCTTATCTTCTTCTTTAAATCTCGTCACTTGGCTTTCATGGTGATTTGTTGATAAATTTATGAGTGCCTCTCATGGATCTATTTTGTTAATCAATTGTTGTTTGACTATTTCATGATATTATGAGTTCCTTTTTCCATAATGAGTCTCTATTATCTTGATAAATGCCATGGAAGTTGATTGTGTGCAATCCATTAGAATCATGATTGTCTCATCTTGATGATACACGTACTAAATTAATTTTTGATATTATATTTCTATTCTACATGAAAAATGGCATGAATTATGCACAAGAATCATTGCAAAAGCTTATTCCTAGCCCAAACTACACGAAACCCTAATAATTTCTGATAAAAAGTGTGAAATCTCTGTTCACACTGATTTTGTTGAAAAAATCTTGGATCCCATTGATCAAGGGGCTATGGTCTTATTATACTTCCAGGATTGAAAAATTAGAGCTGTTTAAATTATTAATCTCTTATGTTGTAATGATTGCAGAGGTCAACTCCAAAGAACAATAAACACACATCATGATTCAGATCATTCCATTTTTTATGCAGATTTACATGATGCACTTGTCGATCAAAAGGTTGCAATAAAGCTAAAACTATGCCTAAATGGTTGGTCGAGACTTTGAGAGATAGCAAATTGGATGCACCTTTTTCATATCATACATGTCCAAGCTCTCATAGTGCTTCCTTTGCATTTGATTGCTATGTAATGATTACCTCTAGTCTTTGTCATGAGAATGAGCCTGTTTCTTTTGATGAAGCACAAAATTCAAAAACTTGGATGCTATTATGAAGAATAATACTTGGTCTTTATGTGTTGGCATCCATTCAAAAAGTTCATTGCCAATAAATGGTTATACAAACTAAAATGTAAGCTTGATGGAATAGTTCATATGTATAAGGCTAGGCTTGTTGCCAAAGGTTATGCTCAACAAAGAGGCATTGATTTTGATGAGACATTTTCTTCCACATGCCGAATGACCATTGATCACAGCATTTATGCACTATCAACTCATCATGGTCGGAATGTACATCAATTGAAAATTAAAATTGCACTTCTGAATGGTGACTTACATGAAGAAGAGTATGTATTTCAGACCTGTGGTTTTATGCAGAAAGGGCATGAAAACAAAGTGTGCATGTTGAAAAGGGTGTTATATGATTTGAAGCAAGCACCACCTGCTTGGTATGAAAAGATGCATGCCTACTTGATTGCATGTGGTTTTGAGAACAATCAAACTAAGATCACCTTATATGTTAAGCATGTGGATGATGTACTTCTAATCATTGTTGTATATCATGGCGTGCTGCTCATTGTTCCTAATGAGAAGCGTATTGCTGAATTTAAGATTGAATGGCATGCCTCATTTGAGATGCCAGATTTGGGACAATTGCATCACTATTTGGAAATCCAACTTATACAAGTTCATGGAGGAATAGCTTTGTGTCAAACAGAATATAATGACATATTATTGCATTGTTTTGGCCTTGAAGATTGCAAATCGATTGCCATTCCCATGGAAAGAATTTTATGGTTGAGACTTCATGTTGTTGGAGATGCATTTGATGTTGCTCTTTGTCAGCGGGCTATTGGATGCTTGATTTAATATGCATAATGTAGCTTTATAATTAGTTTGTTGTCTCTCATATGAGTAGGTTTATGCATTGCCCATGTTTCAAACATTGGTAAGTGGTTAAGCGCATCTTTCGCTATTTGAGTGGTACCCAGCTATTTGGATTATTTTATCCCAAGAGGCAATCACTACCACCAGATTTACATGATTTTTCTTACTCAAACTAGGTTGATTGTTATGATTCTTATGTTTCCACTAGTGTCTTTTTCCTTCATGCTTGGTAGCTCGTGCATACCTTGGTTGATCAACTAGCAGCCTATTGTGGCCACTTCTAGTTGTGAGGCTAAATGTAGGGTAGCTTTCACAGTGTATGTTGAGTGTGTGTGGCTCAGTGCCAGATGCCTTTTGGCTAATTGCAATGTTGGTCAATCTTCTACCACCACGATCTTCACTGACAGTCAGAGCGGATATTGAGGTGCATGATCATTATTTCAGGGAGAGGTTGTTTGCTGGAGAGATCGGTTTGGCTTATCCACCCGCACAGGGTAATGTTGCATACTTTTTCACAAAGGGTTTGTCTAGGGAGAAGCTTGAAGTTTTTTGCAAAGCTTTGGGCTTACTTCCTTCTGTGGATTATTGTCTTTCCACATAGCTTGGCACTTCCTTATACATGAGTGCAAGCTCCTTGTTCACTAGATCACTCTTAGGGGGGTTTGTTGATATATTTTTGTAGTAAGGGGCACTTTTTCCCCTCTTTGGGAGGTTTTTTTCCCCTGATTGGTATACATGCCTATAACCCTAATGGATGACTTGTATCTGTACATTGACTTGGTATTACATTCTTTATTGTGTTATGCTCTAAGTGTCTTCTTCTTTATTCTTATGTGTATGTGCTTGCGCACACCTCAAACTCCAACAATGTCAGCCCTAAGTTAAAATTGGCCTTAGATCCTTGTTTGAGACCTAATTTAAGTGCAAAAATATTGTGTAAAATACTAGAGGTTTATGGATCCATCTTCCAGATCGAGATGCCTTGCCTTGCACAAATATGGAGTAAATCACAAAAAATGGCCTCTAGACATATTTGTAAATGTGGTCTTTTACATGAAAGTGGCTAATATGAGGGATAGTTTTTGAATTTTTGGGTCCCCCATTAGCTCGTTGCATTTCTTGAAAGTATCCATCATGCTTCTTACTTTGGTTCTTTACAACCCCAATCCTCTACTCTCTCTTTGTCTTTAAAAGATTCTTTCGTGAGTCTCTATCTCCAACACATATCTTCTAGGCTTATTGATGTCTCCTTTATATATTAATTTAGGGGTTGAACTACATTCTACACAACTATTACATCTCAATTCACCATAATCCTTTTAGCCGGTGAATGATACAAACAATAACCCTTAGCTTCAAAACTACACCCAACAAAAAGTACATTTCATAGCCTTATCATTCAATTTTCTATGTTGTTGCATAGGCACAAATGTGTATACCAAAGAATAAAAAACACACAGACGAGTAACAAATGAATTACAACCATGCCAAGCATCATACGGAATGATATATGGAAATGATTTAGTAGGATACATCTTAAGTACATATGTTGCACACATAACAACCTCAAGCTAGAAGCTATGTATCAAAGTCTAACTTTTGACCATACACCTCACCATTTCCAAGAGAGACTTGTTTTTCCTATCAGAAACTCCATTCTATTGAGGCGTATATGGTATTATACATTGATGTTTTATCCCACACTCAGACAAAAATGCATCAAACTCAAAAGACATATGCTCCCCCCTCGATCAAATCGAAGGGTGCCCATTCTACATGCTAATAAATTTTGATCCGTAGCTAGGAACTATTTGAGGCACATAAACACTTTGGAATTTTCTTTCAATGAATCCAGCCATGCATGCCTAGAGAAATCATCTATGAGATTCATGAAGTAAAGGTAATTTCCAAAGGAAGGTTTCTTCATGGGACCATAAACATGAATGTGAATAAGTTGTAATTTTTTTTTAGCTCTTACTATCCATCTTTAGGGAATGAAGAATGCTGCATTTTATTCAAAATACATCCCTCACAAACATGCTTAGAAGATGCCTCAAGTATGGGTAAAGAGGGCTACTTTCTTTAGGTGAAACAAACTAGCGAAATTCAAATGACCAAAACCTACATGCCAAAGTCTTGCATCCAAAACAGCTCGAGAATCTTAAATGTAGCATGAAAAATCATTCAAACATTTTCCATAATTTGTGAGCTTATACAACCCACAATATAGCATTCCAAATGCAATGGTTTTTTTCACCATTGGAGAGATCATGAATTGTATATCTTTCATCAATGAATTTCACAAAGCCAAAATGTGTTAATGCTGACATTGACAATGGATTCTTTTTTACCCTTGGTACATATACAACATCTCATAAATTGAATATGCTTCCATTTGTAGTAGTAATAATAATTATCCCAACTCAGTATTCCATGTCCCTCTTTGGAGGGTGGTTATCTAAGGTTGATTTCCCAACTTGGCTAGCAAACCACCTAGTGCAATAGTTTACACAAAATGGGTGGTTTCCTCCTATATCTAAGAGTCTCCCTTGATCCATTTGGATTGATTCATCCTTGGTCCATATGGATTAGTCCCTATATTCATATGGTGTCTTAACCTTTTGAGCTATTTTGTTTCTCCAAGTGGTATGTGCCATTAGCTTAGAATCCCTCATTTTGTTCTTTAAATTCTAACCATCACCATCAACCTCCAATCAAAGAAGAGGATGAATTATATAAGACATTTCTAGGGTGGGGTATTTCAACATCAATATTGTGATTGTGATGTAACTATGATGCAACAATCATACATAAAGGAAAAGAGTGCATCCAAGGGGAAAGTGCAAGGATAAATGTGATAATAAGTGTACAAAATTATGTAGAAGTAAATAAACATATCTATAGGGATTATATACAAACTATACAAGATGCAATATTGCTTGTTCACTGTGATGGAACTATATAGATCTTCAATTTAGATATGCTTATAAACAAGAGTTTTTCTCCATCAAGGGTTCCTAAATTTGTTGTTCCTTGTGGTTAAAGGCACAACACATAGTATGTTCCCATCCATCACAAAAAAATCTTCTCTTTTCCCTTCTTCTAGAAGAGGCAACACTAATGAAGTAGTATTTTTGAATGAGGTTGCACTCTAATCAACTAGAAGTGGAATTCATGCATCAATTTCATCTTCAATAAAATGCACTTGAGATTTTTGTCAACTAATCTTCTCTTTTCTTATAGAAGCTATACCCTTATGAAGATAGACTTGTTGGTAATAGATGTGCTTGTATTCTTGAGGCTTCGCACCCTAAATGAACCTTGGGTAAAGTCAAAAGGTGCAACTAACTATAGACCATAGGCTAGATCAAATGGATTGTTGTTTAAGGTATCCTTGAATGAAGTATGAAAAGCCCATAAAATTTTCAGATAGGATTTTCCTAAAGAAATAAGAAATTGGAAGCAAGTTTTCTTTATTAGAACAATGAGCACCTTATTCATGCTTTGAGCCTAGTCATTGGCTCTTAGATAATATGTATAGGATTTCTTGTGCATTATCTTGAACTTGGTGAAAATCATAGTAAGACGCATGTTAATGAAATGTGTTATTTCATTTGTGGTTACCTCCAATAGGCACACAAAGTGAATGAAATCCCTTTTTATGAGAAGGAAACCATTACATTTGTAGTATAATCCTTCGAGGCTATGGCTTCTTCCCATTTTGTGGCATAATCAATGTCAACTAGAAGATAGTGTAACTTGGATAGACTAGGTAAATGGGTAAGGTGATCCAAACCATTCTAAGGCCAAATGCAATTTCTTAGCCCTTGTGGATAGATGATCTAAAATATCATGTTTTTTTCCACTCAATTATATTATCTCATCAAAATCTTGGAATAATAGTAGCCATCTCCATACCTTTCCTACCATGTGATTTATTGAGGTGATATTTTAGTGTTTTGTGGTATTTAATGAGATTTGAGGATATCCCTAAGAGATTATGCCTAAATCTCCTTACAACAAAGATGATGGGTAGCACTACTCTTTCAATGGAACTAGGATTCCTTTTTTCCTAAGATAGGATTCTACTAACATAATGTATAGATCATTCCAACCTATGTTCCCCACTTAGTTGCTAAGTGTGAATCCCATTGCAGTTATACTAGTGTCAACATGCACGTGCAAGGTTTAGGACCAATTTGGTAACCAATATTGAAGAAGGGTCCAAACAATTACTCTTCTCCTATTGTCCATTGGAAAGGACCATTTCTTCTTATCGATCCAGATAAGGATCATGCAATCTCAATTCACATAATAAAATTTGTATTTGATTGTGTTGATTTTCAATCTATGTTGATAATGAATATAAGAGGACTAGAGAGGTCCATATTTTCTTTCGTATTTACACTCATTTTTCTAAGTTATCACTTATTTTTTGTAAGTCAAGTATTTGCGACTTTCATGTTGTCATGTTCTTTTGGCAAGAGTGCCACTTGTCATTTTCTTAGAGTGAGATTTTCATCTGATTATTAATTTCTTGCAACTCTAACTTGAGATCAACCCAAAACCAGTTCCTATAATTTATGGAAGATCATTTGAATCTAGACATTGATGCAAATATCTTATATAGAAGACTTTTTTATAAACTACATTGCTATTTGATTATTGTTTGGCATGCTTCATTCAATTTGCACAAAATATCACATGAGCCATATTGGTAATTCTATGTGTTGTAAGTTAAATAACTTCAATGATGTTGTCTCCTATGATTGACCTCATATGGAAAGTAATAGTTCTCAAAGAAAGTAGCTTATACATAACTTTTTAACTTCTTCAAGGAAAATGTTTCACTATTGGAGGTTGAGGACTATGGAAGCACATGAACAGCACAAGGAACAAGAAGAAGTTTGGAGAACAACATAACATTGATTGTATTATCTAAGAGTGTTCAAACACATCACTATGAAAATATATAAACAAATCCCCCCATGGTAGTGATGCAATGAACAAGGACCTTGCACTCATCTATAAGGAAGTTCCATGCTATGTGGAAAGAAATCAATCCACAAAAGGAAGTAAGCCCAAAGCTTTGTGAAAACCTTCAAACTTCTCCCTAGGCAGAGCCTTTGTCAAAAGGTCAACATTATTCTATGTGGGCATATAAGCCAAAATGATCTCTCCAATAGAGACTCAATTGCTCACATAATGATAGTGCACCTCAGTGCACTTTGTGCAAATATGTAACACAGGGTTCCTTGCAACTACCAACGCGCTTTGACTATCAATAAACATGGCGGTGATAGAAGACTAACCAACACCCAAATTATCCAAAAGGAATCTAAGCCATACACACTCAAGCTTTGTTGTGAAATCCACCCTATACTCAACCTCACAACTAGAAGTGGTGGCCATAGTAGGTTGCTTCTTGTTCAACCAAGATATGCATAAGCTACCAAGCATGAAGCAAAAACCGCTAGTGGAAATATGAGTGTTATAGCAACTAGCACAATCTGAGTCTGAAAAAGCATGTAAATTTAGCAGTAATTATCCCCCCTTGTGATAAAACAATCCAAATTGACAGGTACGACTCAAGGAGTGAAAGATGCACTAAACCACTTGCCAATGCTTGACACATGGGCAATGCATACACTTGCTTATCACGGAGACAACAAACTGAATATCAAGCCGATTCATGCATAAATAAATAAAGCATCCAATAGCGTGCTGATAGAGAACAACATCAAATGCATGCCTAGCATCATGAAGACTCAATTGTAAACATGTTTTGATGGGAGTGGCAATACGTTTGCAATCTTCAAGGCCCAAACGCTCCAATAATGTTGTGTCGATATGTTAGTTGTCTTTGGCAAGCTTTTCCTCTCTTTGCTCATGATCTACCTTTCATTTATTTGCCCCCTTTTCCTTTTCATCATGGGTCATAATGTTTGGGAGCTCCTCTAATTGCATCACCCTCATGCTACATGATTTTTCTTGCCCAAGGGTGATATCCATTATATGGCCCTTTTTCTCTCGTATTGGATAGTCATCATTCTCACTCTCCCGATTAGTTGG
>CM035439.1:91821010-91841010 GCA_020310875.1 Ceratopteris richardii | reverse complement strand
TTTTTTTGGGGTGTGTGTGTGTGTGTGTGTGTGTGTGTGTGTGTGTGTGTGTGTGTGTGTGCGCGCGCACGTGCGCGCCCGCATGCATGTGTGTGTGATGGAGATTCTTGCACAGATCCTTGTAGGAGAGTGGTAACTCGTTTGGGGGGGTATATGTGTGTGTGTGCACGCGCACGCGCACGCATGCACGTGTGCATGTGTGTGTGATGGAAATTCTTGCACATGCAGATCCTTGTAGGAGAGCGGTAACTTGTTTGGGGGTGGGGGTGGGGGGGGGTGGGGGGGGGGGGGGGGGGGGGGTAGGGGGACGTGCTCCCAAACCCAACCCCCTTGAACCTACCCCTCTATCTCCCTTGCTTCCTAGCACCCAAAGACAAACCCGTGTGAACTTTTGGCACCTACGAACTTGTTTTTGTCGGTTTTTGAAGCCCACATCAATATAGGAAGAGAGTATAGCGAGAGAAACAGAGAGAAAAATAGAGACAATGTACAAGATAGACTGCAAAAAAACAAAGAAGAGCTCCAAAATACAACTAAAATTGAAAGAAAATACTTACATAACCCTTCTCTAATTGCATATACGATAGAGCAAGAGAGATGCTATGATACAATGCTTATGAGAATGTCAATGACCTTCCCTATTTATAAGTTTAAGCATCCCTCCAAAAGCTAAACAAAAAGCTACACAAAGAAAAGGAGAAAAAAAAAGGCTATATGCGAAATTTGTGCCGCAAAATCAAGATATATGCTTTTTCTTTGATTTTGGTGGAAAAAATTTGCTCTTGATATTGCTTTTGGTTGGAATAATTATCAGCCATTAGATCATATGTAAAATTGGCCCTTGGCTCAAAACTTGATGAAAAGCATATTTTGGCATAAAAATAGGATATGAATTTTCAACACTCAAATCTCCTCCAAATTTAGTATATGGTATATCATTGGATAGCACTTGAGAAGTACTTTCCAAATACCTAATAAAAAAAAATATGCATATTTGACCAAAGTCGACCATCTGTTGACCAGCCTTTGACCTTGAAAGATCTGAAAATATCTGCATCCATCTTGTGGAAGGTTGCATTTCTAACAATCTCCTCGTAACCTATCACAAGGGGTATATGTCAAGTAGGTATATATAAAACTGGATTGGACTGGACATCTCGTATGTGTCCACTCGTACGTAAGACGAGTGCAACCATGGAGCTATCCATTGATATCCTAGACACCACCAACCATCCCCAAATTGATCCCCAAAACCCTAACCCTAGTTTTGCCAATGAAACCTTAAATTCACTCAAAGTCAAATTATGTTGATCAAAGACAATACAATTTGGCATCTTCCATTCAGCTCGTGCATGTGCCATAGTTTGTTCAATCATCAATACAAAAAGTTGCCATGTCATCAAAGTAAAGCCACATCATCAAGTTCCTTAAAAAAGTCAAAAGCTTTCTTGCTTTATACTTTTTTGAGAGCTTTATTGAAAAGCTAGTCACACTTGAAACACTATATTAAGGAAGGTTATCAAGGTTATTTGCATTGATTTGTGGGATGCCTACATCTTCTCCGGCTCTCTTGGAGGGAGACTACCGATCATTGGGAGGAACCTATCCCTATGTGAGATGAGGTACAGATGATTTCTTCGCCTTTGGTTCTTGAGTTCGTGCGCCCATTAGTTTGGATGATTGGCAAAGATTCAGCCTATGCTCCAACTTCTCTTCTACTCACCCTAAACCTCACATCTTTGGCTCTCAAAGAAGTATTGTAAGAGTTGTGAGTTCTTTTATGTATTAACATATTGTAATATTTATCATTAATGGAGTCATACATATCCTTTGAACTACTTCAATGGTTCTATTGCTCTTGTGGTTGTGTGTATAATTAATTTTCTCTACCCTCGACTAACAAGATACATATCGCATCTTTCCAACAAGATTTGTGATCTCAACAATCTATCATGTGAATAGCAAGGAAGATCAAGTAACTCTACCCCCATCGGATAGGCTTGAGGTAATCCTTCATGAATGCATCAAATAGGTTACATTCTATCACAAGAACAAGTTGGTTCATCATCCCAACAAAACCATCTTGCAATATAGTATCTTTACCTTGCACCTCTTCAAGTAGGAGCTCAAATGCACCATGCTTGTAGTACTACATGGCATCCTCAAGTGAGTTTTGAAAACCATTGCAGTGTTGTAGCCATTTCAACTATGAAAAGAACTTTCCCTATTAAGTACAACATTAAACCTTGCAAGCAAAAAGCCCTTACTTCATCATAAAAGTCCTCTCATTCTAGCATTGCATTTGCATTACCCTTCAATATCAAATCAATCCAAAACCCATCTTGAAATTTCTCTCTTGAGAGGGTAGGCACATGCTCACTCATTGAGGCCTTCACTTTACAGTTTGAATCCATCTCCCTCCTCTTCCTAGTAGATGGTCTCATATTGGTTTACTTGAAACCACACAAACATTGATAAGGAAAATTAGAAAAGCTATTGTTCCTAAAGGACATTGGTTGTAAGCATTAATTGTAAAAAGTTGTAAACACTTGTTGACCAAGTTACTAAGGGTCAGACATGTAAGAACAATGAAGCTTAGGTAAGGTGAACTTTGAAGGCATTAGACTTCAATCTTGTAATCAACTAAAGCAAAAACCTCAATGGTGCTTCAATGAGCACATATATCAGCACATACATACTTCAACCTCAATAGTATTTCAATACAAGCAACATTTTGACCTCCGAAAGACTTGATGATGCATACATACATACATATTTACATACATAGTACATATATGCATATGTGCACAATGCATATATAAATACCTTTATAAGTTCAAAGTTATCCAAACTTACAAACCCTAGTTAAAGAACACAAACACAACACATAAGAAAAAAAAAACATGTATTACATACATACATATATACATACATAAACAAATACATACATACGTATGTACTTGGATGCATGCGTATGCAGCGTATGTATGTGCCTACATGCATGCATACATGTGTTCATACGCTCATGCATGCATATGTATATGCATGTGCACATGTGCTTGCATGTTTGTACATGCATGCTCATGCGTGCCTATGCTCATAAATGTGTGTGTGTACATGCACGCACATTGCATACCTCTATAACTAGACTACATGTATACATGTATACGTGCATACATGTATTACATACATACACGCATACATACATATATACATACATAAACAAATATGTACATATGTATGTACTTGGATGCATGTGTATGCATGTGCCTACATGCATGCATACATGTGTTCGTACTTGCATCCATGCATGTGTATGCATGTGCACATGTGTTTGCATGTTCGTACATGTGTGCTCATGCATGCCTATGTTCATACATTTGTGTGCGCACATTGCATACCTGTATAAGTGGATGCACATGTGCATGCATATCTGAGTGTAAGTGCATACATGCATGTGTTTGTGCATACATGCGGGTGTCTGTGCATACATGCATGTGTCCATGCATACATGTGTACACACACACTCTCTCTATGTGAAGGCCCAAGGGGTGAAGCTCAAGAGGCAAGGGTGTGTAGCTCAAGAAGCAAGGGTGTAGCTCAGGAGTTAAGGCTAAGTGGCCAACTGCGTTCTCTACTTAAAGAACCCCTCCCGATTCATCCAACCAAAAAAAAAAAACATATGCAAGCTTCAAAAAAAAAACGTCTCCTAAAAGTACTAAACGTACTAAGTACTAAACATCCTAAAGAATCTGAAAAAAGAACGTGTATTATTGTACTATGATGCCTACGTACATGTTTGTGTGCATGCATACATATGTGCATGTCCATTGTCTACATACATGTGCATGCCTGCATATGTGTCTATGTGTCTATGCGCATGCATAAGTGCCTATGCACCTACGTACATGTGTACATGCCTATGGGCCTACATGCATGCATGTGTATGCAATGGCATGTACATGCATGTGCCTAGGTGTTTGCATGTGCATATGTACCTATGCATATGCACATGCATGTGTATATGCATGCATGTACATGTGCTTGTATACATGTATGAAAGTGTGTAAGTTTGCACTCACATGCATTTATGTGCCTGTTTGTACATGTGTGCATGCATGTATGTGTGCATGCTTACATTAGTGTGCACATGCTCCATGCACAAATGTGAGAGTGCATGTGTACATACTTGAACGAGAGCATGTGTACACACAATACAAAGTAGAGATTTAAAACATGGATTTAAATTGGGATTAAATCATTTAAATTGTAGACATTTAAATCATCCAAAATAAAAAAAGAGGTTTTTATTCACTCCTAAGTTTCTATCTTTTACATTTTTGCCTAGAGTATATGCAACATAGGGTAAGTACCCTTTTACATCCATGATACAAAAATACATAAAATATGTAAAGACATATCCATCCTCTATCTTGCATAAACCAATGATAAATCTTGATATTTTCATCTACTTTCTTACCCCTCTAGCTATTTATTTATTTATTTATCTACTATCCTAACAAGTACCTTCCTACTACCCATGCATCCATCGATCTATCTATTTGTCTACCTCTCTAATAATTTTCATCGATCTCTCTCTTTATACCCATTTATTTGTCTCCCTATCTATGGTCTACTATCTATATCTATCGATGTATTTGCCAAAGAATCCATTTTCCTAACCAATATGTTTATTGTTATTTGACTCAAGAATTTAAGAAATTTTATTTATCAATCTTTATGGAATACAAGAATACAACAACAAAAATGAATATTTCATTGGAAAAAATAAAATCATTAATATCTATGGCTTATTTATAAGACTCTACGTACTTAAGTAGTTTATTTAACCATATATGACTCAAGAACACTAAAATCTAATAGATTTTATTAATTTTTTCTATCTTTATTGAGTGCAAGAATACAATAACCAAAAAAAAAAGTTTTTGTTATTGAAAAAAGAAAGTTAAAATCTTGATAGAAATTGCTCCCAAAGATTTAAATCGTAAGAGAGATTTGAAAGGTTTTTATTTTGAAAATTGTGTGTATGTGAGGGTATGCATGCATACGTAAGTGCATGCATGCATACGTAAGTGCATGCATGCATACGTAAGTGCATGCATGCATACGTAAGTGCATGCATGCATACGTAAGTGCATGCATGCATATGCGAGTGCACGTGTACATGTATGTATGGGAGTGTATGCTTATGTCTACATGCATGTGTACATGTACACACATAAAAGATGTAGAAAGGGTATCCACAAGATTTTAAACAAAAGACATCCAAATTTTAACCCTGAAGTAGTCAAACCACAAAACTTTGTAGAATGGTACCTCAAGTAGCTTCTCTGCCAGCCTGGTTTCTCTTGCATACAAGTCCACAAATCAATAACTGGAACATCAGCTTGCTTTGCAACATCTATGCAGGCCTTGGCATAAGATCCCGTTGTCTCATTTTTCCGAACAGAAGCATCATCAGGCTTAAGTCCAAAGATTTTCCTAGAAAAGAGCGTCATTCTCTGAATGCAGTCAAAAATTCTTTACATATGATCGATTCTATTATAAAGTTAAGCCAAACATACCAACCAGTCACTTGCAGTGCCTCCTCACAGACAGGTGGAGGTGTAATTAGCACAACAAGGGTTTCCTTGCTAAGAAACTAGCAGCAAAGGTAATAAAAATCACATGCATTAGGCTTAGATAAAGCATGAAAGATCTCTTGCATTGAAATCTTATTAAAACAATGATATAGCATGACGTGCACAGAATGAAAAAGGATCAAAAGAAGGAAAATATAAATGAAAAACATCAAAAAAAATTTGCATTGCAAGTAGAAATGAAAAATAACAATCAATACTATCAAGGCTTCCCATTATCAGGGAATATATTTGTAAGCAGTAGCATACTGAAAATGTCCTTTTCCATCTTTCTAATTTGTTCTTAGTTTCAATTCTCAACAAGCTTACTTATCTTCAATAAACAAGGAATACCAAATATACATCCAGTGTATGGATAATTTATTGTCAATCCTAAGATGTATACCCTACTGCCTGAAACCACAACTAGCCACCAAAATCTCTGATTAAATATCATAAAGGTTCCATAGTCTGTAGCATTTAACTAATCAAAATTATAAAAACCACTACACCCTGGTTTAAATACAGTAAATAAATTATCC
Organism: Ceratopteris richardii; assembly: GCA_020310875.1. Classification (NCBI taxonomy): domain Eukaryota; kingdom Viridiplantae; phylum Streptophyta; class Polypodiopsida; order Polypodiales; family Pteridaceae; genus Ceratopteris; species Ceratopteris richardii. The sequence continues at coordinate 91,834,829 of CM035439.1, read as the reverse complement.
TGCCAATAACTATTCCAGTGGTCATATACACTGCACTGAAGTAAAAGATCCAAACCTTTATATGTGAGATGATTTTGGAGAGGTTTTCCTTATATTCAGGCAATGGCACATGCTGCATTGCATGCTTTCCATCTAGTGGAGCAGCATCATTGGCACCAAAAAATATGGTGACCACAGCAGGGGCCTCCTGTGATCCCTGCACAATAGAATTTCATGCATTATTCCAGTTTTACTATTCAGTAGTGAACACATACTATCCGAAAATAAACAGATCGTGCAAAACAATAAGATTAGAGTAAAACATCAAAAATACACAAATAAAAAGAGTTAAATCAAAGATGACAAATGATGAAAACTAAGATTAAAGAATATGTTTCAAAACTTTAAATTTCCAGAAAATAAAACCATGATTAACTCATTAAAACCAATTTCCACTTTTTCAATGATAATAATGTCAATAAAATCTGCAAACTTTTCTCATAAAAACACAAGCAGCATCCTCATCTATATTGTGATTACCATTCTAATCATGTCAAATCACTTTCTGCTTGGCCCAAAGCATCAAATCATTTCCTCAAATGGATTAAATATATGGTTAGATAGACGTGAAAGTATAGGATTAATACAGCTACACAGCTTGAAAGTTGTTGGAAGTGAGGTAGGCCCAATATAATTCCACAGATATTCCCATGATCTCTCCAACACTTGAACCTTAAGCACACACACACCTTGATCCAAATAAAAATGATGAACGATTACAAGAAATAGACAAGCGACAAGAGAATGGATCGAGTAGCTGAATGCTACTTTTACGTTTAAATTCTACTTGATGAATGAGTAACATTACAATGTGTGTAATATACAAAATCTGAATACAAGGCTGAATGTAAGCAGGTTCTAGGTACAAATGTATGAGAAGATAATGCCTAAGAGTTGTAAGAAAGAGTAAGTGTGCTGAAATAGAAGAATAATAGGACTCTTTGTAGAGAATACAGCCTATGTGCAGGAATATGATGAAAATCTGCAAACCCTAACTGAAGATAGGATTCTCCTCTGAAATAGCAGCAGCAAGACTTATTTTCTTCAAGTGATAGGTGGTAGAAACCTGGTAAAGCAACAAGAATTGAAGAATACCTAAATATATGCAGTCACTTACGCAGTCACTTACGCAATCACACAATACAATGTGTGTAGGAGAAGAGGCGCAGCAAATCACCAAGAAAATCAGCTAATCTTCACCTTCAAACAGCTACAAGGTAGCTCCAAGACCTAGGTCACACTGAGCGTGCTGAAAGTTTGTTTGAGGGAATGCAACGGAAGAAGACTTGTATTCAAGATCACGAATACAAGGATCTACAATACTTCAAAACTTATTCATTTTGGTATTGTTTTGAAAATATAGCTCCCAAAACTTCACTACATAGAATAGAAGAACCATTCAAACTCGGAAGCAAGTGAAATGCAAGAGCTTGGAATGGGGAAGAGTATGAAGACGCAGACTACTTGTCGAGAAGCTATATCCATATTTGATGATGCATGCAGCACAAGTAGTTATAGGCCTAGAAAGAGAAGAACCTTTTCATATGCTTTCTCACAGGAGCTCGAGAGAGAGAAAGCAAGCTTGAGAAGCTTGTGGAGACAAAAGGCATGCAACCATGTGTGTGGGCTTATCATCTTCATGGATGGCTGATTTCACAAATAGGCCTCTCTTTAATGATAGATGCATGAAAATTTGGAAATTGATGCATCTACTACCTTTATAAGGACGTTTACAAACACGTTTCTAATAGTGGCATCCATTATCTACTTCGGATAACTTTGTTTCAAGCATGTATGGGTGGTTAAAAACATTGATCGCAAAGTTTATTTTCACACTTACATCTCTTGTAAACAAGGTTTCTTCTCCTTTGCCCTTCACAAGTCAGCCTACCAAGGCATTTTCCATTGACAAGTCAGCCTTCTACCCTCAAGCCTCTAAGGTTCAATTTTTCAAGCTTCAAGCTTAAGCTTTTTTCTTTTTAATAACTATCTTCCATCCATACATACTCCTTGCCTTCTTATATGAGGTGGTATCTAACACATTCCAACCATGTCCTTAATTCTTAGACTATGAACCTAGAATTTTAGACCCATCTTGCCTATGGTCCCTTGTCTAACACCCTAAGCTCGTACACAAGCATTGTAGGCTCATGGACCAGGATCTACATCTACATCTTATTAAATTGAAGAATTTGAAATAAAAGTTCGTCTACATCTTATTTCAAATTTGAAGAATTTGATGTAAAGAGTTAATCAAGCTTTTTTAACGATATTTGTCATGTTTTTCCTTGTCTTCCTTTGGAGCAAGCTTGAGAAGATCTTTCAATCCATAATAGACAACCTTGAGATATTCACATTGTCACTTTTTCATTTTGTTTTTTAATTGGCGATAGTATCTTAGATTTATTATTTTCATGAGTCATAAGCATTTGATCTTCAACACATATGATAACCTTCTTTTAAAGCAATATCAAAAGCGTCGTAAGAAAGGAAGGGAGAGGGGGGAAACATAGAAGACCACTTTAAACTTTTAAATGAAAGTATAATCTAAGTGCAATTTCATCCTAACAATTAATTGCTCTTCAAAAGCTTTTTTCGTTAGATAAGTGACCATGGAATCACCCCCATGCATATGAACACTCTTGTTCCTTCAAAGATTAGAAGCTTTGATCTCATTTCCAAATAATTCACATTTATCAATATATCTCAAACATCATTCAAAGTTTTGAATGAACAAATGTTCAGATTGATTAACTATTCATGTGCTTGAACATTTCAAAAATCCTATCAATGGAGCCCATTAACTTCAAACTTGCAACCTTTGTGGCAATGGAAACCTATACCTCTACAAACATTTCTGAACCCTACTTTTATAGCATTTCAAATCAATGGACCAATGGTGAGGAAATTATTACTAATTTCCTACATAATGTTCCACAAACCCTTTGCAATTGATACATCATGCATCATGTATGTTCATAGCATGTAGCTTGCCACATCCAACTTATCCTCTCGTATGAACATGTGAAAGACATTTCAATCTCTTTTGTCATCAAATTGAAGACTATGCATGTATTCTAAAGCTTCTGCTTTAGAAAAAAGGCACATGCAATAGCTCTATAATTGATAGCACAACACAAAGAACAACAAGATGCACTGGAAACAAAAAAAACATGCACATCGAAACATCTCCACAAAAAGAAAAACTTTCCTACGTAATACCTATAAAGCTTAAGCAAAGACTAAAATTACCCAAATCATTATTATGAGGTCACCAGGACCCCCTTAGAATACATATCTTCTTTTATATATTGATAAACAATGTTCCATCATACATCATCCCGCATAGAGCTTGTAAAAAATATACTTTACTTCAACAAGAAAGATGTATTTACCTCCTTTGTAACTACTCTCAGAACAGGATTGCTCAAATGTACACGCAATACCAGAAAGATGAAAGAGCAAGAAGGACTGAGTAGAAAAATGTGGACTATGTCAAAAGTACAAACACGAATGTCCTTTGGAAATGTAAGGCGTACAGAAAAGGCAGAAGAAATGAAATCCTCCCAAAAAGGCGAAAAAGTGTCTTGACCTCCGTTTAATGGTATTCCCTTTTTGAATGATGTAATGCAGTTGATTGATTCAGAAGTGATAAAACAGATTGAGCACCTTTATCAAAACTTTTAAATGACATAAGATTCCTAGAGGTGCTTGTCTTAGCATGAGATCTAGTATAAAAGAACATGTCCTCGCAAACAAAGTTTCATGCACAAGAAACAAGCATTGAGCGCATATTTCCATTCCTCTTTCCTCTTTTCTAGTGAGAGAACGAGCATAGGTAGAAACCGAAAGGAAAAGACCCAACTCCAGAGGTTAACAAGTTTATTTGATCACTAACTTACCTGAGGAAATATTTTAGCCAGCAAATAAAGCGCCCAGCGAGTGTTGTATCCACTATAGCCACGCAAGACTACATCCGCCTGAGAGCATCCATTAAGGAGATAAGAGAGAAACAGAGGCCAAACGAACGGATAAATTCAGAACAACATATGCATGCATGAGGAAAGATAGGAAATGATGGAAGGGAAAGACAAATAAGCGCAGCAATCAGCCAACGCGGATGTTCGTCCATAGAGAAAATTAAAGCTTCTTATCATTGAAACGAGTACTATACATCTCCAGACTCCGGCAGACACTCCAGGCATGGGCTGATATGTGAGTGGATGTGCTTGTGAGTGCAGCGCACGTGCGTACGTGTATGCTAGTGAGAGAGAGAGAGAGAAAGAGAGGGAGAGAGAGAGAGAGAGGGGCAAAAAATGAATGTATGTGCTGTGGAGAGAAAGACTAAAACAGAGAGAGAATGTGTGTGTGTGTGTCTCGTGACAGAAGCGGAGGAGTCAAATATGATCGAGATTCGACTACATGCATCAAATGGAGGGAGATAGAGAAACACGTTACCTTACGTGCATACCGATCGGTGAGGGCAGCTCCCCAGCCGCCAGACTGAAATGATTGCTGCGTGATAGAGTCTCCGAACAATACAAAACGAGGTCGCATTTTTCAGCGACAGCGTACAGAGAAGAGATCCTGCACAGAGACACAGCCGCGGACTGAACACTCAAGAGCACCTCAGGCTAAAAAGCCGGAGACTAAACACTAAGCTCGAGCCGGAGACTAAAGACTAGCTCATCGGATTCACTACATGGATACCATCACGTGATCGGAGCTGATCATCAAACTTCTTTTTTTTGAGAGTACAATGAATTGGGAACACATTCACACACCCAACCTCGAATTGGAAACACACTCACACATCCAGCCTCATAGAGGCACCTATCTTTGAAGAACTCATAGATATATCCATTCAAGACTTGAATACATGATTAACTCCCAAAAATTCAAGACATCAAACCACTAGACTACTCAGGCTTAGACATCAAAGATATTGAATTGAATCATTTAAAAAAATGATTTAAAAAACTTAATATAAGCACTTCATAGGAACACTTGCTTACTTCACATGGTCCTCGTGGGACCTCTATCATCAAACATAGTTTTGAAGTGGATCATTTAAAGGAATGCTTAGAATACCTTAGTATAGGCACTTCATGACGTGTAATGCAAATTTTCATTTTTCTTTTTATAGTATTGACATGCAAAAGAAAAAAACACAATAAGAATTTATGACTTGAATGCTCGTGAGTGAAATGCACTCGTGTAAACAAACATTAGTCTCTTGAATGAGGTCGTTGCCTTCTTTTGAGTGGGACTTCTCTTTGAAGCTCCCATCGCCAATTTTTTTTTTTTAATTCCTCGTATCCAACACGTAGATTTTCAGTAAAAGTATAGTGATTTGGTTTCATGTGCAAGGCGAAGACTGTGATCATAAGGAAGATTGTGATAGGGATCGCATATGAGCCAAAGTCTAGGTTACAATGTAAGAATTTGAGGACCAGAGAAGCATGCAAACATGATGAGGAAGAAGAAGAAACTTGGATCATAGCACTGAATGTCTTATTAAGTGAATGTATAAAGATAAGTAGTCTATTAGAGTTATATGTGTATATACAATCTCGTGAAAAAAACCTCCTAAAAAGGAAAAAAGTGTATCGATGGTCCTAACTATATTCACATACATCACTACCTAAATATATCAACAGATTCCCCCCTCACAGTGATGTAGTGAACAAAGAGTTGGCACTCATGTATAAGGAGGTTCCAAACTACATGAAATGAAATCAATGCACAAAAGGAAGTAAGCCCAAAGCTTTCAAAAAAACTTTGAACTTCTCCCCAGCAAAGCCTTTGTGAAAAGGGCTTCAACATTATCTTATGTGGGCACATAACCCAAGTGGATCTCTCCATCAGAGAGTCTCTCCCTGGACATAGTGATAGTGCACCTCAGTGTGCTTTGTGCTTTCATGGAACATAGGGTTCCTCGTAATTGCCAATGTACTCCGACAATTAGTAAAGATGGTGGTGGAAGAAGACTGACCAACACCCAAACTAGCCACACTCAACAATAGCTGTGAAAGAAGCCTTTGTGAAAAGGGCTGCAACATTATCCTATGTGGGCACATAACCCAAATTGATCTCTCTAACAAAGAGTCTCTGCTTGACAGTGATAGTGCACCTTAGTGTGCTTTGCGCTTTCATGAAACATAGGGTTCCTCGTAATTGCCAATGTACTCTAACAATCAGTAAAAATGGTGATGGAAGAAGAATGACCAACACCCAAATTAACCAGACGGCTTCAGAGCCACACTCAACAACAGCTATGAAGGTTTCCCTATACTTAGTCTCACAATTAGAAATGGTGACAGTAGGTTGCTTCTTGCTCAACCGGGTGATGCATAAGCTATCGAGCATGAAGAAAAACCACTTGTGGACACATGAGTGTCATAGCAACAAGACCAATTTGAGTTAGAAAAAACATGTAAATATGGCAGTAAAGACCCCTCCTTGGGATAAAACAACCCAAGTATTCAGGTGCCACTCAAGTAGCGAAAGATGGCTTAGCCATGTTCTAATGCTTGACACTTAGCTATGCATAAACTCTCTCATTTGGGAGATAAAAAGTTGAATATCATGTCAACAAAGTACCCAAACCCAACTTTTGGCAGGTGAGGCATGATCTTGGAAAGCAAGCATGCATAATGTCTTGATGCGGGTAAAACCTTGAACTTATCTCAGTCAATCGTAAAAGCAAAAATAGGAGAAAAACTCCTTATCTAATGGGAGCCAAACTCAATGAATATTTTCTTTGAATTCAAATTCAAACTCATCCTAAGATTCAGGATTACCTTTTTTAGGTAGATGATTCAACCACCTAAAGCTCAAAAACATGCATAAAAGGACTACCTTTTAGTTGCATGATATCGGGGTTTTACTGTGAGATTTGAGCTTAGCTTATGAGATTACATTGTACTCTCTTGAAGTGAGAGAAGTTATCCACAACTCCTTTGTATCATATGTGCAATATCAGTACACATTATGATTCATTTACATTGATTATTCATTCTCTGTGTGTTGCTACAGTACTTTGAGTTACATAGTCATCTTGTCTGGTTCATTTCTCAGTATGTGGATATCCAATATCCAAATTATCACATGCATCACTTAGATACGATTTTTTGAGCCTACATACAAAGTTTCATCAACATTGGATGTTTAGATTTCAAGATATGAACGTTTGAGTGTGATTGTGTCTACACATCTTCTTCTTCTTCTGAAAAAGTTGGGGTGACCCCCAAGTCTTCTTAAACTTATTGTTTAGTGTATAGTGAGGTTAAATTCATGAAATAAAATTGATTTGCTTAGCTTAACCCTTTAATTGAAGGTTTTCAAAACCTCTCTTGTTAATTTGTACCATGCTATGAACTTTGAACTCTGAACATGTTCTTGAGAGCTTCTCATCCAAAAATAGAAGGTTCCACTACAACATATCGGGCGTATACCAAGGCTTCTACCGAGGAAAATGAACGGGCGCGATTTTGCCCCGATGTCGGTGTAGGCGTCGGAAACAAAGCGCCGGTATAAGCCTCGGTATGAGCGTCGGTATAAGCATCAGTATATGCGTCGGTATAAGCATCGGTATAAGCGTCAGTATAAGTGACGGTATAAGCGATGGTATAAGTGTCGGTATAAGGTATGGTATGGCCCTGGGCAAAATAGTCGGTATAAGCATCGGTATGTGCCTGAGGATACCGACACTTATACCGTCGCCTATACCAATGACCATATCTGCAAAAAAAAATTTGGGCAGAGTGTGTTGTCTCTTGCTACAGCAACATTCCCATGTTGTTGTGTAGCAAAAGACAATACATTCTGCCCAAGAAAAACCGGAGTACATGTGATATGTATGACAGGCAACAAGAACATGATTTGATAAAGCAAAACATACTATCAAATACAAAAGACGTGAGGAAATGAATCATGAACCATGTACAAAGAAATGAGACACATTGACATGATATTTATAAACAACAACTAGAACACATGTATATGTGTGTATGCCTATGTATATACATGTGTATGTGTATATGTATTGTGTGTGTATTTTTGTATATGTGTAAATATTTGTATGCATGTGTAAAAACCCTAAAACCCTAATCCTAAAGACCTAAACCTAAAACATCTCTATGTGTGTATTCTTGTGTATATATATGTGTATGTGTGTGTATGCATATGTGTATCTATGTAAAAACCCTAAAACCCTAATCCTCAAGACCTAGACCTAAAACATGTATATGTGTGTATGTGTATATTGATGGGGGAAGTATCTCAACCCTTAAGCAACGACGAAGCGTGAATGACCTCCACAGGTATCCTTCTTTGACCTCTGCACACCAAAAGTGCTCTTACTCAGAGCTTATGTAGAGAAATCCAGTGAGCTTTTGTAGACCTGTAGTAGACACCAAGAGCTTTCCAACAAAACAAATCTCACTTCAAATGGATGCTTACACAAAGAGAAATAATGTCTACAACATGAGCTAGTTGAATGTTCACAACTGCCAGTCAAGCAGATACCTCACTTCACTCCAGCAAGCTTTTCTCAGAGAGTATATAGAGAATGAATCTCAACACTTGGGTTAACTTTAGAGCACTCTAATAGCTACCCAATGACACCAAAATCATAGCAAATGGATACATAGAGAAGGAGAACCAGCCCTTACAACAGAGAGCAAAATATTTCCATTAGAGCCTACACACCAAGAGAGATATCAATCACACAACTTCACTAAAATGAATGTTGCTCCCAGATTACTCAAACAATGCTCCAGAGAATTTGTGAGCATACAATAGACTCTAATAGCTATCCAATGAGACAAGAATTACATCAAATGGATACAATATGAGGGAGAACCAATGCTAACAACTCAGGGGTAGAGAGTTGCAACATTGCCTGCGCACACACATAGATATGCCTACTAAAAGAAAACAAACAAGCAAGCAAGGGGCTAGCTTAAGCAAGGGGCTTGCTTATCACAACTACAGCACTTAGTGCTCACTTTACATGAGCTAAAACTCCAAGAAGATGGCCCAAAAGAAGTCGGGATACATGCTCTTTTATAGTGAGAAGTGTGCCCCTAAAATCTAGGAACTACCTTTCCAAATCAGCCTCCTAACTTGGAGGACTTAGTTGAGATGACTTGGGGAGTGGTTGAGTGACTTTTCTTGATGGAATCTCGTGGCTTTTGGCTTCCTTTGATTGCTCCACATGTCCATAAAAGATTCCCCACAAATTTGTAGATTGAAGCTTGACTTTTAACACTCCCCCTCAAGTTTCAATTCTTCATCCTCATCCAAGCTCCTTCATGTTGATGCATTGCTTGAATTTTGAAATCTTCATCCCATCCAAAGCCTTTGTAAACATGTCGGCAACTTGTTCCTTGGTACCAATATGATGTACTGAAACTTCCTTGGATATCACCTTTTCCCTTATAAAGTGATAGTGCACTTCAATATGCTTGGTTCTAGCATGATAGACAGGATTCGATGCTAGATGAATGCTACTCATGTTGTCACAAAAAATTGGATATGTGTCAACTTGCAAATTAAGCTCCATAAATAACTTCTTAATCCACATTAGCTCACATGTGACTTGAGCCAAAGCTCTATACTCAGCCTCGGTGGAAGATAATGCCACCATGGGTTGCTTCTTTGAAATCCATGAGATGATCTTGCTACCTAGCATGACTAGGTAACCACTTGTACTTCTTCTATCCTCCTTGGAACCGGCCCAATCCGCATCAAAATAAGCTTTGACCTGCATATCATCATCAAATGAATAGAACAATCCTTCATTTATAGTGGCCTTGAGATATCATAACATTCTTCTTGTAGCTTGCAAGTGTGTAGTCCTTGGACTATGCATAAATTGTGATAACACTCCAACTCCATATGCTATGTCAGGCCTAGTTATTGTGGCATAATTGAAAGAGCCTACAATAGATCGATACAAAGTTACATCCTCTAATGGCTCTCCATCAATGGAGCTTAGCTTTACATTAACTTCCATGGGATTTGAAATAGGCTTGCAATGTAGCATCCCAAACCTCTCAAGTAGGTCTAGAATATACTTCCTTTGTATGAGCATAATACCTTCTTCTTTGTATACAACTTCAATGCCAAGAAAATACCTAAGATCTCCAAGATCAGATATCCTAAACTCCTTTCCAAGTTTTGCCTTGATCTCCTCAATGCCCTTTGTATCATTACCTGTAATGATAAGATCATCTACATACACACACATGTAGACTACAAGTTCTCCTCTTTGTTTGATGAAGAGAGATGGATCCGCCTTGCATTGATTGTAACCACATTTGATCAATATAGTCCACCAATCTTTGGTTCCAAGCCCTTGGAGCTTGCTTTAGGCCATAAAGTGCCTTCTTCAACCTACAAACATGATGTGGAAACTCTTTATGAACAAAACCTAGTGGTTGCTCCATGTATACCTCTTCTTCCAAGTCTCCATTGAGAAAGGCATTCTTGATATCCAATTGGAAAAGCTTCCATCCTTTGCTAGCAGCCATTGCAATGAGTGTCCTAATGGTGCTCATCTTTGCCATGGGGCTGAATGTCTCTTCAAAGTCCACTCCATAGGTTTGTGCAAAACCCTTGGCCACCAATCTTGCTTTGAACCTAGAAATAGATCCATCTGAATTCCTCTTTACTTTATACACCCACTTATTACCTATTACCTTCATGTTCTCCTTGGGCACTAGAGTCCATGTTTGATTTTCCTCAAGTGCGTCGATCTCTTCTTGCATTGCCTCTTTCCATTCGGTGTACCTGCTTGCATCTTCATAGCAATCGGGCTCATGATCTTCTACTACTTTGTTCATATATGCATAATGTGTTGCCATGTATGAATCATAAGTAAACCTTTGAGTTGGATACTTAACTCTAGAAGACTTCCTTTCTTCACCTTTTGGAGGAATAAACCTCCTTTGCCTTGGGAACTTGATCTCTTTCTTTGACCTGACTTCTTTCTCCATCATGTGTCCTTCATCATCTTCAACTTCATTACCTTCTTCATCCAACTCCACCAATGTTGCTTTGCCTTTGTTGATTGATTGTGCTTCATAGCTTGATGAAGATCTCCCCCTCCATGGTGAGTTCATGCTTGAAGTATCTTCATTGATGGAACACCTTGGGCCGCTTAGCTCTAGGTCGATTTGTTCTTCGTCATGTCCATGCTTTTCTTCTTCATAGTCCTGCATACAATCATACTTCTTATACCAAGGGAGTAGCTCATCAAATGCTACATCCCTTGATATCTTCAAGTCCTTTGTGTTTGGGTTGAAGCACCTGTAACCTTTATGATCATTTGAATATCCTAGAAACACACACTTTTCTGCCTTTGGTTGTAGCTTGTGCCTCAATTCACTTGGCACATGTACATAACAAGTACATCCAAATATCTTCAAGTGGGAAAGATCAGGTTTCTTGCCATAATAGGCTTGATATGGTGTCAAGCCATGGATCCCTGAGGTAGGAGCCCTATTCATTAGATACACGGTAGTATTTGCTGCATCACTCCAAAACATGTTAGGTACATTCATCTCATTAAGCATTGCTCTAGTGATCTCGGCAATGTATCTATTCCTTCTCTCTGCTACTCCATTTTGTTGGGGTGTGTACCTGCATGTTACTTGCCTCTTGATGCCTTGATCCATTAAAAAATAAGAAAACTCATTGGAGAAATATTCTCCCCCTCCATCGGACCTTAGCTTCTTGATATATGTACCTGTTTCCTTCTCTACCATTGCCTTGAATGCTTTGAAACATGTAAACACATCTGATTTGTTTTTTATGAAATAAACCCAAACCATCCTTGTGCAATCATCTATAAAAGTGACAAAGTACTTGTTACCTCCAATGGATTGCTCTTTGGTTGGCCCCCACACATCTGTATGTATCAACTTCAATGGATGTTGGCTTATGTAGCCACTCTTCTTGAATGGAAGTCTCGCTTGCTTCCCTAGTTGACAAGATTCACATAAATGCTTCATACCTTGTCCTTGGAAGTTGGGAAGACCTTCAACCAGCCTCTTGAATTGCATTTCCTTCATTCTTTGTATGTTGATGTGACCTATCCTCTTGTGCCACAAGTCCAACTCCGAAATCCTCTTGTTTCCATATGTGAAATAGACATGTTGAGTAGAATGAGAATTTACCTCCAAAGTGAAGAGTCTCCCTTGCTTCTTTCCTCTTGCTATGACCTTGTAACCTTGCTTAGGGTTCTCCACAAAGCATCCATCTTTGTTGAACCTTACTTGATAGCCTCTTTCAACCATTTGCCCAACGGACACCAAGTTCTTTGTGATAGTAGGTACATGCAAGACATCCTTGAGACATCTTCCTTCCTCCTTGTCATCCAAAGCTACATCTCCAACATGGGAGATCTCATGGGCTGTATCATCACGTGTTTCTACATGTCCTTTACCTTTGGGAACATGTAGATTAGTAAACCAAGAAGCATTACAGCTCATATGGTTGCTACATCCACTATCAATATACCAAGTGTTATCTACTTTGCTTGAATTCCCATTCATGTGCATCATCAAGAGATTGCCATTTTCTGAACTTGTAGAAGCATAATTACCTTGGCCTTTGTATGAAGAACCTTGATTATAGCTCCTTTGGTTTCCTCCTTGGTAGCAATCTCTAGCATAGTGGCCAAACTTGCCACATATGTAACATCCTTCGCCATCTTGATTCTTGTTTTGTTGATGTCGTCCTCCTCTTCCTCTTGTTCTTCCTCTCCCTCTTTGTGATGAGGTGCCTTGGTCATGTCCTTGATTGCTTGAGTGGCCCCTCCTTCCTCCAAACCTTCCTTTGCCCCTTCCTTGTCCTCATCTTCCTTTGCCCCTTTGATTACCTGCATAGAAAACTTGTGCATCCTTGCTTTTAGTTGAACTTCCACCTATGTTCATTTCTTCGGTGACCATGAGAGCAACCAATTGCTCAAAATCAGGAAGACTATCCCTTACATAAACTAAAGTGGTAAAGGGTTTCCTCTTCTCACCATCTCTCAAACCATTGAGAGTATAAGCCACAAGATCGTCATCATCTACGTGGCTTCCAATGGATCCCAATGCATCTGATAACTCCTTGACCTTAAGTATGTAGTCATTTATGCTACTCCCTAAGCTCTTCCTAAGGTTGTTGAGCTCATTCTTGAGTTGGATCTTCCTTGCTTTGGTGCTTGTTGAATAAAGCCTTTCAAGTGTCTCCCATACCTTCATGCTTGAATCCAAGTCTTGGATATGTCCAATCATGCTATTGCTAATGTGTTGGGAAAGAATAAAGATAACCCTCTTGTATCTTTCATTCCATTCCCTAAAGGCCCTTCTCTGGTCATTGGTTGGATTCTCATCCAACCTAGGTCTTGGTTCACTTCCACTAATCAACCCCCAAAGGCCCTTGCCCATAAGATAGTTGGAGACCCTAAATCTCCATGGTTGATAGTTCCCTTTGTCTAGCTTTTCAATTTGAGTGTTGAAGTCTCCCATATCTAGTCTTTGATACTTGACCTAGCCCTTGGCTAATGCTCCAATGTGTGTAAAATGAAAATGAGGCTCTGAGGTTACCTCAATCCAAAGCTTTCCTTAGATGGACACCTTGTGCTCTTGAAACTTTGAGTAGAATAGCTCCCCCTTGATGTGAGATACCTCCAAGCAGCTTTTGTTGATGCAAATCTTCAACCACCAACTCCAAAAGGTCTTCTTGCTTGTATGTGATACCTCCAAGATGCCAAAATGCTCTGATA
>CM035439.1:91811010-91816010 GCA_020310875.1 Ceratopteris richardii | reverse complement strand
TTCCAACAATCTCTCATCTCTACTAATACCCCATCACCTCTTCATAATGGTATCAGAGCCAAGCTAAAAACTAGGCATCATGGGTGATGGATTCCCCTCATCAACTAAAAAATTGGATCAAGGTAATTACTCACCATGGTCACTCACAATAGAGACCTATCTACAAGGAAGGAACATTTATGGATACATACTTGGAGATGAGATGATGCCAATACTGAGAAGCAAGGGCCAACCAACACAAGAGGAACAGGAAAGGTTGAATGCATAGTGCTCAAAGGATGCTTTGAAAAGTTCATACATTCTCAAGTCTATCTCTAACTTTTCACTCCCTCAAATTAGGAGTTGTACATCTCAAGAGACATGGAATGCTCTGAAAGCATTCTTCTCCTCAAGCACCAAAGCTAGGAAGAATCAACTATGGATGGAGTTTACAACACTCAAGAAGATGCCCAAGCAGTGTGAATTGATTTTTTCACCAAGATGGACATTGCAGACCAACTTGGAAGCATTGGAGAGTTCATTGATGAAGAGAAAATTGTGAGGCAGGTCATCAATGGAATCAAAGCAGGTGACAAATAGGAAGCTTTCACCACAACTATGGATTTCTACATGGACATGCAGGTACATGACTTCAACACACTCATGGGGCTCTTGTTCACACGTGAAGCTAAGCTCATCAAGAATGGTGAAAACCAGAAAGGTAATCAATCCTCTGCTCTCTATACATATAAGAATAAAAGCAAGGATAACAAAGTGAAAGGCAAGAAATTTGATGATGAAGGAAGCACCTCTCAAGCCAACTTTGTAGGTAGAGGTAGAGGCTCAAGAGAAAGATGTAGAGGAGGTAGAAAAGGTAGGGTGAGCGCTCAAAGCTAATCACCTTGTGCTATATGTGGTTGAAAAAATCACATTACATAGAATTGTTTCAGGAACTCAAGATAAAAGAGGAAGAGGATACAACAAAGGAGTCTATGGAAATCCAAGAGGAAAATTCAACAATTCTTATGTATATAACAAAAACTCATACAACAACAAAACCAAGGTGGATACCAAGAAAGGAGAGACTACAACAACTATACAGATGATGAAGCTCAAGAAGATTCAATTATTCTCATGAACATGACTATGAAGGATGGTAAGTTTGATGAGCATGTGTTTTATATAGACTTGGGATGCTCAAACGATGTGGCAAGAAATGTGGCTCTACTCTCAGACTTGGAAGACCCAAAGAATAGACACGAACTCCAAACAGGAGATGACACAAGTCATCAGTTGAGAAGATAGGTAATGTGAATACTTCAAATGGTAACATGAACTTACTAAGTAGAGTACTTTATGTGTCTACCATCACCAAGAACGTTATCAATGTAGCTCAAATTGTTGAGAAAGGTTTGCAGGTAAGATTTGCCAAGCACAGAGCATATGTTGAAGACCCATATCAAGGATTCAAGAAGATAAAAAAAGGAGAAAAGATGGGTAGGTTTATCACTTTTGAACGTGTGTGACACCAGGAACATTTCCTTGTTCAATTAAGGCACCCAAACCCTATCAGAGTTAGAGATTTGGCACAACATGCTAGCTCACATTGGAGAAAGTTCCTTCAAACAAATTAGTATAGATCATAGTGTACTTGGAGTACCTAGCATATCAAAACAACACATGATATATAAAAGTAGTGTTTGTCAATTTGGGAAGTCACACAGGCAACCCTTCACCAAAAAAGGCTACATACATGGAGACCTCTTGGAGTTGGTCCACATAGATGTTTGGGGACCAAGAAAGGAACCTTCAATCTCTAGATCAAGGTACTATGTGTCATTCGTAGATGATTATAACAGATGGGCTATCTTGTACTTCATGAAGCATAAGGATGAAGTATTTTCATGCTTTAAAAAGTATTTAGCTCTTGTGGAGAACCAAACATGTAAAATCATAAAAATAGTAAGGTCGGATGGAGGTGGAGAATACTTCTTTCATGACGTTGATTCTTATCTCAAAGAGAGAGGAATCAAAAGGGAAATCACCACCAATTAAACTCTTGAGAAGAATGGAGTGGCAAAGAGAAGAAATAGGACAATTGTGGAGGCTAAAAGGTCCATGCGCAATGAGAAGAATCTTCCCAACTACTTGTGGACAGAGGCTATATCAACAACCACCTATTTGGTGAATAGACTTCCATCAAAAGCTCTAGATGGCATGACTCCATATGAGGCATGGAATGGAAGAAGACCTAACAGCTTGGATCATTGCAGGATCTTTGGGTGCATTGCATATGCACACATCCCTTCACATATTAGAGGCGAATTGGACCCTAAGGAAGAGAAATACACATTCATTGGCTATGAATTAATTAGAAAGGTTATAAATTGTACAATCCAAACAACAAGGGATTCTTTGTAAGTAGAGATGTTGTGTTTGATGAAAATACATGGTTTGAATATGATTGTAGGAGAATCAAGCTACCATGTGACCTAGAGGAGGACTTTCCAACTCTGTCAAGAAAGAATGATCACAGACTTCAAGCGTCAAGTGACTCTAAAGATGATCAGAAGACTCCAAAGAGAGAAATTAATTATTGGAACTCCAAAGGAAAAGCCAAAGTGCAGGAGTTCAGGGATCTAGCAGAATCCTCTCAAGAACAATTAGAAGGTCAACTAGAGAGAAGAAGAAGCCAGAAAGGTATGGCTATGACACATCATTGGTCACTAAAAGATCAATTTATTTAGCATAGGATTCAAACTCTGGGGAGCCCTCATCTTATGAGGAATCAAAGAAGAACCCTAAGTAGATCAATGCCATGTGAAAGAGATTGAAGCCCTATAGGAAAACCACACTTGGGAGTTGGTACCCAAGACTTCATCTATGAAGATCATAGGATCAAGGAGGATATAGAAGGTAAAGAAAAACTTTGATGGAACTATCAATAGAATTTTTCACCTGTGACAAAGATGCCAACTATTAGAGTGCTTATGAGCATTGCAACCTCTAGGAAGTGGAAGACCTACCAAATGGATGTTAAAAATGCATTCCTAAATGGATGGATTTTTGAAGAGCTATACATGGCTCAACCCTCTAGTTTTTAAGACTTATTATTTCCTAAGTATGTATGCAAGTTAAGGAAGGCCGTAAATGGTCTGAAACAAGCCCCAAGGGCTTGGAGTCATAGGCTTGTCACCTTTTTGCAGGATAGAGGACTCATTGTGAGCAAAGCATATCCTTCCATCATTATCAAGAGGAATCAATCTCAAGTTATATACATTTGTCTATATGTTGATGATATTATAATAACATGTAATGACGTTGAAGGTATAATGAGGATCAAGCTTCAAATGAAAGAAGAAATCAAAATCAATGACCTAGGACACCTCACATATTTCCTAGGGTGGGAAGTATTGTATATAGAAAATGGTATGTATCTTACTCAGAGAAAGTATATTAAAGATGTTAGAAATCTCCTAAAATCTCTCTGAAGACTTGAACTCTAGGATTCATGAATGATGTGTGTGCCACTCTCCTCCCATCCATTATATCCCCTTGTATTCAAAATAGCAATGCTTTGGAAGCAATGATCTTTCTAAAACCATAAAAACTCATTTGATACGCTATTCGTGATAATGCATGAGCTGCAACATTCTCTTTGCCTCTTCTATACAAGCTTTCCATGTGAAACTCCTACATTCTCTCAACCCAATAAGATAGTAGGCCTCCCAAATCAGGCCAACTACAAAAGTACTTGAGTGTATGGTGATCTATGTATAATATCTATAGACTTTAAGTGCATGCACGACTACATACAACTCACGTTCATACACTGACCAATTGCGTTGTGCAGTACTCAACTATTTGCTTTCAAAAGCTATTGGGCTACCATTTTGGCTCAAAATTGCCCATATGGCTATGGCACTAGCATCTATCTCCAACTCAAATGGTTTCTATGGGTCTACCACTTTGAGTATTGGAACCTTTGAAACAACTTGCTTCAAAGTATCAAAACTTTCTTGTTGCTCTTGCTTTCATGCAAATGGTACTTTGCCTTGAGTCAAGTTCATCATAGGCGCTGTTATCGATGAATAAGAGGAAAAGAATTTCCAATAGCAATCAAAAAGTCCTAAAAGTGATCATAAGTGCCCCTCATCTTGAGGAGTGGGCAAAGCTAGAATATCTGAAACCTTCTTGAGATCCATCTAAAACCCACCAGTCGATACCACATGCCCTAAATACTGTATGTCGAGAAGAAACAACTGAGTCTTATCTGGATTTACAAATAACTGATTTTCTTTTTAACTTATTTAACACTAATCTTAAATGAATTTCATGTTCATGTATAGACCTACTATACACCAACAAGACATCAACAAGATCCCCGTAACAAACTTTCCAATGAATGGACATAAAAGATCATTCATTACCATCATGAAAGTAGCAGGTGCATTATTCAAACCAAAATGGCATAACCAAATGCTCATAATGCCCAAAACAGTTCTTGAAAGCTATTTTAAATACATCTTATTCCTTGACTCTAATCTGGTGGTAGCTACTTTTCAAGTCTACCTTACTATATACAACTACTCCACCTAGATCATCAAGGAGATCATATATCCTGGGCATGGGATATATATGCTTGATGATAATCTTATTGAGTGCTCTATAGTCGACGTACATCCTATAAGATCCATTTTTCTTCCTCACTAGAAGAAATGGTGTTGCAAAGGGTGAATATTTGGGTCTAATCAACCCATTATAGATATACTCTTCCACAACCTTGCAGACTTCATTCTCCTCCTGCAAGCTCATTTGAAATGGAAGGCGAGTAGTCGGACGTGCTTTTGGTACCAATTCGATTCTATGCTCATGTATATCTTGGTTGCGCAAGAAGTAGTCTACTGTGGCCACTTCCAATTGTAAGGCTGAGTATAGGGTAACTTTCATAGCGACTCTTGAGTGTGTGTGGCTCATATGCCTTATGGCTGATTTGGGTGTTGGTCAATCTTTTGCCACCA
>CM035439.1:91788510-91806010 GCA_020310875.1 Ceratopteris richardii | reverse complement strand
ACATACACATACACATACACATACACATACACATACACATACACATACACATACACATACACATATGCATACAAATACCCATATCCAAATGCATACGCATACGCATACAGATACGCATACGCATATGCATACGCATACGCATACCCATATGCATACGCATATGCATACGCATATGCATACGCATATGCATACGCATACGCATACGCATATGCATACGCATACGCATACGCATATGCATACGCATACGCATACGCATATGCATACGCATACGCATACGCATATGCATACGCATACGCATACGCATATGCATACGCATACGCATACGCATACGCATACGCATACGCATACGCATACGCATATGCATATGCTTACACATAAACATACACATACACATACACTTACACATACACATACACATACACATACACATACACCTACACATACACATACACATACACATACACATACAACAATACACATACACATACACATACACATACACATACACATACACATACACATACACATACACATACACATACACATACACATACACATACACATACACATACACATACACATACACATACACATACACATACACATACACATACACATACACATACACATACACATACACATACACATACACATACACATACACATACACATACACATACACATACACATACACATACACATACACATACACATACACATACACATACACATACACATACACATACACATACACATACACATACACATACACATACACATACACATACACATACACATACACATACACATACACATACACATACACATACACATACACATACACAGAGATAGATACAGACATAGAGACAGATGCATATACATATACATATACATATACATATACATATACATATACATATACATATACATATACATATACATATACATATACATATACATATACATATACATATACATATACATATACATATACATATACATATACATATACATATACATATACATATACATATACATATACATATACATATACATATACATATACATATACATATACATATACATATACATATACATATACATATACATATACATATACATATACATATACATATACATATACATATACATATACATGTACATGTACATATACACATACATATACATACACATATACATACACATATACATATACATATACATATACATATACATATACATAACATATACATATACATACACATAGACATATACATATACATATACATATACATATACATATACATATACATAACATATACATATACATATACATATACATATACATATACATATGCATATACATATACATATACATATGCATATACATATACATATACATATACATATACATATACATATACATATGCATATACATATACATATACATATACATATACATATACATATACATATACATATACATATACATATGCATATACATATACATATACATATACATATACATATACATATACATATACATATACATATACATATACATATACATATACATATACATATACATATACATATACATATACATATACATATACATATACATATACATATACATATACATATACATATACATATACATATACATATACATATACATATACATATACATATACATATACATATACATATACATATGCATATACATATCCATATACATATGCATATACATATACATATCCATATACATATGCATATACATATACATGTGCATATGCATATCCATATGTATACGCATATACATATACATGTACATATGCATATACATATACATATACATATACATATACATATACATATACATATACATATACATATACATATACATATACATATACATATAACATATACATATACATATACATATACATATACATATACATATAGATATACATATACATATACATATACATATACATATACATATACATATACATATACATATACATATACATATACATATACATATACATATACATATACATATACATATACATATACATATACATATACATATACATATACATATACATATACATATACATATACATATACATATACATATACATATACATATACATATACATATACATATACATATACATATACATATACATATACATATACATATACATATACATATACATATACATATACATATGTTGGAGAAACACTCACTAATTGGACATATATTTGAAGGTCAAATCTTAGGAAGAAAACACCATGCCTATGTGAAGGGACAAATTCACAAGTGTATCATATTTGTAAAGTTAGTTCACTTTAGTTCTAGAAGTTTTTTAAGATCACGAGAATACGAAAATCTATATAAGTTAGTTTGTATCAACTGATGCGGAGAGAGAGTGAGAGAGAAGAAGTAGAAGAAGGAGTTCATTTTATACGACTGAGTATAGTCGGGCTTCTCTGAGTGAGAAAGCATCTGTAAAACTTCTGAGTTTTCATAGCTATGAGAAAGAACTGAGTAAAGTTCTGTGTATGAGTCTCTCTCCATCATCTCCATGCTTGCCTACTGTGTGATGAATTCAAAAGTTCAAGTTTTCTGAGCAATTCGATGCCTGGCATCGAATCTTGGCTGATAAGTCATTATTTCCATTCTCTGTGTGTTACATGTTGTTGAATCTTCTAAAAACATGAATTTTGTGGAGCAACTCGATGCCTGGCATCGAGTTTCAGCATAAAGTGGATGCCCGGCATCGACTTCTAGCATACAAGTGGTCTTCTTCATGTGTGTGTAAAAGAGAGTATTTCTGGTGCAGAAAAAGGGCCTAAAATAGCTCAAAGTCGATGCCCGGCATCGACCTTGACTGAAATTCGATGCTAGGCATCGAATTTTTTATTTTTAGACACCCAGGAATACTAAAACAGGCAAAATTTCCAGTTTGGGAAGGTCATACAGGGTCATCTTGTGAGGGCCATAACTTGAGTTATAGAGATCCGTTTGATGCATATAATAGCTTGTTGGAAAGCTCTAACTCTTCTAGTTTCAGCCTATAAAGTTTCATGGAAAAATAATACTTGAGCTAGGAGAAATTAGCAAAATACTGAAGGTATGTCATTTCGGTGACTAGGAATTTCTGTAGAAGCAAAGTTCTCACTTTAGGCTATCATTTCTCAAAGTTTGGAGTGGCAATGAGTTAATGGTGACCATAGAGGTGTTCTAGTGTCACATTAATTCATTTGTTGTGGTGTTTCATACATTAACAAGTGGTATCAGAGCAGAAAGATTCTCGAGAGCAGAAGACGACAAAGGTACGAGAAGTTTTGTAAAGTTTTCCATTAAAGTTTGAAAGGTGAAGCATTTGAAGACACAAGGCATCAAAAGGTTACTTCAAAAGTATCCTCATACACAAAGAACTTCAAAAGGTATTATCCTTTATCCTTTAAGCTCACAGGTTGCAGCAGAAGAAAAGAACTATGGCAGATCATATCTCCATTGACAAACTGGACAGAGATAATTACCCCGCATGGGTAATGAGAATGGAAGCCTTACTTATGAGTAAGGATCTCATGGTATATGTAACAGGTGAGGAAGAGAAGCCAGTATTTGAAGATGAAAGCCGACCAAAGAAAGAGGAACTTGATGCTTTAAAGCATTGGCAAAAGAAGGATGCAAGTGCAAAAGCATACATCTATAATACAATCTCTGATCATTTGCTACCACACATCAGATGATTGGAATCATCTGAAGATATATGGAATGCATTGGAGTATCATTTCCAAAGTACTACTAAAGCACGGAAAGCAAGTCTATGGTCAGAGTTTACAACATTCAAGAAGAAGCCAAGTCAAACCATTAGTGATTATGTCACTAAGATGAAGGATCTTGCAGATAGTCTTGGATCCATAGATGAAGATGTTGAAGATCACAGATTGATTGCTCAGCTACTTGCAGGTTTGAGAGGGGATGAAAGGTGGAAACCTTTTGTCTTATCAACAAAACTTTCATTAAATCATTATGTTCCAGATTTGAACCAGTTGCTTGGTTTGATGCTCACATATGAGCAAGACTTGAAGGGAGATGGAGATAAAGGACAAAGTTCTGCAATGTACATGAAGAACAAGAAGAAAGGAGATAAAGGTAAAGCAAAGGATGAAGAGGAGTCTAGTTCTCAAGCTTATTATGCAAGAGGTAAAGGCACTGGCAGAGGAAGAGCAAGAGGTTTTGGAAGAGGAAGAGGTAATCAAAATAACAACAAAAAGGCTTGCTGGATCTGTGGATTGAGTAATCATTTGGCTCATGACTATTGGCACAACCAACAAGGATCAAACCAGAATCAAAACAACAATAGCAGAGGCCGAGGTGGAAGATATCAAAGTAATTTCCAAAGAGGTAGACAAAGTCAAAGAGGAGGCTATGGTAGAGGTGGAGGAAGAAGTTGGGGACAGAATCAATCCTACAACACCACCTACTACAACTATGCAAATGACACACAGAATGAAAGTCATACATCATTGATGATGAACTCAATCAACACACCAGATAAAGAAGATCTAAAGGTATTTTACATTGACTCTGGATGTTCTAATCATTTGTCAGGAAACATAGAATTGATGTCAGAATTGGAAAAAGGTATTTCGAGTCACACAGTTCAAACTGGTGATAATACAAGACATAGTGTACATTCAATTGGAAAAGTGAAATGCAAGAGTGGAGCAGATTTGCTAACCAATGTTTTGTATGTTCCTACAATACCTAAAAACTTGATTAGTGTGGGACAGATAGTTGAAAAAGGTTTTCAAGTCAGGTTTACAAATGAAGGAGTATTTGTGGAAGATCCAGAGAATGGATATAATCAGATTGTCTCTGGTAAGAAAGAAGGTAGACTCTTTACTTTAAGAGTGCAAGGAAACATTGGTCAAGCTTTGCTCACACATGGTGAAGCAGTGATTACAGAACTTGATCTCTGGCATAAGAGATTAGGTCATTTCAATGAAAGAGGAATTAAAGCTATGGTTGCTAATCAGTCTGTACTAGGATTACCAAATGTGCAAAGTCAACATATGGTTTATAAATGTGAAGCATGTCAAATGGGTAAAGCACACAGGTTACCATTTCAGAAGAAAGGATTCAAACATGATGGATTACTAGAGCTCATTCATACAGATGTATGGGGACCAACAAAAGAAGGATCTATCAGTGGCTCAAGGTACTATGTTCTTTTCATTGATGATGCTACAAGATGGATAACATTATATGTTTTGAAGGAAAGGTCAGAAGTGTTTGGAGCTTTCAAGCATTTTCATGCATATGCAGAGAGAGTCACAGGTCAAAAGCTTAAAAGACTGAGGTCTGATGGAGGGGGAGAATACTTCTCCCAAGAGTTCAATGATTATCTTTGGAATGCAGGTATTAAGAGAGAAATAACTTGCAGGTATACACCACAACAAAATGGTGTAGCAGAAAGAAGGAACAGGACTTTGGTTGAGTTTGCTAGAGCTATGCTGAAGGAGAAGAATTGTCCAAATTATCTTTGGGCTGAGGCTGTAAATACAGCTACATATCTTGTGAATAGATTACCATGTGCAACTCTGAATGGAATGACTCCATATGAAGCTTGGTGGGGTAAGAAACCAACACTAGATCATTGTAGAGTGTTTGGATCAATTGCATATGCTTATGTGCCATCACAACTTAGGCATAAACTTGAACCAAAGGCAGAAAAATATGTGTTCATTGGTTATGATGAAAAGCAGATGGGTTACAGGTTGTGGAATCCTCTAACAAAACAATTTATTGTTTCTAGAGATGTTACATTTGATGAACAGAAAAGTTGGTATGCAGATCAAAGTCATACAGCTGAAGAATTTGAAGAAGAGGTAAGAAGATGTGAGAAAGGAAAATCAATTGTGCAGGTAAATAGAGATGAAGACTATATGCAAGCAAGTACATCCACAAGTGGATTAACAAGAAGAAATGAAGAAGCTCCTATATTTGATGAAGAAGTGTATCCAGAAACTTATGAAGAATGTGAACCAAGAAGGTCAAGCAGGACTAGAAGACAACCAGAAAGGTATTCTTATGATACTTCTTACATAACTCAGAAGAACTATGCATATATGGTGAAAGATGATGAAGAACCTCAGAACTATGATGAAGCTAAAGGTAAGAAGCAATGGGAAGAAGCAATGAAGGAAGAATTTAATGCACTGGAGGAGAACAAGACATGGGAACTTGTTCCTAAACCAAATGGTAAGAAAGTTATTGGAAATAAATGGTTTATAAAGTGAAGAAGCTTGCAGATGGAAGTATAGCTAGATACAAAGCTAGATTGGTGGTGAAAGGCTATGCCCAGACCTATGGCATAGATTATGATGAGACATTCAGTCCTGTAGCTAAGATGTCAACTATAAGGACAATCATTGCTATTGCAGCTTCAAAAGGCTGGACCCTAAGTCAATTGGATATAAAAAATGCATTCTTGAATGGATACATATCAGATGAGGTATACATGGAACAACCTCAAGGGTTTATAGATTCCAGGTATCCAAATTTTGTTTGCAGGTTGAGAAGAGCATTGTATGGATTGAAGCAAGCTCCAAGAGCTTGGAACTATAGACTGGTGAAGTATCTCAATGATCTTGGATATCAAAGTTCAAAAGCAGACCCAAGTCTACTTATCAGAAGAACAGAGGAAGGTACAATCTACATTTGTATTTATGTAGATGACATTATAATCACAGGTACTTCAGATGAAGGAATCAAGGAGGTAAAGAGATTGCTTGAAAAAGAATTCAAGATCAGTGACCTAGGAAAGTTATCATACTTTCTTGGAATGGAAGTTACTTATACAGATCATGGCATATATGTGTCACAAGAAAGGTATCTTCTGAACTTGTTGAAGAAGTTTGATATGGAAAATTGCAGAGAAGCTTCAACTCCACTTGAAGTTAATCACAAGCTCAGTAAATATGATGGTGCAGACTACAAAGATATGAGGAAGTATCAATCTCTTGTGGGTAGTTTGATTTATGCTACACTAACAAGACCTGATCTTAGTTATGCAGTGGGAGTTTTGTCACAATTCATGCATTGTCCAAAGGACCCACATTGGATTGCAGGTCAAAGAGTTCTCAGATATATCAAAGGAACTATAAAGGAAGGATTATATTATCCTTTTACATCAGATTTGAAGTTGAGAGCCTATAGTGATTCAGATTGGGCAGGTAATCAAGATGACATAAGATCAACTCATGGTTACATGATATATATTGGTGATAAGCTTGTAAGTTGGTGTTCAAAGAAACAACATACAGTAGCATTATCATCAACTGAAGCAGAGTACAAAGGACTTGTGGAAGCAGCTAAGGAAGTCATATGGATGCAGACATTGTTCAAGAGCTTAGGCATTGATCAAGGTACACCTACAATACATGGAGATAATATGAGTTCACTTTATCTTGCAGCAAATCCAGTATTTCATGCAAGGACAAAGCACATAGAGATACAATATCATTTTCTCAGAGAAAAGGTAATGGAGAAGGAGATTGAAGTTGAGTACATTTCTACTAAAGATCAGTTAGCAGACATAATGACAAAGAGCTTGGATGGTGCGAAGACCAGCAGATTCAAAAGCATGGCAGGAGTAAAAGAAAAGAAGATGATATGAAGAAACAAGGAATGTCAATTAGTGATTGAGGGGGAGCTGTTGGAGAAACACTCACTAATTGGACATATATTTGAAGGTCAAATCTTAGGAAGAAAACACCATGCCTATGTGAAGGGACAAATTCACAAGTGTATCATATTTGTAAAGTTAGTTCACTTTAGTTCTAGAAGTTTTTTAAAATCACGAGAATACGAAAATCTATATAAGTTAGTTTGTATCAACTGACGCGGAGAGAGAGTGAGAGAGAAGAAGTAGAAGAAGGAGTTCATTTTATACGACTGAGTATAGTCGGGCTTCTCTGAGTGAGAAAGCATCTGTAAAACTTCTGAGTTTTCATAGCTATGAGAAAGAACTGAGTAAAGTTCTGTGTATGAGTTTCTCTCCATCATCTCCATGCTTGCCTACTGTGTGATGAATTCAAAAGTTCAAGTTTTCTGAGCAATTCGATGCCTGGCATCGAATCTTGGCTGATAAGTCATTATTTCCATTCTCTGTGTGTTACGTGTTGTTGAATCTTCTAAAAACATGAAGTTTGTGGAGCAACTCGATGCCTGGCATTGAGTTTCAGCATAAAGTGGATGCCCGACATCGACTTCTAGCATACAAGTGGTCTTCTTCATGTGTGTGTAAAAGAGAGTATTTCTGGTGCAGAAAAAGGACCTAAAAAAGCTCAAAGTCGATGCCCGGCATCGATCTTGACTGAAATTCGATGCTAGGCATCGAATTTTTTATTTTTAGACACCCAGGAATACTAAAACAGGCAAAATTTCTAGTTTGGGAAGGTCATACAGGGTCATCTTGTGAGGGCCATAACTTGAGTTCTAGAGATCCGTTTGATGCATATGATAGCTTGTTGGAAAGCTCTAACTCTTCTAGTTTCAGCCTATAAAGTTTCATAGAAAAATAATACTTGAGCTAGGAGAAATTAGCAAAATACTGAAGGTATGTCATTTCGGTGACTAGGAATTTTTGTAGAAGCAAAGCTCTCACTTTAGGCTATCATTTCTCAAAGTTTGGAGTGGCAATGAGTTAATGGTGACCATAGAGGTGTTCTAGTGTCACATTAATTCATTTGTTATGGTGTTTCATACATTAACAACATATACATATACATATACATATACATATACATATACATATACATATACATATACATATACATATACATATACATATACATATACATATACATATACATATACATATACATATACATATACATATACATATACATATACATATACATATACATATACATATACATATACATATACATATACATATACATATACATATACATATACATATACATATACATATACATATACATATACATATACATATACATATACATATACATATACATATACATATATGAAGTATTTCGATGGCGTGCACCACACTGGACTCTCCTTCTCGAGAGCTCCACGACGATATGCTCGGAGTAGAAAATCGAGCTCCTGCCGCCACACATAGTACTCCGCACAGTGCTGTAGAATACGCAGAAAACACAGTACACAGGGAGCACGAAGACAGACTCCTTTAGGTCTTACAAATGCGGTCGAACTTCCAGTCTGTGACTGACCAGGCCACTATATGTTTTATTAAAGAACATATACAAAGAAGTGTCCGGTGGCCATTTGGCCTTTCACATGGACACTAACGGTAACAATCTCCCACTAAAGGCCAATATGGCCAGAGTAACTATGGGAGAAAAAAGAAAGACTGATAAAGAATACCTGAGTGTAAGTATACAAACTATACCTCCCACCTGATGGGCATGTTACACAGTATACAAGTGACTGCGTAAGATCAAGAATCAAGTAACCCCCATCAAGTGACAAGAGTGTCGAAAGCTATCCTGTGGTAGAGCTTTAGTCAAAGCATCTGCAGCATTATCTCGAGTGTGAACCTTCTCAAGAATAATGCTCTCAGTGGCTAAGCAATCTCTAATGAAGTGATACCTCACCTCAATGTGCTTGGTCTTTGCATGATAGACCGGATTCTTAGCCAAAGCAATGGCACTCTGACTATCACTGAGCAAGTGAGGTACATGCTGAGGCAAACCCATATCACAAGCAAGACGAGAAAGCCACAATGCTTCCTCACATGCCTCACTTGCTGCAACATACTCTGCTTCTGTGGTGGAAACAGCTGTACATTCTTGAAGACGAGATCTCCAAGAGATAGCACCTCCAACAAAATGAAAAATGTACCCTGATGTAGACTTACGATTGTCTACACAACCAGCATAGTCAGAATCTGTGTAACCAATAATGGATGCTTTCCCTCTACCTAAGCATAGACACTTGTCCTTAGTGCCACTCAGATATCTCAAAATCATTTTGACTGCTTCCCAATGTTTCTTGCCAGGATTAGACATATATCTGCTCACAACTCCCACTGCAAATGCAATGTCTGGTCTCGTAGCTACCATAGCATACATGAGACTACGAACAGCAGACTGATAGGGAATTTTGGTCATGAATTCCTTTTCCTCATCTGATTTGGGGCAGTCATCCTTGCTCAATTTCACATATGTGGGTAAAGGTGTACTCAATGCCTTTCCACCCTGCATATTGAATCGATGAAGTACTTTGGATATGTACTCACTTTGAGACAAGTATATGCATCTTTTACTCCTATCACGAGTAATGCGCATGCCAAGAATATGTTTGGCATCCCCCAAATCCTTCATATCAAATGTCTGACTCAAATTCTTTTTGAGAATTGACAAATCATAAGAGGACTTCCCAGCAATCAACATATCATCGACGTAAAGTATCAAGCATATCAAGCTGCCATCAGAACATCTCTTTGTGTAGAGACAATGATCCTCATTGCTCCGAGAATAGCCTTGGGACTTCATAAAAGCATCAAACTTTTGGTACCATTGTCTAGGAGACTGTTTAAGTCCATACAAGCTCTTCTTGAGCTTACAAACTAGACTTTCCTTGCCAAGAACTACATAACCCTCTGGTTGTTCCATATAGATCTCATCTGTAAGATCTCCATGCAAGAAAGCTGTTTTCACATCCATTTGGACTAGCTCTAAGTCCTCCATTGCAACGAATCCAAGCAACATGCGCAAAGTAGTCATCTTGACCACTGGGGAGAAGATTTCCTCAAAATCAACACCATGTTGTTGCTTAAAACCCTTTGCAACAAGTCGTGCTTTATATTTTGGAGAAGCACTATCTGATGTGAATTTCAGCTTATATACCCATTTACATGGTAAAGCTTTCCTGCCCTTTGGCAAAGGTGCTAAGTCCCAAGTACCATTCTTGTGAATAGAATCCAACTCACTCTTCATGGCACGCTCCCACTTGACATGATCCTCTGTCTGCATAGCCTCTTTGTAGCAAGAGGGCTCACCGGCATCTGTTAGCATAACAAAATCTAAACCTGGAACATATCTATCAGGTGGATATGAGACACGTGCAGAACGTCTCAATGGTTGTTGAACAGGAACATGTGCAGACTGATATGAATGGACATTCTCTTGAACATCCCTATGTGCAGCATTTTTATGCATGCTAACCGGAGGACTAGTATCCTCAAACACCACTCTTCTCACTTCAACCTCCTTAATTGGCTGTTTATGCATCTTAGACTCATTAAAAATGACATCACTACTTCTGATCACTGACCGTGTTTCAGGATCCCATAAGCGATATCCAAATTGTCCTTCTCGACCATATCCAAGAAAAATGCATTTCTTTGACTTATGGTCGAACTTCTGTCTAAGATTCTTGGGTATATGAACATATGCTTCACACCCAAAAACTCGAAGATGATCATAATATGGTGGTTTCCCTGTCCATAACTCTTGTGCCACTTTCAGACCTTTGGCAGTACTAGGTGAAAGGTTAATCACATGAACTGCAGTCAATACTGCTTCTGCCCAAAAACCTTGTGAGAGGTTTGCATGATGCAACATAGAGACTACTCTATCTTGAATAGTTCTATTCATCCGCTCAGCTACACCATTCTGTACTGGGGTATAAGGAGCTGTAAACTCTCTACGAATCCCTCTACACTGACAGAAAAGGCTGAATTCATGTGAGGTATACTCACCCCCATTATCTGAACGTAAAGCCTTAAGCTTAGTTCCTTTTTCAGTCTCAACTGAAGCAAGCCATTTTCTAAAAGTAGGGAATACATCATCCTTCGATTTGATAGGATATACCCAGACTTTTCTAGTAGCATCATCTATGAAAGTAACAAAGTAAAGAGAACCACCTAAGGACCTAGTGGGCATAGGACCACACACATCTGTATGAACAAGATCTAAAGGCTGAATTGAAGAGTCAATGTGCGTTTTATGCACATTTCTGGTTTGCTTTCCATATTGACAATGCTCACAAAATGAAAAATCAGAGAAAGATAACACAGGTAAGTAGCCAGAACGAGAAAGATTTTCCATTCCACTACGAGATATATGGCCCAAACAACCATGCCAAATACAAGCCATAGGCTGTTCAGTAACAGCTAACAAGTGTTCTTTCTGTGATACAAATAAAGGGTAAAGTGAGCCAACTTTCCTTCCTTTTGCAATAACCATATTGCCCTTTGATATACGAAAGGACTGAGCATAGAAGACCACCTTGTAACCAAGGTCATCAAGTTGACCAACTGACATCAAACTGCATGATAACTGAGGTACATGGCGTACATTATGCATAGTAAATTTTGAACCGTTAATGAACTGCACAACCACATCTCCAATCCCCACAACATCACACTGGTAAGAGTCACCAAGTCTCACGGTACCAAGAGACTTTGCTGCATAATTAGAGAACCATTCTCTATGTGGTGTCACATGGAAAGAAGCACCAGAATCTAGCAGCCAGGTGTGGGAAAGAGAATCAGCCATAAGTGCCTCAGATGGCACAGTACTATCAAGTGTCAACACATCAGCATCATCAGAAATAGCATTAATTTCTTCAATCTTCACAGTCGAAGTAGATGGTGTAGGTAACTGTTTAACATGCCCATCAACATTCTGTCCTTTACCTTTAGCATTCTTTAATGCATAACAATCTTTCTTCATGTGTCCTTTCTTATGACAATAATGGCATTCAATATCCCTCTTCCTTGATTTACTTCTGCTCTTATTCCGTTGACCATTCTTTTCCTTGTTCTTGCTCCTGCCACGTTGTTGATTCTTTCCTTGGTAAGAATCACGAGCATTATATGCATCTCCACTCTGAGTGCCAACCATAGATTTTCTACGAATCTCCTCACTCAAGAGTGCTCCACATATGTCATCATAGACGAGTTTACCACCTGGTGCACTATTGCTAATAGCTGTGCAAAATGTATCCCATGATGATGGCAGGGTGCATAACAGCAATACTACTTTCATTTCATTGTCCATATCCATTTTCTGAGCCTGTAACTGGGAGAATATGGCATCAAACTCATTTAAATGAGCAGCAACACTATCTGTGTCCTTCATACGAAGGTCGTATAATTTTCTCATCAGATATACTTTATTTGATGCCGTCTCTTTTTCATATGTATTGCATAACTTCTTCCAAAGCTCCTCTGCACTTTCACAGTCTAATATTGTAAAGTAAACATTATCTGCTAGGTGCAAGCGAATGGTAGACCTGGCCATTTCATCTAACTCATCCCAATCATCTTCATCCATGTCAGCAGGCTTCTTTGAAATCCCATTTAGTGGCTTCCATTGCCTTCTTTGAATCAGCACATCTTTAATCTGATTCTTCCATAGAGCAAAGTTTGTGCCATCAAATTTTCGGATCTCAAAATGGTCTTTGCCCTGTAAGTTATAGCTCCTCCTCGGAACGCTAGCACTAGACCCTGATCCACCGGATGTGCCTGAGACCTCTGATGCCATGATTGTAGAGAACTGAATAGAATGATAATGGAGCTAGAAGAGTCCAAACACCAACAAATAAGTGTATCAAGGAGTAAATCGACCACTATATAGTTGACTAAACCAGAAATCTGGAAAAATTTTGCCAGAGTATCCTATGCAAAATTAGCATATGAACAGTGTCAAAGTATCATAAAACTGCAAGTACTAACATGTCTACCTGCATAGTGAATCACTGACTCCACTGCATATAATCAGTTACCCAATAGAAGCCAACTAGGCTTATCGAGCACCTATGAACAACTATCATACATCTCCTATGGCGAGGCTGGGTAAGTCTTCCACCTGCATCACCGAAGAGACCCCGACATCTGGGTGTCTCCTAGTTAAGAAAACCTCACCACGACCCTCTTTATCAAACGTAAAAGGCTTTATGCAAAGAACGTAACCGCTATATCAATGCCCACATGGACGTACATAAGCGGTATCCACAGAAGCGTACATGGTGTGTATGTGCTTAATATATGCAGTAAAATGACACTGAAAGGCTGAATACACAGCCCAAAAAACTAGCCAATATCACCTGCAAGTGTCTGTCAACTCTGATGTTTTAGGCTTTAAAAACCTGCATAAATTTGCAGCGACTGCTCCCACCAAAACTGAAAACCCCTCGAGAAACCTGTAGTTTTACGAGTGTGGCTGAAAATACAGCCCCAAAGGTTGATATTTATTGTCTGAGAAGTACAAGGAACACTCTTCTTGATGTTCTTGGACCTGTGTGAAGAGAACTACGTGCGAAAGTACTCCGAAATGGCTCCAAAAACACCCCAAAATTGCTTCAGAAATAGGCTTCAAAAGCAAAAATGAAGCTTTGAGGGACCAAAACTTGTTCAAGGTAATGTCAACCTTAGTCTTTCCCCTTCTTCAAACACCACAAGAGTGTAGCTTAGTGGCAAGAGATTGCCGCGGTTAAGCGAGCTCTGGGGGGGAACAGTACTGGGATGGGTGACCTCCCGGGAAGTACTGGGAACCTCTATATTCCTTGATCGTTGAGGTCCTCCCTCGCGCGCAGCCAACGGTGCCAACGGTGACTTCGGTGACTCGGATGACAAGGTATGCCAAGGTCTATGCCTTGGTCGCCGCCTTAGTCGTAAGCCTTGGAGAAAACCTGGGGGGGGGGGTGCTCACTTCGCTCGCACAAAAGGAAAAAAGCTTTTTGCCTCGAACTGCTCTGATACCAGTGAAGTATTTCGATGGCGTGCACCACACTGGACTCTCCTTCTCGAGAGCTCCACGACGATATGCTCGGAGTAGAAAATCGAGCTCCTGCCGCCACACACAGTACTCCGCACAGTGCTGTAGAATACGCAGAAAACACAGTACACAGGGAGCACGAAGACAGACTCCTTTAGGTCTTACAAATGCGGTCGAACTTCCAGTCTGTGACTGACCAGGCCACTATATGTTTTATTAAAGAACATATACAAAGAAGTGTCCGGTGGCCATTTGGCCTTTCACATGGACACTAACGGTAACAATATACATATACATATACATATACATATACATATACATATACATATACATATACATATACATATACATATACATATACATATACATATACATATACATATACATATACATATACATATACATATACATATACATATACATATACATATACATATCCCTATACATATACATATACATATACATATACATATCCCTATACATATACATATCACTACAAGGAATATGGGGGCATAGTGATAGGTAATGTGACACATTTTCATCTCTACATGATTGTGAGTTTGGTTTGACAGAGTGATGATCTCACTATCGTTTTAACGATGCCATTCTCTACGTTATTTCGATGTTATTTTTTATTTTTTGAGTGACCTTCATGAGAGACTTGCTACAATAATGTTGCTAACGTGATTAAAAAGGAAACATTGCATATGTGACGTTAATTTGGATTTCTTATGCGACACAACGGGGTGTCTATGTTCAAGGAATTGCATGATCGCATACGTGATGCTTTTGCATCTTATATGCAATAGTAAAGTTTGATAAAAGTAAAAGAAATATGTCAGATAGCTCTTTGATCATCATTTTATGTGCAATTCATTGAAGAGCTCTCCAACATTCAGATTTGCACTACGCTTAGGAGCTCTAACAATATTTTTCTGAATATCTCTCTTTTATAATCTCTCTTTCTTATATTGTCTCTCTCTCTCTTTCTCTCTTTCTCTTTTTCTCTCTCTCTTTTTCTCTCTTTGTCTCTATCTTTCCTTTTTACCTCTTTCTCTTTCAATTTCTCTCTCTCTCTCTCTTCTTCTCTCTTTTGATCTCTCTCTCTCTCTATCCCATTCTCTCTCTGTCTCTCTGTCTCTCTCTCTCTCTTTATTGCAGGTTATTCAAGAAGTTCACCAAGCATAAAATATGGCCAATTATTGTAAGTACAATTTTAATTGTTTTTATATTATTTAAATTATTTTATTTTCAATAATTTACATACTCACACTTACTCTTTCGTATGCACATGTACATATATACATGAACATGCACACTCACACTTATACACACACATACATGTAGACATACACACACACATTACATGCACACATACACATATGCATATGCACAAACATATCTACAAACACACATACACACATGCATGGATTATTGCATATACACATACACACATCAACACATACTAATTATACACATGCATATGCACATTCACATGGATGCAAATGGAGATGCATGCACATGCACATGCATGCTCATACATATACACATGCATATACATACACATTCATATACATACACATGCATATACATACACATGCATACATACACATGCACGTACATACACATGCACGTACATACACATGCACACACATACACATGCACATACATACACATGCACATAGATACACATATGCACATAAATGTACACATACATATGCACATACATACATATACAAACACATATGCACATACATGCACATACACACATACACTTACACACACATGCACATACATACATATACACACACATACACATACACATGCACATACACATATACACTTACACATACAGATGTTACATAAATATAGATATATAACTAGATGTGCATACATACATTTTATACACACATAACTACACGTACATACATGCATATATACACACATAAACACATATAATATGAATGAAGTATATAATTAAAGTAGTAAATCACATGTTAAATATAAACAACAATAAAAATCATTAAAACAAGACTTTTCATTAATTAGTACCATAGACACAATTCAAAACAACTGAAATTAAAAAATATATAGATATAACAAAAGCAAGTATATCAATGCAAAATATATATCCAATGTAATTTATCAGTCATCATGATCATCTTCATCCACATCATCCTGTAAGTCCTTGTCATCATGATTATCCTCATAATCATGATCATCCGCATGATCTGATGTATCTGTAGTGACATCATGGGTAGAGGTGTGAGCACTCTGTGACAATCGAGATCATCTCACTTGTGTTTGTCTCTACACCTCATCCGTATCTACCTCTCCATAATACTTATGTATTACATATAATAAACATAAATAAATAAAACATATAAAACATTAATAAAAATAAGATAATTATATGAAATTTACTTATACTTACAAAAGCATTTGGTGATCTTGCATGTACTCACTGAGACGTCGATATCCATAATGTGTAGCAAAATCCATTTTCTTTTTCATAGGATATCGAACATAATCCTTTCTCTACATTGAAACAAATAAAAAAGATTAATGATTAGTGTTGTAACTAAAAAAAATATAGTTTCAAATATACATATACTTATAAATGTAGCTACAAAACCATGATGGCACACTTGGCCTAAGTGTGATGTATGACCAGACTCAACTCTCTTTTTTGTAGTTG
>CM035439.1:91781010-91786010 GCA_020310875.1 Ceratopteris richardii | reverse complement strand
ATTTGTATGCACATGTACATATATACATGAACATGCACACTTACACTTATACACACACATACATATGCACATACATATTCTTCTCGAAGATATTTCTAAAAATGAGAAATATCTTTGAGAAGAATAGCATATATATGAAGGAAGTTGCTTGACACAACTAAGTGCAAGCTTACTTATTCTCAATCTTCAAAATTGTTTTGGATGGAGTAAATATCTGTTTTGGCACTATTAAGGTATAATTTTTAATTCTCTATTTATTTATTTATTTTCATTAATATTAACTTTTTCCATGAACTTATAGGTTACTATTTGAAAAGTTTTTACCAAGCAAAGAATATTCTCCCTACATCACATGATGAAATGAAGAAGATAATCAACAATCTTAGTATGGATTATCAGTGTATGCATGCATGTCCTAACAATTTTCTTTTATATAGAGGTGAATATGTAGCCTCTTTGACATGCCCAAAATGTCAATCTCCTCGATATAAGGAAGAAGAGGGTAAAATCCCAAAAAAGTTATTGAGACATTTCCCATTGGCTCCACAAATTAAACATATGTTTCGAAGCCCTGAATTACCAAAGTTTTGACATGGGGATTTGATCATAAAAGTACCGATGGAGTAATGAGAATTCCAACATATAATGCAAATTTTCAACATATTGATTCTAGATGGCCTGATTTTGCACAAGAGCCATGCAATCTAAAGTTAGGAGTTGCATTAGACGGTGTTAATCCATTTTCAATGAACTCTAGTAAATGGTCAACATGGCTTGTGTAGTCATTAACTACAATCTCTTGCCATACCTTAGCATTAAAAAGGTACATTTAATGCTTTCACTTTCGATCGAGAATTGATCGAGAAAAAGACAAGTTAAAGACATGAATTTATATCTTGCTCCTCTCATTGAAGATATCCAAGAGTTATGGAGAGGTATTAATGTCATTGATGTA
This sequence comes from Ceratopteris richardii, assembly GCA_020310875.1. Taxonomy (NCBI): domain Eukaryota; kingdom Viridiplantae; phylum Streptophyta; class Polypodiopsida; order Polypodiales; family Pteridaceae; genus Ceratopteris; species Ceratopteris richardii. The sequence goes on along the minus strand of CM035439.1, from coordinate 91,785,055 downwards.
TCAAAAAGCATTAATTAGAGACACATTATGGTTCACAAAATTATGGATTGGACTATACATGATTTTCCAGGATATGGTGTCTGTTCAGGTAATGATGTAATTTTTTTATTTAATATGTATACAATTGTATGTGAGTTGATCTAATTATATTTTTATGGTTTTTATGATACAAGAATATCTACTAAGGGATATAAGGCTTGCCCTTATTGTGGTGATTGATTAAGATCAGTTTATAATAAGAAACTCAATAAAAATATTTATCTTTGACATCGGTGATTCTTGCCTGATGATCATCCATTAAAATGCAAAAGAGAAGCATTATATTTTAATGGAAAGATTGAAATAGATCAATGTCCGAAACCAATGACACCTATGGATTGGTATAAAAAATGGATAGATGGGCCTCTTATAGATCCAGAATCCAAAATCTTTAGTGATGATGAAGGTAATGAGAATGTAAAGATTAGAGGTAAAGGAAAATTGATGCTAGCAGAGAATATGTTGATATGGTATTCTTTGGAGGATTGGAGAGAGTTAAAGGTCTATCATCTTCTTGATCTTATGCATATATTCAAGAATATTGGTTATTCATTATGGCAACATTTTCTTGGATTAAAAGACACAATAGCTCGAATCTGGTGTCCCAAATTGGAAGAATCTTGTGGGATTCCTGAATTGGAAGAATCTTGTGGGATTCCTGAATTGGAAGAATCTTGTGGGATTCATGGGATTCTCGAATTGGAAGAATCTTGACATTCTGACCCTTTTGTTTTCCTCGATCCCGATTTTTGCGAAAGGCTCCAATCTGGTGTCCTCCCTATGGAAGATCTAGAATAAAGTCAAAAGCTTCATAAGAATCAGTGAAAATAGGAAGTGGGCGATCGATATCAGGAAGAATGACTCTATCTAGTTTCCGTAGGCATTAGGAACGTGGAATCTTGGAACATTCAAAGTGCCACGAGTCTCTAGAACAATGGCTTTGGAAAATGGAAACATCTCTGGAAACAAGATGCAAACCAATGGATCAACTTCAAGGATATTGACCCTAGCGTCAACATTACCTTTGAAGAATGGAATATTTTACAAAGCAGATGTCTTGCCTATGACTGCTCTAAAGTCCATCTTCTCATGGGATACAATTCGCCGTGCCCATTGGGTCTTGGATGGCATAATGGAAATTGCCTAACAAAAATCCCCAATATCAAAGGAAACATTGATTATCAGGTCAACCTCAACAAGAAGTGGTGCCTATTGTGGATGCGATTGCGGTGGGATATGAAGTTCATGGTTATCTGGCAACCCCTTATAGAAATAAAAAAGTCTTTCCTCTTATAGAAAATTCTTCATCGGGGAATTCGGTCCAACCTAAAGGCTAGCAAAATTTGTGGGGTGTCTCCTTGGTGCAAGCGTTGTTGTTAGTCCATCAAAGATCTTGGATACATCTTCTTTACTTGTCCCAACCCCAACAAGCTCTAACAGATTGTTGGAAAGAAAATTAGACTTCAGAAGCATATCAATTGGAAACAAGCTCTGTTTAGAGAAGCAGTTGGCTGCTCGGTGGCTCTCTAGAATGCCATAAGAGGGGAGTTCCTGTAGAAGATCAAGTGGAAAAGATGTGCGTAAAACTTTGGCAGCTCCCCCAAAGAGTGGTTGATTGAGAAATTGTTGTTCCTCCTTGATAAAAGAATCGCCAACTGTAAGAAATCTCCCCCCCCCCTTCACGCATCATAAAGTGCTCCTTTTGATCAACAACAAGCTTAAATCCAAGTGGGACACACATGAGGGTGATGAGAGGGTGATTAACCTTCTTTATAATGCCATCTAAGCACTGTAAGATCTACCCCTGTTCTGTGGGACTTGGGGGGTCCCCTGGGCACTAGTCTCCTTCACTTGTACTTTTCTTTTCCTTTTATTTAATACAAGTCTGGGAAAGGAGGCTAAGGCCGATCTTCCTTTATTAAAAAAAAAGGACACAATAGCATCAAGAATGATTTGAAGGAGCAAGACTCAAAACCAAATTTGTGGTCAATTTTTGATAGAAATCGACAAGAAACAACTTATGCACATGCTTCTTGGATACATACAACAAAAGAGATACAAACTATCAACAATAGGACTCAATCAATTCAAACATCTAAATGATATGGAGGATCTTTCTAAAACATGTTTACTATGGATGATAGGAGCTTATCTGTGTTAAAGGCACATGATTGGCATAACTTTCTCAAGCATATTCTATCTCTGTTATCAATGGATGTACAATGAAAGGAGTATGTGACATGATCTATCATTTTGGATCACTCATAAGGTAATTATCATACTTTTAATTTAATATATAATACTTGGATTAGTTCAAAAGAGATTGACAAAGACTCGATCTGACAAAAGAAATGCGAATGTAGGGAAATACTATGTATGATGAAGAAAGAGCTTCCAACATCATTTTTTGATATTCAAGTTTATGTATTAGTCCATCTTGTGGATGAAATAGAGATTGCAAGTGTTGTAAACACTCAATGGATGTTTTGGGTCGAGCAATTTATGGGAATATTAAAAGGTCATGTGTGACAAAGTGCAAAATCAAAAGGATCTATAGCAAAGGGATGGATGCTTGAGGAGTGCATGTACTATGTTAGTGAATACCTTGAAAGAGTTAATGAAGAAGCTCCATGTGCATGGACCAATGAGTCTTCTTCAAAAATAATAGATGAGGTATTATAAGGTAAGGGAGTTCCATTTCAATTTACATTACAAGAAAAAAGTGATGTTTCTACTTTTGTAGCATATAATAGCGAATGCATGCAAGCCTTCATTAGTGAGTATGAATAGGAACTTCAAAATCTCCAAAGTAAAAGACGAAGAAACAAAAGATATAGATGCAATCTCGATGGGAATGAGAATACAAATATATCTTCTTGCACAGATTGTCTATATACTCGTATGCAATGAGCCAATGCAAATAATGAACAAATTTTAGATGAGTAGAGAGAGCTAATGATAGATTGTGGAAGAAAGGTAATTTAATTTTAATAATATTCTATTTTTTCACATATATGTATATTAGTTTCTCCTAACCATATGCTTTGGATTTTATTGCAAGCTCGAATGTTCACAAATATGTGGGCTTTTGGATAGCATATTAGAATCAAAATGATTGATTCTTTACGTAAAATAGAGGATTCTAGCATTATTGCTTCTTTCAAGCAACCATCTCGTGCTAGGTCAAAAAGATAAGAACCTTATAGATAGCAAACTTGGCTACGTAGGAACCGTCGTCGGTATCTACGAAATATCATTTCGTATGTTCAAACAAGTGATAAAATTTTTTTATTTTTTATGATATAGTTTATTATTTTTTTAAGCACATAATAATGAATGTTTGTTCTTTTATATTTTGATAGGTTATTTTGAAGATTGATTGGTTTCAAGCTGAGTATAAAGGTAGTAATTCCACATTGGGAAGGGAATTATCTAGGTTTTGGACAATTGATTCTTCGAAAATAATGTGATTAACCAGAGAACCACATATTCTTCCTAGGCATATTGAACAAGAATCTTTTTATAAAAACCTTGATGCTCATCCCTGGTGGCAAGACATTCATGTTCAACCTAGAGGCCGGACATTGTTTGAACACTTTATTGTTACAGAGATCGAATAAAGTCATGTTGATAATTCATCACTGGATATTGATATATCGAAATCTGAAAGAGAAACTAGAATCATTGTACATGACAATGATATAATCTACTTGATGAAGATGATAATACTCTACATGCTGATTCTACTGATGATAAAGAAGAATTACCAAAAATCCATATTAGTCCATCAATAGATCAGATGTCGTTTATGAGAACACAGATTTAACAATAGAAGAAATAACAGAAATCAATAAGGATAATGAAGATGAGACTATATTGATGTCTTACCAAAATGATGGTAATAATGAAAATAAATGAGTAGATTAGTTAGTAGATCCTACTCTAGTTATCGATTGTTAACTTGAATCATTTGAATGGATATCAGAGAATAGGTTCTCCTTTATTC
>CM035439.1:91663510-91778510 GCA_020310875.1 Ceratopteris richardii | reverse complement strand
TATATATATATATATATATATATATATATATATATATATATATATATATATATATATATATATATATATATATATATACACACATATACCTATATATATGTGTGTGTGTATGTGTATGCATATGTATGTGTGTATCCGTGTATGTGTGTGTATATCCATATATGTATATGTGTGTGTATGTATATATGTGTGTATGTGTATGTAGTGTGTATACATATTTATGTGTGTGTATATGTGTATGTATACATGTGTATGTATACATGTGTATGTGTGTGTATGCATATGTATGTGTAGTGAGTGTACGTGTCTTTTTATATATGTATATGTGTGTATGTTTGTGTGTATGCATGTGTATGTGTATGTGTGTATCTCTATGTGTGTAATGTGGGTGCATATATGTGTATGTATGAATACCTGTGTATGTGCAAGTATCTATATGTGTATGTGTATGTGTATGAGTGTGTATGTATATGTATGTATAGTGTGTGTGTGTATGTATATGTGTGTATACATATTGTTAAAAGTCAAGCTTCAAGCTACAAATTCATGTGAAATAATTTATGGACATGTGGAGCAATAAAAAAAAGCTAAAAGCCACGAGTTTCCATCAAGAAAAGTCACTCAACCACTTCCCAAGTCATCTCAACTAAGTCCTCCAAGTTAGGAGGCTGATAATTTGAAAAGGTAGTTCCTAGATTCTAGGGGCACACTTCTCACTATAAAAGGTATCCCAACTTCTTTGGGGCCATCTTCTTGGAGTTTTAGCTCATGTAAAGTGAGCACTAAGTGCTGGAGTTGTAATAAGCAAGCCCCTTGCTTAAGCTAGCCCACTGCTTGCTTGTTTGTTTTCTTTGAGTAGGCATATCTATTTGTGTATGCAGGCGATGTTGCAACTCTCTACCCCTAAGTTGTTAGCATTGGTTCTCCCTCCTTATGTATCCGTTTAATGTAATTTTTGTCTAATTGGATAGCTATTGGAGCCTATATTATGCCCACCAAGTCTCTAGAGCATTCTTTGAGTACTCTAGGAGAAACATTCATTTTAGTGAAGTTGGGTGATTGATATGTCTCTTTGTGTCTAGGCTCTATTTGTAATATTTTTTTTCTTTGTTGTAAGGGCGGGTTCTCCTTCTCTATTTATCAATTTGCTATGATTTTGGTGTCATTGGATAGCTATTAGGGTGTTCTAAAGTTGGTTCAATTTTGAGATTCATTCTCTGAATACTCTTTGAGAAAAGTTTGTTGGAGTGAAGTATGGTCTCTGTTTGACTAGCAGTTGTGAGCATTCAACTAGCTCATCTTGTGGATATTGTTTCCCTTTCTGTAAGCATCCATTTGGAGTAAAATTTGTTTTGATCAAAGCTCTTGGTGTGTACTACAGGTTCACAAATGCTCAATGGAGTTCCTTGCATATGCTCCGAGAAAGAGCATTTTTGGTGTGCAAAGGTCAAAGAAGGGTACCTGTGGAGGTCATTTGCACTTTGTTGTTGCATAGGGGTTGAGATACTCCCCCCATCAGTGGTAGAAAAACATTTTGGCCTCTTGGAGACATCCAATACAAGAAAGAAGACTCTTGGAGCTGGTGGTTTAAGATTTGCATCAACAAAAGCTTGTTGGAGGTAGCTCACATCAAGGGGGAGCTATTCTACTCAAATTTTCAAGAGTGCAAGGTGTCCATCTAAGGAAGGCTTTAGATTAAGGTAAATTTAGAGCCTCATTTTCATTTCTCACACATTGGAGATTTATTCATCGGCTAGATCAAGTAACAAAGACCAAAGAGGGGAGACTTCAACACTCAAATTGAAAAGCTAGACAAGGGGAACTATCAACCATGGAGATTTAGGGTCTCCAACTACCTTATGGGTAATGCCTTTTTTGGATTGATTAGTGGAAGTGAACCAAGACCTAGGTTGGATGAGAATTCAATCAATGACTAGAAAATGGCATTTAGTGAATGGAATGAAAGAGATAAGAGGGCTATCTTTATCCTTTCCCAACACATTAGCAATAGCATGATCGGCCATATCCAAGAGTTGGATTCAAGCATGAAGGTATGGGAGACACTTGAGAGGCTTTATTCAACAAGCACCAAAGAAAGGAAGATCCAACTCAAGAACAAGCTCAACAACCTTAGGAAGAGCTCAGGGAGTAGCATAAATGACTACATACTTAAGGTCAATGAGTGGTCAGAGGCATTGGGATCCATTGGAAGCTACATAGACCATGACGATCTTGTGGCATATACTCTCAATGGTCTGAGGGATGATGAGAAGTGGAAGCCCTTTACCACTTTAGTAAATGTAAGGGATAATCTTCCTGATTTTGAGCAATTGGTTGCTCTCATGGTCACCGATGAGATTTACATAGGTGGAAGTTCAAGTAAAGCAAGGATGGACAAATTTTCTATGCAGGTAATCAAAGGGGCAAAGGAAGACGAGGACAAGGAAGGGGCAGAGGAAGGTTTGGAGGAAGGCAAGACCACTCTAGAAATCAAGAACATGACCAAGGCACCTCATCACAAAGAGATAGAGGAAGAACAAGAGGAAGAGGAGGACGACATCAACAAAACATGAATCAAGATGGAGAAGGATGTTACATATGTGGCAAGCTTGACCACTATGCTAGAGATTGCTACCAAGGAGGAAACCAAAGGAGCTATAATCAAGGTTCTTCATACAAAGGTCAAGGTAATTATGCTTCTACAAGTTTAGAAAATGACAATCTCTTGATGATTCACATGAATGAGAATTCAAGCAAAGTAGATAACACGTGGTATATTGATAGTGGATGTAGCAACCATATGAGTTGCAATGCTTCTTGTTGGAGTTAGACATCTACGGAAGTACACGAACAACACAAGGAAGAAGAAGAACTTGGAGCAAAACACAATACTGAATGTATTACTAGAGAATGTACAAAGATAAGTAACCTGTTAGGGCTATAGGCATATATATCAAGCTGGGGGAAAAAAACCTCCTAAAGAGGGAAAAAAGTGCCCCGATGGTCCTAGAGTGTTCACACACATCACTACCTAAATATATCAACAAATCCCCCCTAGGAGTGATGCATTGAGCAAGGATCCGACACTCATGTATAAGGAAGTGCCAAGCTATGTGGAAATCACTCCACAAAAGGAAGTAAGCCCAAAGCTTTGCGAAAAGCTTCAAACTTCTCCTGAGGCAGAGCCTTTAAGAAAAGGTCTACAATGTTCTTCTACGTGGGCACATATGCCAAGCTGATCTCTCCGGCAGAGAACCTCTCCCTCACATAGTGATAACACACCTCAATGTGCTTACTGTGAGCATGGAATACAGGGTTCCTCGCAACTGCCAATGCGCTCTGACTGTCAGTGAAGATGGTGGTGGCAAGAGACTGACCAACACCCAAATCAGCCATAAGGCATCTGAGCCACACACACTCAACAGTCCCTATGAAAGCTGCCCTATTCTTATCCTCACAATTGGAAGTGGCCACAGTAGGCTGCTTCTTGCTCAACCAAGATATGCATGAGCTACCAAGCATGAAGCAAAAGCCATTGGTGGACACACGAGTTTCATAGCAGCCAACCCAATCACTGTCAGAAAAAGCATGCAAATCTGGCGGTAGTGATCCCCCATTGGGATAAAACAATCCAAGTAGCCGGGTACCACTCAAGTAGCGAAAGATGCGTTTAACTGCCTGCCAATGCTTGACACCTAGGCAATGCATAAACCTTCTCATCTGTGAGATAGCAAACTGAATATCTGGCCCAATAATGCATAAGTAAATCAAGCATCCAATAGCCTGCTGATAGAGAACAACATCAAATGCATCTCCAGCATCATGAAGACTCAATTGTAATCATGTCTCCATAAGAGTGGCAATAGGCTTAGAGTCTTCAAGGCCAAAACACTACAATAATGTGTCAATATATTTTGTTTGACACAAAGCCATTCCACCATCAACTTGCATAAATTGAATGCCCAAATAGTGATGCAAATGCCCCAAATCAAACATCTCAAATGAGGCATGCAAATCAGCCATAAAATCAGCAATATGCATGTCATGAGGACCAATGAGCAACGTCATCAATATATACCACAATGATCAGAAGTACATCAATAGCACGCTTAACATATAAGGTGCTTTCAATTGGACTGTTCTCAAAACCATGTGCAATCAGATAGGCATGTATCTTTTCATACCAAGCACGTGGTGCTTGCTTTAAACCATATAATGCCTTCTTTAACACGCACACCTGATTCTCATGCCCTTTTTGCACAAAGCCACGGGGCTAAAATACATACACTTCTTCATGCAAGTCACCATTTAGAAATGCTGTTTTGATATCCAACTGATGTACATTCCAACCATGATGAGCTGCAAGTGCACAGATGCTACGAACAATAGCCATTCGGCAACTAGGTGCAAAGGTCTCATCAAAATCCATGCCTCTTTCCTATGCATAACCCTTTGGAACAAGCCTAGCCTTATACCTGTCAACTGTTCCATCAATTTTACGCTTCAGCTTGTACACCCACTTCGTGCCAATGGCCTTCTTGCTAGGAGGCAAGTCACATAAAGTCCAAGTACCATTCTTCATTATAGCATCATATTCAGAATGCATTGCAACCATCCAATTTTGTGCTTCATCAAAGGAAACAGGTTCAGTCTCATCACAGAGACTAGAGGTAGCTATAGCATAGCAATCTGATGCAAAAGAGGCACTATGAGAGCCTGATCGAGTATGATATGACAAAGGTGCATGTAACTTGCTGTCACGCAAAGTCTGGATCAGCTATTTTGGCATAGTTTTTGCCTGCTCAATATCAACTCTCATCAACAAGTGCATCATGTAAATCTGCATCAGAAATGGAATGATTTGCATAATCACATGAAACTTGCAAAGGCTGAGAAGTTGCCTCATTGGGACCAACACTAGAGTGTCCACCTATAAAAAGAGGTAGAAAAGTATCATACATGTCTTTGGAGCTAATAGATGTCTCCTTAGTACATGAAAGCAATGGCTGAATAGCATCTTCCACAAAAACAACATCAGGGATAACCAGAATGCATTTAGTATGTGGATGATATAGACGATAGCCTTTACTTTCAGAATTGTACCCACCAAAAATACATTTTACTACTTTATCATCCAATTTTTTGTGATGTTGTGCAGGGACTAATGCATATGCAAGACAACCAAAAACACGCAGATGAGGAATAGATGGCTTGGGATCATGCCAAGCCTCATATGGAGTGATAGAGTGTAGTGCTTTAGTAGAACATATGTTAAGTACATATGCTGCACACATAACATAATCAAGCCAGAAACTATGTGGTAAGGCCTGACTCTTGACCATACACCTCGCCATCTCCATGAGTGACCTATTCTTCCATTCAGAAACTCCAGTCAATTGAGGTGTATATGGCACTGTATACTGGTGTTTTATCCCACATTCAGCCAGAAATGCATTAAAATTAGAAGACATATATCCCCCCCTCGATCAGAACCAATGGTGACCATTTTACATGCTGACATATTTTCAACCAAAACCAGAAACTGTTTGAAGCACATGAACACTTCAAACTTTTCTTTGAGTGGATATACCCATGCACGCCTGGAAAAATCATCAATGACAGTCATGAAGTAAAGATAATTTCCAAAAGAGGGTGTCTGCATAGAACCACAGACATCGCTATGAACAAGCTGCAATTTTTAGTAGCCCAAATTGAACCATCTTTTGGAAATGAGGAACACTGCATTTTGCCTAAAATACAACCTTCACATACATGTTTATTGGGTGCCTTAAGTTTGGTAAAGAGGAAACCATTTCATATTTTTGCAGGTGTAGCAAACTAGGAAAGTTCATATGAACAAAGCATGCATGCCAAAGCTTTGCATCTGACATAGCCTGAGAATCATGTACTGCACATGCCAAATCATTCACCGATTTTTCATAGTCTATGAGCTTATACAGCCCACGACATAAAATGCCAGAAGCAATAATAACATTGCCATTTGATAGATCATGAACTATACATGTGTCATCAACAAATTTCACAACCAAGCCAATCTTGGGTAATGTAGAAAATGATAACAGATTCTTCTTGATCTCTGGCACAAATAAAGCATCTGACAAAGTGAAAGAACTACCATAAGCAGTAGTCAAAATGATCTTACCAACTCCCATGATAGGATAAGAGGAGTTGTTGGTGCATGTGATAGTATTCCCTATAGGGACAGACTCGAGTGAAGAGAAGAAACTACACTACAAGGTAATATGTTTGGTCGCCCCACTATCAAAGTACCAAACATCTAAGTCTATTGCAGACATGCACTGCTCATGAGAAGATGGGTCAAAACTGCAAACAGTAGTAAACACCCATTCTTCATCCTGCACAAGGTTAGCAGACTCTGTTTTTGGAGTAGAGGCCTCTGCAACAACCATTCCAGCCTCTTTTTTCTTCGCCTCTTTTGCAGCGAGTTTAGGATAATTCTTTATGATATGATCATTTCCTTTACAGTACTTGCAAAAGAATTTTTGCTTTTCTGATTTCTTCTCATCTTTGTGTTCCTTCTTCGAATGTGTAGAATTAGCAGATTTTTGCTTACTAGTTGAAGAGCTCCATTTTCCTTTGCCCTTCTGACTAGCTAGGAAAGCTTGATCTACAACACGCATAATGGACCATCAGCAACCGAAGAGTAGAGGCAAAACTGTGATATGAATCAAGATGACAATTCAGAACGGTCTGCACAAGTGAGCTATCTGGTATAACTTCATCAGCAGAAATCAATTATTCCTTCAAGTCTTTGATCTTTGTTAGAAAAATGTCCATAGAATCACCTTCATTCATGTGCTCACTCTCCAATTGTTTTCGGAGGTAAGCAACATGAGCCTCATTCCTAGCTTGGTACAATGTGGCAAGTGCATCCCAAGCATCCTTAGCTGTTTTACAAGAGTGAATGTGAGGAATAATGGCACGTTTGATAGACAAAGCTATCAATGCATGTTTCTGGGCATCTTTGCCATCCCAACAAATTTGCTTTGCAGTAGGTGCAACATAAACCACAACACGAGCAGGAATATGCAGAATATCATCATCTTCGACACCTTCTGCATCAGCTTCAGTACCTGTAGTTGTAACACTTGCAGGTGTGATAAGACGTTTTTCAACACCCTGCACAATGTTCCATAGTCCCTTTGCAACCAATACATGTCACATCATATAATCCCAGAATGGGTAGTTGGTACCATCCAACATATCCTCAACAACCAACATACGCAATACATCAATGGTTTCAGCCATGGCCGATTACTTAAATACCTTGATGCAGGAAATTGATTGTATCTCAAAAAGTTAAACAGAATTGCCCAAATGAATTTTGCAAGACCTGTAGCAGACTTTGAGATGCTTATACTGGCGAACTGAAACTGGTATTTATATCTTTGACACAAAAAGATGAAATAACCTGCACAAGCACTGCGACAGTGCGTTGGGAGGCCGAAACGAGCTCAGATCACGATTTGGGCACCACATAGCAAAGCTGTTTTGATCTCGAAAACACCGTGAGTATGCTCACCAAAATTCATGCGATTCTGAGACTATAACTAGAGAGGTGTCGACGATGCCCTAGATGAAGTAACGACCTGCTCTGATACGAATTGTTGGAGTTAGACGTCTGTGAAAGCACACGAATAACACAAGGAAGAAGAAGAAGAAGCTTGGAGCACAACACACAACACTGAATGTATTACTAGAGAATGTACAAAGATAAGTGACCTGTTAGGGCTATAGGGGTATATCCAAGCTGGGGAAAAAAACCTCCTAAAGAGGGAAAAAGTGCCCCGGCGGTCCTAGAGTGTTCACACACATCACTACCTAAATATATCAACACTTCTTGGTTTGCTAATCTACATGTTCCCAAAGGTAAAGGACATGTAGAAATAGGCGATGATACAACCCATGAGATCTCCCATGTTGGAGATGTAGCTTTGGATGACAAGGAGGAAGGAAGATGTCTCAAGGACATGTTGCATGTACCTACCATCACAAAGAACTTGGTGTCCATAGGACAAATGGTTGAAAGAGGCTATCAAGTAGGGTTAAAAACAAAGGTGGATGCTTTTTGGAGAACCCTAAGCAAGGGTACAAGGTCATAGCAAGAGGAAAGAAGCAAGGGAGGCTCTTCACTTTGGAGGTAAATTCTCATTCCACTCAACATGTCTACTTCACATATGGAAACAAGAGGATTTAGGAGTTGGACTTGTGGCACAAGAGGATAGTGTTGGAGCAAGTCTATGACAAGCCTAAGTATTAGCTTGAGTCCCACAAAGTCATAGAAGAAGCCTTAAAATGAAGACAATGTAAAGTTCACTTGTGAACTACCTCTTGTAACTTTTGAAGAGTTTACTTAATGTAAAAGTGAGAGAATCTTAAGTGGTTGAGTCCACTTGATCAAAAAGGGAAAGAGAAGCCACGAATTCGTGATTTGTGGTAGATAGAGAATCAAATCAATCACTAATTGATTGGAGAGTGATTGAGGGGAGTTAGCCTCCCAAGCTCAACTATAAATAGATGGCAGCTTTAGCCGTGGTTAGAGAGACCTATGTGAAGACCTCCAAGAGCTGAGCTTTTTGCCATATCAAGGTGTGATTACAAGGCACACATATGTATCAGTAAGTCCGTTGTATTGTACAATCAATATACTTTCATTTTCATGATCATTTGAGTTCATATTTCCATGTTCTTGTGAAGTGTACTACTCATTGCCATATCTCTGAGTTTTCTTAGTCAGATTGCAAAGATGGTTTCTCTGAGCTTGGTGCATCATTTTCAGTGATTTAACTTGGTAACGTTAGCTCTATAAGTCTACTATATGCTCACCAATTTTCATTTCATTTGGATATTGCAATCTTCAGTTATGTTTAGTTGAAGTCAAGATTGTCTGTGCATTTTCACTTCTCTGTCAGGTACCCGACTTTTGTACTCATCGTGTCAGAGATATTTCTCAGTGTGTACTTACCCAAATTCCATGATTTAAAGCTTGTTGGATTCAGCATACTGTCTAGTATAAGAATACAAATTTTCATAATCATTCGTTTCTTAAATCTGGAGTTAGGTTCATTTTTCTACTCACTGGTCTCAAACTATAGCAGCCCGTGAAAATCGGGATGATGTCATCACTTGTTAAACATCTTTCTCAGTGTGTGATTCATTAATTTTGATGATATTACTATTGAAAGTAAGCTATTTAAGTTAACTAGACTTCCCCAAGAGTAATTAAGCTAATTGCTGCTGTGCTCAGAGAAGTATGCAAAACACTCAACATGTGTATGAACCAAAATAGCAAGTTCTTCACGTCTGAGCTAACTCCAACTTATCTATTTTGATCTATCTTTTTGAGAGTGATCTTCCAAGGTACATAGGGTGTCTAATACATCCATTTGCAAGCTAAAAGGGCCCACCATATACTCCTGGAGTTCATTTGGCTGGTGTAGATCAAGGATTTTGCAACACCTCTTCATCTTCAAGCACATACTTATCCATCTCTTCATCGTGGTATCAGAGCAAGGTTGGACAACATGGCAGATGGATTTCCTTCATTAATTGACAAATTGGACAGAGGTAACTACTCAGCTTGGTCATTAAGAATGGAAGCTTATCTCCCAAGTAGAAGTTTATATGGTTATGTGGCTGGAGATGAAGTTATGCCAAGTTTCAGGAACAAAAGTCAACCAACACAAGAAGAGCAAGAAAGATTGAGCACATGGTGCTCCAAGGATGCACTTGCAAGGTCTTATCTCCTCAACTCTATCTCAGATTTTTTGTTGCCTCACATTAGAAGTTGACATCTTAGGAAGTGTGGGATGCACTTGAAGCCTTCTTCTCTTCAAGTACCAAAGCTAGGAAGCATCAACTATGGCTGGATTTCACAACTCTCAAGAAGGCTCCCAAAGAAAATGTGACTGATTTTGTCACAAAGCTCAAGGACATAGCAGATCAGTTGGGAAGCATTGGAGAGGTAATAGATGAAGAGAAAATTGTAAGGGAGGTCATCAATGGCTTGAAGGCAGATGACAAGTGGGAAGCATTCACCACAGCTATGGATTTGTACATGGACATGCATGTACCTGATTTCAATACACTCATTGGACAACTACTTACTCAAGAGGCAAAGCTTATCAAAAATGGAGAAAGCTCTAAAGGTAATCAATCTTCAGCTTTATACACTGATAAAAGCAAGTCCAAAGATAACAAAGGAAAGGCAAAGAAAGTGGATGATGAAGCAGGTACATATCAAGCTAACTATGCAGGTAGAGGAAGACATGGCAGAGGTAGAGGAAGAGGAGGTAGACAAGGCAGGGGGAGATCCCAAGTCTCCAACTCATGTTCTAATTGTGGATTAACTAATCATACAATTGAAAATTGCTTTAGGAATTCCAGGAATCAAAGAGGCAGAGGATACAATAGAGGAAGTTATGGCTACTCAAGAGGAAGGTTCAACAATTATCATGGCAACTACAACAACTACAATGATCATTCAAACTATCAAGGAGGCTACAAAGGAAGGAGAGACTTCAATAACTACACAGAAGACTCAAACAAAGAGGATTCATTACTGATAATGAACATGGCTATGCCACAAGGTAAATCTGATGAGCATGTTTTCTACATAGATTCAGGTTGTTCAAATCATGTGGCAGGAAATGTGGCACTCCTATCAGATTTAGAAGATCAAGGAATAAGCATGAGGTACAAACAGGAGATGATACAAGACACCTTGTGGAGAAAATAGGCAATGTCAAAGCACCTGATGGAAACATCAACCTACTCAGTAAGGTACTCTATGTCCCTACCATTACAAAGAATTTGATAAGTGTTGGGCAGATAGTAGAGAAAGGGTTGCAAGTCAGGTTCACAAAAGCAGGAGCATTTGTTGAAGATCCAAGTCAAGGATTCAGAAGAATTGCAAAAGGTGAAAAGACAGGTAGATTGTTCACATTTGAATTACAAGACACTAGAAACATTGCTCTCTTTAATTATGGTAGTCAGACACTCACAGAATTGGAAGTATGGCACAAAAGGTTAGCACATATTGGTGAAAGGTCATGAAAGCAAATTTGCAGGGACCAAAGTGTACTTGGACTCCCTAATTTATCAAAACAACATATGATTTATAAGTGTAGTGCATGTCAATTTGGAAAGTCTCACAGGTTACCATTCATGAAGAAAGGTTATATGCATGGAGATCTCTTGGAGTTGGTTCATACAGATGTATGGGGACCTAGCAAGGAAGCTTCAATATCTGGATCAAGGTATTATGTCTCCTTTATTGATGATTGCAGCAGATGGACTATCCTATTCTTTATGAAACACAAAGATGAAGTTTTTTCATGTTTCAAAAGATATTTGGCTCTTGTGGAGAATCAAACAGGTAAATCACTAAAAAGGCTAAGGTCAGATGGAGGGGGAGAATACTTCTCCCATGAGGTTGATTCTTTTCTTCAAGAAAGAGGAATCAAAAGAGAGGTAACTACAAGGTACACTCTTGAGCAAAATGGAGTGGCAAAAAGGAGGAATAGGACAATTGTTGAAGCTGCAAGGTCCATGTTAAATGAAAAGAATTTACCTAATTATCTATGGGTTGAGGCTGTATCTACAGCCACTTACTTGATTAACAGGTTGCCTTCAAAATCCCTTGATGGGATGACTCCATATGAGGCTTGGAATGGAAGAAGACCAAGCTTAGATCATTGTAAAATTTCTGGATGTATTGCTTTTGCTCATGTTCCTTCACAGGTTAGAGGCAAGATGGATTGAAAGGTAGAAAGGTGTGTATTTATTGGATATGACAACAATAAAAAAGGGCTACAGGTTATACAACCCTACCAACAAAGGATTCTTGGTAAGCAGAGATGTAGTTTTTGATGAAAACAATTCATGGTATGAAGATTCATGCAGGAAGGTGAATTTACCATATAATCTTGAAGAAGATTTTCCAAAGCTTGGTAGAGAACAATCAAAGATTGAAGAACAAGACACCTCAGAGGATGATGAAGAATCTCAGATGGAAAAGATCAAAGCATGGAAGTCTAAAGGTAAAGCAAAATTGCAGGTACTTGGACATGAGGCAGAATCATCACATCATGGCCTAAGAAGATCTATGAGGGAAAAGAAAAAACCAGAAAGGTATGGGTTTGACACCTCATTAGTAACTAAACGTTCTATCTACATAGCACAGGACATAAACCAAGAGGAGCCATCATCCTTTGAAGAGGCCAAAGCAAAAACAGAATGGAAGCATGCAATGAAGGAAGAGATTGAAGCACTTGAGGAAAACAACACTTGGGATTTGGTGCCCAAGACTTCATCCACGAAGGTAATAGGCTCAAGATGGGTCTATAAACTCAAGAAGAATTCTGATGGTTCCATTAACAGGTATAAGGCAAGGCTTGTAGCAAAAGGCTTTGCACAAACTCAGGGAATTGATTATGAGGAGACCTTCTCTCCTGTGGCAAAGATGCCTACTATTAGGGTTTTGCTTAGTATCGCCTCTTCCAAGAATTGGAAGATACTTCAACTAGATGTAAAGAATGCATTCTTGAATGGTTGGATAACAAAAGAGGTATATATGGCACAACCACCTGGTTTTGAGAATCAAGTTTATCCTGATTATGTGTGTAAACTTAACAAAGCATTGTATGGTCTCAAGCAAGCCCCAAGAGCTTGGAATTTTAGGCTTGTTTCATTCTTGCAGGAAAAAGGCTTTCAACCAAGCAAGGCAGATCCTTCACTCTTTATCAAAAAGAGTAACTCTGAGGTCATCTACTTATGTGTATATGTAGATGATATTATATTGACAGGAAATGATGCAGGTGGTATGAAGAAGATCAAAGATCAGATGAGAGAAGAGTTCAAGATAAGTGATTTGGGTTCACTTACCTACTTCCTAGGTTTGGAAGTTGTTTACAAGATCATGGTTTGTTTCTCCCCCAAAGAAAGTACATTAAGGACATGTTGGCAAAATTCAAGATGCAAGATTGTAAGATTGCAGGTACTCCAATGGAGGTCAATCACAAATTGATCTCACATGAAGGTGAACTCATAGAGGACATCACATCATATCAAAGTCTAGTGGGTAGTCTCAACTATGCCACATTGACAAGAGTAGATATATGTTACAGTGTGAGTGTGCTAAGTCAATTTATGCACACACCAAGGAAACCACATATGGATGCTGCCAAAAGGATACTCAAGTATCTCAAAGGAACCATAAATGAAGGACTTTATTATCCTTATGTATCTGATTTAGGTTTGAAGCTATTTTCTGATGCAGATTGGGCTGGCTCCAAGGAAGATAGAAGGATCACTTCAGGTTATCTTACCTTTGCAGGTTCAAAGCTTATTTCATGCTCATCCAAGAAGCAACCCACAGTTGCTCTCTCTTCTATTGAAGCTGAATATAGAGGTCTTGCCATAGCTACACAAGAAGCTATGTGGATGAAGACATTATTCAAAGATCTTGGATTGGAGTTTGGAACTCCAACTATTTATGGTGACAATATGAGTTCTATTCATTTGGCTGCTAATCCTATTTTTCATGCAAGGACTAAACATATTGAAGTTCATTATCACTATGTAAGAGAGAAGTTTCTAAGCAAAGAGATTCAAATATCATATGTATCCACTCATCAACAATGTGCAGATATTATAACCAAAGCATTGGATGGTACAAAGCTCTGCAAGTTCAAAGCCATGATTGGTTTGCAGGTAATCTTGGAAGATTGAAGACCTCAAGCATACTTGGCTTGAGGGGGAGCTGTTGGAGAAAGTCTATGACAAGCCTAAGTATTGGCTTGAGTCCCACAAAGTCATAGAAGAAGCCTTAAAATGAAGACAATGTAAAGTTCACTTGTGAACTACCTCTTGTAACTTTTGAAGAGTTTACTTAATGTAAAAGTGAGAAAATCTTAAGTGGTTGAGTCCACTTGATCAAAAAAGGGAAAGAGGAGCCACGAGTTTGTGATTTGTGGTAGATAGAGAATCAAATCAATCACTAATTGATTGGAGAGTGATTGAGGGGAGTTAGCCTCCCAAGCTCAACTATAAATAGATGGCAGCTTTAATCGTGGTTAGAGAGACCGATGTGAAGACCTCCAAGAGCTGAGCTTTTTGCCATATCAAGGTGTGATTACAAGGCACACATATGTATCAGTAAGTCCATTGTATTGTACAATCTATATACTTTCATTTTCATGATCATTTGAGTCCATATTTCCATGTTCTTATGAAGTGTACTACTCATTGCCATATCTCTCAGTTTTCTTAGTCAGATTGCAGAGATGGTTTCTCTGAGCTTGGTGCATCATTTTTTGTGATTTAACTTGGTAAAGTTAGCTCTATAAGTCTACTATATTCTCACCAATGTTCATTTCATTTGGATATCTCTGTCAGGTACTCGACTTTTTTACTCATCTTGTCAGAGCTGTTTCTCAGTGTGTACTTACTAAAATTCCATGATTTAAAGCTTGTTGGATTCAACATACTGTCTAGTATAAGCATACAAATTTTCATAATCATTGGTTTCTTAAATCTGGAGTTTGGTTCATTTTTTTGCTCACTAGTCTCAAACTATAGCAGCTCGTGAAAATCGGGATGATGTCATCACTTTTTAAACATCTTTCTCAGTGTGTGGTTCATTATTTTTGATGAGATTACTCTTAAAAGTTAGCAACACCTCTTCATCTTCAAGCACATACTTATCCATCTCTTCACAAATATGTCACATCAACATACAAAGAATGAAGGAAATGCAATTCAAGAGGCTGGTTGAAGGTCTTCCCAACTTCCAAAGATAAGGTATGAAGCATTTATGTGAATCTTGTCAATTAAGGAAGCAATCAAGACTTCCATTCAAGAAAAGTGGCTACATAAGCCAACATCCATTGGAGTTGATACGTACAGATGTGTGGGGGCTAACCAAAGAGCAATCCATTGGAGGTAATAAGTACTTTTTCATTTTTATAGATGATTGCAGAAGGGTGGTTTGGGTTTAATTCATAAAAAACAAATCAGATGTGTTTACATGTTTCAAAGCATTCAAGGCAATAATAGGGAAGGAAATAGGTACATATATCAAGAAGCTAAGGTCCGATGGAGGGGAAGAATATTTATCCAATGAAGTTTCTGATTTTTTAATGGATCAAGGCATCAAGAGGCAAGTAACATGCAGGTACACACCCCACCAAAATGGGGTAGCAAAGAGAAAGAATAGATACATTGCGGAGATTGCTAGAGCAATGCTTAATGACATGAATGCACCTAACATGTTTTGAAGTGATGCAGTAAATAATGCCGTGTATCTTACGAATAGGGCTCCTACCTTATGTATAATATGTGGAGTATCCTCCCATGCATCATGATCAGCCTTCTTGATCATGGTCTCACTCTCAAAGATTTGCCTCATTTCTAACTTAAAGTTGGAAAAGAGGGAAATCTTTTATTGATTGGACTTACTCATTCCCAAGTGGCACTTTTTTCTATCTCATCCTTCCATTTGACTAAGGACTCTTTGAATAAATGATGCTTGGTGGGGGACATATGCCGCTTCAGAAGTGGGAAGTCATATGGCTTTGCATGAAGGCTTGCAACTTGGAAAGTGAATAGTAGGAGCTGAGAAAGGCAAAGTGGAGGCCATGGAACATACTTTACAAGCGTTAGATGGAAGATTTTAGGATGATTTGCTACTGATGGGGAGTGAAAGCATGTGAAGTTTCGTAAACAAAAGAGGAATACAAGACCTTCAATGATAAAAGAAAAGGGCACTTACGCATCAACAAAGAAGGAGAGGTTTGAAAAGAAAGAAGTATTGTTTTGCTTTTCAGCATGTGAAGCCATATCACAAAATCTTGTTCTCTTGGATCAGGCCAAAGATTGGGTGCAACTGAATGAGGATTTCATGTTCTAATGAGTCTATAAGTGAATACTTGATCAAAAAGAAGAAATCACGATGGGAGAAAGTTGGTTGCACCTGAGGAGGAATAGAGTATTATAAATATGTGCTTGGTAAAACAGAAGAACTGTCTTTGGGAAAAGCACCATATGGGCGCATCAAGGCAAGCTTAGAATTTTGTCTTCCTTCTAAAGTTAAGGGAAAGCTTCCTCAGCAAGAAATTAAGGAAAAGGAAATGATTGTCACAAAGGCTTGCTGTTAGAGCTTATGTTTGGACATCAAAAGTGGATGCGAGCTTTGAAACAGGTGGTTTTAACCTCACTTTAGCATGAAGAAAAAGCAGTCCTCACTGCTTCAACGCCAATTGGACTCATGGTTACACTTCAGTTGCAAATTTAAATGCTAAAAGAAAGGAGAAATGTTGTACATCTTCTATTTTGCATGCATCTGAAAATGTTCTGAGAACTTCCATTTGTCAAGTAAAATCTTGCACTAATGATAATCATTGCAGTTGAAGTTGCTCTTTATATGAGAATTGCACATATTCGAATTTTTAACTCTACTAACCTCTTTGAAATTCTCATATGATACTTTTTCTCGTCACTTGCAATTGGTTCAATGTGAACTAAGCATCCATATTTTGTTTTACTGTCTTTACATACTTGAAGGGCATGAAGAATGAAGTATTCGTGGTCTGTGTTACATGTTTTGTAAGGGCAAGGTTCTGAGATCGATGATTGTGGCATGAATATATCTTGCTTTGACCGCACATGAAGTACGTATGTACTTTTACATGTGAAAACTTTTCATTATAGTGCAACACTACTTATAAGATATCCGGCATCAATTTAATATCGGATAATTTGGGGGTTAGCATTGAGAAGAGAAACTTAGAACTTGTAATCGAGTAAATATCTGAAACAAATAGTAGCACATATTTTTGTGAATATTCAACGTGAACATTGTCTAAGATCAAGATGCATACAATACTATATGGACAGACAAATTGGCAGTTGATATTGTGAAAAGCATAGAGGAAAACAATGTGTTGCGCCTCTTATGGATGTCAACAATTGACAAAAAACTACCTTGGAAGTATTCCTCGGGGTATGCATGTGGAAGTAATATCATGAACGTAACTAATATGTTTTTTCAACACTTTGATTCAATTTCATGTTTAAAAGGTGAGAGGTTTTTTTTGGTGATATCATTTACAAAATTGAAGCACATCACTTGTATCAAAAGCTTAGCTTTAGAACATTTGATTGCTAGTCTAGTTCTGAGTTCCTGAGTGTTTTCGTGTGAATATGCACGAGGGTGAGTGCATCTGGGCCTGTGCAAGATTGATTGAGTGAATGGATATCTGAGTGCGTGATCTAGATAGTCTCATTGGTTGAGGTTATGTGTCTTGGTGGGTAGAAAGTCTGTGTTTGTTAGGGTGTGTGAGTTAGTAATGGAGTAAGTGATTCTAAATAAGTATGAGTAAGAGTTCTTGACTTTTTTATCACCTGGTGGCGAGGATATGAGTATTTTCTTGTTTGAGTGCAATTGCTTGATTATCTCACTATGTCTATCCAAGTGTGTGTGCATGTGAAAAAAAAAGTGTGCAATTGCCTGATTGAGCGTTGGTGAGGGTGTGTGTGAGCATCTATGTGTGAAGGTATGTGTGTGTAAGAGAAAGAAGCGAGAAAATGAGGGAAAGTGAGGAAGGGCAAGAGAGTATACCTAAGGGTACAAAAAAAAAAGGAAAGAGAGAGCAAGTGTGAAAGAGAGTAGCAGAAAGAGTGAGTGTAAGTGATTGATCATTTGCTTTTCTTTTGGTGAGCACCCGATCATTTGAGTGTGTGCATGCGTAAAAAGTGTGTGGTTGTGTGGTTGAGTATTGGTGAGAGTGCGAAGGTGTAAGTGTGGGGGTGTTTCATCGTGTAGCATTAGTAAACAGAGAAGCTTAAGTCGAGAGGTGAGTAAGTTGGAAGAGCTAGTGAGAGTTGAAGATAAGAGTGAGAATTGAGCACGGGTTGAGGTTCAGTGAGGGGGGAGTTGATAAGTTGGAGAAGAAGAGAAGAATGTGAGGATAAGAGTGAGAGTGGGAGTGAAGGGAAATAAAGATAAAGAAATGAGAAGAGACTAAGTATAAGAGTGAAGCGAAGTCGAAGGTAGAAAAGTAAACAAGATCCATTTGGAAATTTCGTTGCCGATCAAGAAGTGAGGGCATTTGTGCATGTTTGTCAGTCTCAGTTGAGTAAAGTTTTCCCAAAAATAGAGATCTAAGCAATTTAGTTGTGGGAAAACACCTATGGCTACCTAACAGCCCATCAATTACATAATCTTGGCTTTGTTCATGTAGGGCTCTTTTCCTTACTAGACTCACTCCATCTCAATATGTATGTGCTTTCAAAAACTCCACTAGTGGTTTAGTCCACTCAGATGCTATAGTCAAATAACATTAACATGAATGTTCCTCTAGTGTAGATTCTTTACACATGTGACAACTAGTTACATATTCATGTACATTTTTTTGCATGTTCGTCCAATACACTCCTTGTCTTTTTAACTCATGTGTGGTTCCCCTAACTCCTTTATGTGTTATCCATTTTTTCTTCTGGGGTTGTTTGATCAAACTACTTCTCTCCTCATTTTCGACACATGTTAGAAGTATTCCCTTTGAATCCTTCTAATATAAGCTTCTTGCAGCTATGTTTACATTTTTTATTTTCCATAGTTCTTGATTTTTAGTTGCATTGATCTTATGACTTGGTCTGTGTGTGAGTATGAGTATCAATTTTTCAACCCATTTTGGACATACTTCTAGGTTGAAAGAATAAGTGTCGGGTCGTTCATCTACTACACTAGTTGGTGGTTTTCCGTGTGTCATTCTAGACAAGTGATCCACTCTTACATGGTTATTGCCTTTCTTGACTACTACCTCAAAATCAAATTCCATTAATAGTAAAAACCATTTGACTAGCCTTCTAGTATTACAGGGTGTATTGACCAAGTATAATAGAGCTTGGTAGTCAATAAAGAATTTGAACTTGTTGCTAGAAAGTAATGTCTAAAGTCTTTACAATGCAAACCATCCCTAGGCCCTCTCATTCAGTCGTAGTGTAATTGCCTTCTTCTTGGTTAAGTTGTTTATTGTCATATACCAATTTACTCTTTAACCTCATTGGTAGTGAGCAGCAGGTCCAAGAAAATAGTTAGGCGTTTAGGAATCATTTTCTACTTTTTTATGGTAAAAGTAGCTCTAGCCCTCTTGATATCCTCCCCACACTTGGGAGAGCTAGAGAATACATTTGTAAAGAAGCACATAATCTCCTAGAAGTTCTCCTTGATGTTGATAGCAACACCTCTTGTACTCTTCTTGAGAAAAGGAATGAAGCCCTTAGTTTTCTTCATGAGATCAAATATGTTCTTGTTAGATTTATCAACTTTTCTAGCCCAAAAATCCCTTGAGTTGCATGGTAGCTAGTCGTAGAGAGGTAATCTTCAAATCTTAATCTATCATGGAGCTCTCTGATTTAAGAGTCCAAAGACTCACCACTATAAGACCCATTGAGATTATGTAGATCATTAATGATCTCTTGTCTTATTTTAGCTATAATGAACTTGGCTAAACCTTATAATAGGTAAAGAGGGATTGAATTTGGTGGATAGCTTTGCCCCAAGCAAGAATAGGAGAGGAATAAATAGAGAAGGCCTCAGTGATAATACGTTTAGTTCTTTCAATGACAATAGGGATTTTGAGTAGTGTGGCATCAACATGAGGCCACCCGAATTTGTATAAAAAAGATCTCTTATTCATGCTGGTTTTAAAAGGCTTGTGATTAGGCAAAAAAAGGAGTTATCATTATCACACTTGGCACTAATAGAATCTGAAAGCTTAGTAATGTTGATATAACATCTATCGATTCTTGGAGCATCATGGGTTGTACCCTTTTGCCTATTGGACCAGGAAAAGCCAAATCTTTGGGAGATATCAATCAAGTCTTTACTAGATATGAAGGAATGCCAAACATTGTTCTCATAACACCCCACAATCTTACCATTGGGAATATATCTACCTTTAGGTTTGGTGATCATGTTGAAATCCCCAAAAACCAAGAGATTACTACTAATAGTTCTGAGATCTTCCCAACACTTGGCTCTAATATCAACATGATTGAAAACATAAAAACTTATAACCACAATACTGATGGGATGTTTCATGATCATCCTGACCCACTGATTAGTGGGGCTATAGAGAGTCTTGTCAATAAATGAGAAATATTGTTAGCAATAGCAAGAGGAGCACCCCCTACCTTTAGCATGGTCAGTAAAATTCCAAACATGATTAGAGGATAGGATTCTAAGATTAGCAACAAGATTAAAGCGAGATTTCTTTATTTCCTACAAAGAAATAAAGTCAGGACAAAGGGGCTAGTCTTTAAAAACAATTGTGAGTGGCTTTGGCCCTAATAGGATCCGTCATGCTTTTAATATTAAACGAGATGAGATATGAGGTTGATGGAATCCATAAACAATGAACAATGAGACATCATCCATGAACAAGTGACTTTCAATATTAAAAGCACAACAACAACAACAACAATCTTTAGCATATACCAAGACTGATCATCATCATTTTTTATAATTTTTTTGGGGGGCTTAATTCTCGAAGACGAGGTCCTTACCATCTCCCTTCTCTTACTTTTCCCTATAACATCCATTTTAGACTCACGGTCTCATGTCATTGGAACATCTTCATCAAAATTGGGGTCCTATAACATCTCATCAATTTTGTTCTTGTGATGTTGACCTAGTTGCATTTTAAACACTTAGTCATTAGCATTACTACTACATGACTCATCCATAAAAGTAGTGTTTACATCATTTTTTTTTTACCAACATAAGTCCAACCATCTTCAAGACTTAGGGATGAATTATTTCCATTGAAAGCAGGATAGGTTCAGATTTACCTTCAGATGAGGGTTTGGGGTGCTCATTCACATTCTCCCCATCTAGGTTGGAAACGTCACCTTGCTAGTAGAATCCATCAAATGGGTTGAACAGATTTTCCATTGGAGCATTGAAAGGGTTAGATTTCTTACCAAATTTTTTCTTCTTTCATTGTTGGAGTTTAGAAGACTGATTTGAGTTTGGGATTGCTTTGGGCATCTCATAGTTGATAACAAGTGGTTCTTTTGCATTATCAAATCTGAGTAGAGGAAAATATTTTAACCAATGCCTTTGATTGTAGCATTTGAAGCAAGTGTCGGGGAGGCTTCTATACATAACCTTTTGAGAGTGCAAGCTATGACCATCTAAATCCTTAATATAAAATAAAATCTTAATGGGAGTGTCTATCTCAATAAGAATTTGGGGATCCCACTTAGGGTTTATCCCCCTTGACTTTTGATCAAGAACCATTCCTATGATATATCGTAGAGCCTCCACCTAAGGATAATATTCCCTAGGAAGGTCGAGAAAGACCATCCACACAGGCATCATAGTGGGTTTGGGTCCTTGGGTTGAACCCAAGATACCATTTGTAAAATGCGAGAGGGATGGGCTTAAATAACCATTTTCCCCCTATAATAACATGCAAGGAGCTACTAGAATCATCAAACAAAAACTACTAGTAATTATTGGGAAGATGTTAGATTTTCTTTGCAAACACTCCCCTAGCTTCCTAGTTGCTTTTGATCCAACTCTTAACGGTTTCTTACGATGGTTGGGGACCATGACCACGATCGTATAGTTGATTTTTTGAAGAATCTAATGTGTTTGTATCCTTTACTAGAGAACCATCATCTATCCCCTCATCATTAGAATTGATAGATATCTCATGCTCAGATTCATGCACATCAATTTTTTCTTTCCCTCTGTTAATAGCAGAAGGAATAGACTAGTCCAATGTATCTAGTTCATTTAGGGAATGAGAAGGGGTTATTACTAGGAGACCTTCGAGTAGGTTCTATGAATGATTTCTAGGAGCCAACCACCAAATTTTGTTATGTATCTTGAATGCGAGAGCTTGAGACATTAACACACATTCCATCCCTTATTGCTTCATGTAGCGCCATGCCTACCCCTTTCGGTAGGCAAGGAAAACGAAGATGAGCTCAGTTGTAAACAAGAGATATGACCTTCGTAGGTCATCATGAAACAAGAATAGGGTGTGAGCCAAAGTGCATGAAAAACATACAAGATCAATTTGATTCAAAAACCCTAATCACTAGCATCTCACTCTTCGGCCTCCTACATAGTACATTTCAAAGAAGATCACACATAAGAGAATTTGTATGTACATTGGTTGAAAACTACAGATGGCCTGATCAAGGTGAGGCAAACAGACTAGTCTGTTAGAACCATTCCATTTGGGTCAACCAAAGTTCATATATATATATACATATACATATATGTATGTATGTATTTATATGTATATATATATATATATATATATATATATATATATATATATATATATATATATATATATATATATATATATATATATATATATATATATATATATATATATGTGTGTGTGTGTGTGTATGTGTGTATTTATATGTATATGTATATGTATATGTATGTATATATATATATATATATATATATATATATATATATATATATATATATATATATATATATATATATATATATATATATATATATATACATACACACACATATATATATGTATATATATATATATATATATATATATATATATATATATATATATATATATATATATATATATATATATAGTATAATATTGATATTGTTTTATATATATTTATTTTAAGCTATGTATTTTTACATTTATCTCTATATTTGTATTACATTTCATTCAATATATTTAAAATAAATATTCAATTATATTATTATTTATACTTTGATTTTGTAATTAAAAAATGTAATTTTCTATATTTATTCTTTTTATATATTTTTATATTTATATTTAATTATTTATCAAATATATATGCTTATTCTCAATGATCTTGTTTTTCCAATTTATATATTTACGTATTGATATTTCACAATATGCTCATATTTATATTATATTATTAGTTTTATTCTTATGATTCATTTTAGTTTCATGTAATTTTACTTTTGGAGGCATATCGATCATGTGTCCCTTGTGTCCCACAAACCAGGGGTTAGACTTTTAGCATGGTTAGGATAAGAGTTTGAAAGTTTGCACCACAAATGATGAGGGGTGTTCTATCGCAACTTCCGAGGGTTGAGCTTTAACCTGAACCTTGATAGGTTGAGTACCCAACTAAGTGAGCTAGCAAGCATGGACAATTCACTTTATAATTTGATTTAGATTTGTATGTTGTTATTAAAACCATACAAAATATATTTCTAAGCTTTTTAGTTACTTACCATTGAATACCATTAGATTTTGTTCTCATATATAGGTCCCATCTTAGAAAATATGAGAATGCTACATTGACTCTCTCCTAACAAAATTTGGAAAGAAAGTAGGCCACTGTCAACTAGAGTGAGAATATGCTCAAGCATTCCTAGGTGAATATCATTGTGATTACACATTAATTGTTTTTATCTAGGGATTTTGGTCTTGCTATGTGAGTTCCCCTAATGCATGAAATAAAAAGAAACTCAAGCACATAGGGGATCCCCTTTACCACCCACATCAAGTTTCCATGCTTGTCAAAAAGACCTGTACCCTAGATCATCTATCATCATTTCAAGAATGATTACCACTAGATCATGCTCCCTTGATGAGAGATGCATTTTTCTATATATGTATGTTTAAATATTTCTATATTTTATCAATTGTTCTTAGAACATGTCAGTATATATATAGGCCTCAGAGAGTTCATGGATAGTTGCTTGACCTAGAAAATAGTGTCTTGGTGGGAATTTTGAGATCCAAAAATACAAAAAAGTTAGGAATCTCCCATCTTTTTATTTGAATGGTTGAATGTGACATTGATCCATGAAATACTAGTTATTGACATGTGCATCTTCTTATATGTTAGAGTCATGTGGATATGTATGAGTACAATGATGCAAGAGATGTCTTGTTTTGAGTCCATATAGAGGAGCAAACCATTTTCATTTAAATTTGTTATAATATCATAACAAGACCATAATTCAATTTAATATTATAATTTCGTAAGGGGCTAGGCAAGCTAAGGGCTTATTCTAGTGGTTAGATGTTAAGTGGCCGTGGCTTTAACCCCAAATATAGATGCATCTAAGTTTGGTTGTCTAAGAGCCTTCTAGAACCTTCTTCAAACATCCATGTTGAGCTGATATGAATTTATGCATACACACTAGGGTTACATGTTAGAGTTATCACTAATGGAGTCTAGTAAACCGAGACACATCATTGTGCATGCTAGCACTTGCCTCATGTAGAGCCAAGTCTCTAGTTGGTAGATATTCCCTAGTTGAAGACTATAGGAGGCTTGTTGGAGGTTGAAGAGCAAATCTTCCCAATGGTTATAAGCAAAACTGAACTATTGAACCATCAAGTTAAGATTATAATCCTATGAGAAACTAGGCATGGTTAAATTGTATCCTATTGATGAAGTCAAAAGGAGGAGGTCTTGAGGAGTTTATTTTGCAAACCTATTTCTGAAATATTTTAGAACACATACAAATTGAGTGAAATTAGGAATATTCCAACACATAGATGATTTACCACTAGTGGACTTAAGAGAAGTCGAACATGTGATTGTGCATTCTAGAACTTGCAGATATAGAATTAATTCCTTAAATAGAATATATTCCACAACTCAAGATTGTATAGGATCGAGGTTGGTTCGCATGTAAAAATTACCTTTTTCTTGATGGCAAATGTGTAAACTTTGTGAGACTTGTATTACAAATTAACTAAAACTAGCCCACAACTCAAGTCGATTATTGTTTTCAATTAATTAGGCAAGTTTAGGGCTTATCCTAGTGGCTAAGTATTAAGCTCCTATTAAGTCAAGTTATTAATATAATTCTCTAAGGAGCTAGGCAAGCTAACAACTTATCCTTTAGTTGTCCATAGTTGTGATAAATCATGTTGTATTTCTAAGCATGCATGACTTGAAGCACAGGAACAACATGAGGAAGAGGAAGTAGCTTGGAGAGCAACACAATATAAAATGTATCAAGCGAATGTAAGAAGATAACTAGGGTTATAGGTGTGAGAATTTAATGTCATATTTTTACAAGAAACATGAGTAGGCCCACACAGGTCCTTCTAGTGAACCCACTTCTAAAGCTAGCCAATCTATTTGACCTAGCACCTTAGATCAAAATCACCTATGGTTTTGTAAACACATAGTCGACTTGTATAGCTTCAGATTGAGCTATCAATCTCCAAATTCATTCTGTTAATATAGGCCAATCGAACTATACAAAATAGACTATGTAGACATCTTGCTTATGAAAAAAATAGAGGTTTACTAGAACTCTTCCCCGCAACTATTGGAGAAGCATTTAGTAGAGATATATAAAAGAAAAAAATTAGAAGAAATATTCTTTCCAATACGATATCATAAGCATAAAATGGATATCTACATAGACAGAAATGTACAAAAGCAACATGGAATGTCTTCCAAACACTCTCCCTACAAGGGGTATGAGTTGTGTTGTTGTTAGTATGAACTCCTCCTTGTTGGATAGGTATTGGCACTCTTTGACTTGCTCCATAGGTTGTGCCCTTCATTCTTCATGCTTGAATATCATTGGCTGCACTTTCTCCACAAGAATGATTACACATAAACCTCCTTGTGACTCTTCACCTACCTTTGTGTGATCCTTGAATCTTCATCTAGCCTCCGCTTGCATTTTGGATTTTTACTTGACATGAATGGATAAGGTGATGTTTTTGTATCCAATGGAGTCAACTTTACCTTTGGCAACACCCTTCATTAGCTCGAAGGTTGATGAACTTGCCCAATTCATAATTTCAACTCTCCCCCTCAAGCTCATGGTGGTAGTGTCCATATCCAAGAGACTCATTGTTTTCTTGAACTTATTTAAATTTGTAGCATCCAATACTTTGGTGACAATGTTAAAAACCTGGTCCTTTTTACCTATGAAATGCACAAATGCACCTTTTCTTACACCTGTTTCCCTCACATAATGATAATGTACCTCTACATCTTTGCTCCTTGCATGGTATATGGGATTGTTGGCCAAATGTGTGCTAGCCATGTTTTTTCCATGGATGGGGATTATGTTGAGTTGCATATCTAAGTCATTTACTAGCTTCTTTGACCACATAGCCTCACATATAATGAGTTCTAATGCCTTGTACTCAGCCTTGGTTAATGGTAATGCCATTGTAGGCTTCTTCTTACTAATCCATGAGATTTATTTTGTTCCTAGCATGAATAGATATCCAGATGTGGACCTCGTATCATGAACACTCCCTCCCCAATCTGCATACCTCCATGCTTCCATTTGTAGATCCTTTGCATACCTATAAAGCAATCCACAATTGATTGTGCTCTTCAATTACTTTAGTATCTTTTTGGCTGCATTAAGGTGCACATTTGTGGTTGCATGCATTTACTGTGAGAGCAATCCTACTAACTAACTAACTCAAATCAGGTTTTGTGAGAGTTGCATATATCAATTGTGGATATATTTTGGAAGTGAAGTGTGTGAACACACTTAGAACTACCGGGACACTTTTTTCCCTCTTTAAGAGGTCTTTTCCCATCTCTTGTATACACACATATAACCCTAACCAGTTACTTATCTTTGTACATTCAGTATTTTATGTTGTACTCCAAGCTTCTTCTTCATCCTTGTGTTGTTCCCATACTACTGTAGACCTCAAAATCTAACAATTGGTAACAAAGTAGGTCACTGTTTCATCTAGGACATTCTCCACACCACTTCGGTCAAAGTCTCAAATTCGCACGAAATTTGGTGAGCATACTCAAGGTGATTAGGAGTTCAAAACAATTGTATGGTGTTGAAATTTTGATTTGAGCTCTTTTTGGGCCTCTGAATGCATTTTCACAATGCTTGTGCAAGTAATGTAATCCTTTTGTGCCAAATTTATTTATAGATTTTGGTTCGCCAATACAAGTGCATCAAAGTCTGCTACAAGTTTAGCAGAACTTGATGTGTTAGTTTTGTTCAAATTTTTGAGATACATTCATTTTTCTACATTAGGGTATTTTAGTTAGTGGCCATTGCTGAAATTTTGTATGTTGGTTGATGATAAGTTGGATGGTACTAACCCATTATGGGCATATATAATGCAATATGTATTGGTCATAAAAGGACTCTATAATATTTTAGAGGGTGTTGAAAGACAACGTACTACACCTGCAAATACAATTATTCAAGGTTCCTATAATATTTTAGAGGGTGTTGAAAGACAACGTACTACACCTGCAAATACAATTATTCATGTAGATGGCATTGAAGATGATGATATTTAGGTTCCTATATGTGTTTTGATTCGTGCTACACCTACTGTAGAGCAACTTTGTTGTGATGGAAGAGATGCTTAGGCACATGCGTTGATAACCTTGTATATCAAACATGCCATTTGTTGGTGCATTTTGCCCAAGCCTACATGCTTGATATGCTTGATATTATCCTCATTTGTAAGTCACATGAGTAGTCATGTGAACACCTCTTGTAAAAGAGTACATTTTATCTCTTGTAAATGAAAAAAGAAAAAAGTAAAAGGATGGCTTACCTCATCCATGATGTAAAAGCAAATTCGTGGCTCCAACTACCAAAATCACGAATTTTTGAGCTGAGGGAATCTCTCCTAACTTTGGGGATCACTTTTAGGTGGAGCCATTCGAATTCGAATTCAAAACTCCCTCCAAGAATTGCTATAAAAGGAGCAAGAAGGAAGAGGCGATTAGCAAGCCTTGTACGTGACCACTTCATGTCATTTTGTAGAGATTGAAGAGCTTACTCCATAGCTCTATCATTCTACTCCCATTGTGCAAAGATTCATTGCCAATGTGGTTGTAATCATATGTGAATCTATACATTTATTATCATCTACCTCTCTGTTTTGTTCTCTGCTATACTCACTCAGAGCAGTAACTTCAGAAGGTCATATCTCGAGTTTTACTGAACATTTTTCAGTGTTTTAAAGTGCGTTGGATAGCTCTCACTGTCTAGTTTCTACCTATAAATTTTCAAGGTCATTGGATTTATACTTTTGGAGATATCTGCATTTTACTGCTTACTGGTCTATCTCTGCAGAGCCCCGAGAATTGTGGGAATGTTCCAGAACTTGATGAAACTTGTTCTCAGTGCTCAGTCCATCATTTGAAGTGTTTTAACTTGGAATAGGAAGCTTGCTAAGTCTATTTGCTATGCCCAAAAGGAATTTTTCTAATTCCTTCCAGGTTGAGAGCACTGTTCATTTTTTCCAGCAGGTGTATGCCCAAAAATAGCAAGTTTTGGGAGCTAGTCATTTCGCAACTTGTCGGTCTTGACTTAAACTTTTGGGATACATGTTCCAAAGTACTTGGCTGATATTTTGGTGGATTTAGGAAGCTCAAAGGGTCTACTAATCAACTCTGAAGTCTCAGTTGGCTGGTGTGAAGCTGGTTGTAGCGGCACCTACTCATCTTTGGATTGCATCCACCATCTCTCTTCACAGTGGTATCAGAGCATAGTCAAGCAACATGGGAGATGGATTTCCATCAACAATTGACAAATTGGATCGAAACAACTACCCGGCATGGTCTCTAAGGATGGAGGCTTACCTTCAAGGAAGGAATCTATATGGATTCATATCCGGAGATGAAGCAATGCCAACCATGAGGAACAAAGGGCAACCATCACATGAAGAAGTGGAAGGACTTTCGAATTGGTGTTCGAAGGATGCACTTGCAAGGTCTTATATTCTAAACTCAATCTCTGATTTTCTTTTACCTCATGTCAAGGGATGCAAGACATCAAGAGAAACTTGGAATGCACTTGCTTCTTTCTTCTCTTCCAACACTCGAGCAAGGAAGAACCAATTGTGGATGGAGTTCACAACAATGAAGAAAAGCCCGAAGCAAAATGTGACTGATTATGTCACAAAGATGAAGGAGATTTCCGACCAACTTGGAAGCATTGGAGAGGTAATTGAAGAGGAGCAAATCATAAGACAAATCATGAATGGAATCAAAGCAGACGACAAGTGGGAGTCATTCACAACAGCCATGGATTTATACATGGATATGCATGTACCCGACCTCAACACACTCATGGGCCAACTCTTCACTCATGAAGCAAAGATTAGCAAAGGTGGTGAGTCCTCAAGAGGTAATCAAACTTCTGCCTTATATTCTGATAAAGCTAAGGTCAAGGACAAGTCAAAGAATAGGAAGAATGAAGATGAAGGAAGCTCTTTCCAAGCAAACTTTGCAGGTAGAGGAAGAGCTAGAGGAAGAGGCAGAGGTGGAAAGCAAGGCAGGGGGAGATTCCAATCATCTCAACCTTGCAACATATGTGGCTTATCTAACCATACTACTGAAGAATGTTTCAGGAATCCAAGGAACTCAAGAGGAAGAGGATTCAATAGAGGTGGCTATGGATCAAATAGAGGTAGGTACAATGGAGGCTACAACAACAACAACTACTACAACAACAATTACAACAACAACAACAACTATCAAAGTGGCCATAGAGGAAGAAGAGATTACAATAACTATGCAGAGGACCAAAGTCAAGAAGATTCATTATTGATTATGAATCTATCAACGAAGAAGGGTAAGGATGCTGATCACATATTTTACATTGATTCGGGATGCTCGAACCATGTAGCAGGAAATGTGGCTTTACTTTCTGATTTGGAAGATCCTCATAACAAGCATGAAGTGCAGACAGGAGATGACACAAAGCACTCAGTGGAGAAGATAGGTAATGTGAAGACATCAGATGGGAATATGAACCTCTTAAGCAAAGTCTTGTATGTCCCTACAATTACCAAAAATTTAATAAGTGTTGGACAGATTGTTGAAAAAGGATTGCAGGTTAGATTCAATCGATTTGGAGCATATGTTGAAGACCCAAGGCAAGGCTTTCGAAGGATTGCCAAAGGAGAAAAGACAGGAAGGCTTTTCACTTTTGAAGTGGAAGATACAAAGAACATAGCTTTGTTTAGCTATGGATCTCAAACTCTAACAGAGTTGGAGATATGGCACAAAAGGCTTGCTCACATTGGTGAGAGGACACTCAAACAGATTTGCAGGGACCAAAGTGTACTTGGTTTGCCTAATATCACAAGGCAACACATGATTTATAAGTGTGAAGCTTGTCAACTCGGCAAGGCTCATAGACAACCTTTCAATAAGAAAGGATATATGTATCAAAATCCTTTGGATCTAGTGCACACGGATGTGTGGGGTCCAAGTAAGAAGCCATCTATATCAGGCTCAAGATATTATGTGTCTTTCATAGATGATTGTAGCAGGTGGACCATTCTGTTTTTCATGAAGCACAAGGATGAAGTGTTTAATTGCTTTAAGAAGTATATTGCTCTTGTTGAAAATCAAACAGGTAGGACTTTGAAAAGACTCAGATCAGATGGTGGAGGAGAATACTTCTCTTCTGAATTTGATGCCTTCTTGCATGAAAGAGGCATTAAAAGGGAAGTCACTACAAGGTATACACCCGAACTCAATGGTGTAGCAGAGAGGAGGAATAGAGCTATCGTCGAAGCTGCAAGGTCCATGCTCAACGAAAAAGGATTGCCGAACTACCTATGGGCAGAGGCTGTGTCTACAGCCACATATCTCATAAATAGACTTCCATCTAAGTCACTAGATGGAACCACTCCATATGAAGTGTGGAATGGAAGAAGACCTAGTCTAGAGCATTGTAAAATCTTTGGATGCTTAGCCTATGCTCACATTCCTTCTCAAGTAAGAGGGAAATTGGATCCCAAGGCAGAGAAGTGTGTATTCATTGGTTATGATCAAAACCAAAAAGGATATAGATTGTACAATCCAACCAATAAAGGATTTTCTGTGAGTAGAGATGTAATTTTTGATGAAAACAAATAATGGTTTGATGATGACAGGAAAGTGAAGCTGCCATATGACTTGGATGAAGATTTTCCATCACTTCAACCAAAGGAGCCAAAGCAGATTGAAGAAAGTGATTCGGAGATTGACCTAGAAGACTTGGAAAGACTAAAGCTATGGAAGAACAAAGGTAAAGCAAAGATGCAGGATGCTACATATGGACCCGAGAGCTCACATCAACCACTTAGAAGGTCTTCGAGGGAGAAGAAGAAACCAGAGAGGTTTGGTTATGATACTTCTTTGGTCACCAAGCACTCAATCTACATTGCAAAGGATTCAACCAATGAAGAACCTACCACATTTGAAGAAGCACAAAGCAAGAAAGCTTGGAGAGATGCAATGGATGAAGAAATGGAAGCCTTGAAGGAGAATGACACTTGGGAGCTTGTACCTAACAAGCCATCTATGAAGATAATCGGATCTCGATGGATATACAAAATCAAGAGGAATCCAGATGGAAGTATAAATAGACACAAAGCAAGGTTAGTTGCTAAAGGGTTTGCTCAAACCCATGGTATTGATTATGAGGAGACTTTCTCTCCTGTTGCAAAAATGCCTACAATTAGGGTTCTCATAAGTCTTGCTGCATCTAGAAATTGGAATCTTTATCAACTTGATGTAAAGAATGCTTTCTTGAATGGATGGATTTCTGAGGAAGTGTATATGGCACAACCTCCTGGATATGAGGATGCACATCATCCTAACTATGTATGCAAACTAAAGAAAGCTTTGTATGGATTGAAGCAAGCTCCAAGAGCTTGGAATTTCAGATTGGTTACTTATTTGCAGGACCAAGGATTCAAAGCTAGCAAGGCGGATACCTCTTTGTTCATAAAGAGGAATGGATCTGAAGTGATCTATTTATGTGTGTATGTTGATGATATTATTATCACAGGCAATGATCTTGAAGGAATCAAACAGATTCAGGTATATACATCACACAAAGGAAGTATGTCCATGACATGCTCGTCAAGTTCAAGATGGAAAATACAAAGTGTGCAGGTACACCTATGGAGCAAAATCATAAGCTTAGTGCTTATGAAGGAGAGCCAATTGAAGACATCACAAGCTATCAAAGCTTGGTTGGAAGTTTGAACTATGCAACACTCACAAGGGTGGATATATGCTATAGTGTTAGCATATTGAGTCAGTTTATGCATAAGCCGAGAAGACCACATATGGAAGCGGCCAAGCGAGTCCTCAAGTACCTAAAGGGGACCATGAATGAAGGTTTGTTCTATTCATATACTTCAGATATTGAGCTAAAGGTCTACTCAGATGCAGATTGGGCCGGATCTAAAGATGATAGAAGAAGCACATCAGGGTATATATCATTTGCAGGTTCAAAAATCATTTCTTGGTCATCGAAGAAGCAACCAACCGTGGCATTATCTTCTACTGAAGCTGAATATAGAGGTTTGGCTAATGCAACTCAAGAAATCATGTGGTTAAAATCTTTGTACACAGATCTTGGACTTCATTCTTCAACACCTCACATCTTTGGTGACAACACAAGCTCACTACATCTAGCAGCTAATCCGGTATACCATGCTAGAACCAAGCATATTGAAGTCCACTACCATTATGTAAGGGAGAAGCTATTGAGCAAGGATATTCAACTATCCTATGTCTCTACAGATATGCAATGTGCAGACATGTTGACGAAAGCTCTTGATGGTACGAAATTAAGTAGATTCAAGTTGATGATTGGTTTGCAGGAAATCAAGGACAATTGAAGACTTATTTGGAGGCCAAGCATGTTAGGCTTGAGGGGGAGCTGTTGGTGCATTTTGCCCAAGCCTACATGCTTGATATGCTTGATATTATCCTCATTTGTAAGTCACATGAGTAGTCATGTGAACACCTCTTGTAAAAGAGTACATTTTATCTCTTGTAAATGAAAAAAGAAAAAAGTAAAAGGATGGCTTACCTCATCCATGATGTAAAAGCAAATTCGTGGCTCCAACTACCAAAATCACGAATTTTTGAGCTGAGGGAATCTCTCCTAACTTTGGGGATCACTTTTAGGTGGAGCCATTCGAATTCGAATTCAAAACTCCCTCCAAGAATTGCTATAAAAGGAGCAAGAAGGAAGAGGCGATTAGCAAGCCTTGTACGTGACCACTTCATGTCATTTTGTAGAGATTGAAGAGCTTACTCCATAGCTCTATCATTCTACTCCCATTGTGCAAAGATTCATTGCCAATGTGGTTGTAATCATATGTGAATCTATACATTTATTATCATCTACCTCTCTGTTTTGTTCTCTGCTATACTCACTCAGAGCAGTAACTTCAGAAGGTCATATCTCGAGTTTTACTGAACATTTTTCAGTGTTTTAAAGTGCGTTGGATAGCTCTCACTGTCTAGTTTCTACCTATAAATTTTCAAGGTCATTGGATTTATACTTTTGGAGATATCTGCATTTTACTGCTTACTGGTCTATCTCTGCAGAGCCCCGAGAATTGTGGGAATGTTCCAGAACTTGATGAAACTTGTTCTTAGTGCTCAGTCCATCATTTGAAGTGTTTTAACTTGGAATAGGAAGCTTGCTAAGTCTATTTGCTATGCCCAAAAGGAATTTTTCTAATTCCTTCCAGGTTGAGAGCACTGTTCATTTTTTCCAGCAGGTGTATGCCCAAAAATAGCAAGTTTTGGGAGCTAGTCATTTCGCAACTTGTCGGTCTTGACTTAAACTTTTGGGATACATGTTCCAAAGTACTTGGCTGATATTTTGGTGGATTTAGGAAGCTCAAAGGGTCTACTAATCAACTCTGAAGTCTCAGTTGGCTGGTGTGAAGCTGGTTGTAGCGGCACCTACTCATCTTTGGATTGCATCCACCATCTCTCTTCACAGTGGTATCAGAGCATAGTCAAGCAACATGGGAGATGGATTTCCATCAACAATTGACAAATTGGATCGAAACAACTACCCGGCATGGTCTCTAAGGATGGAGGCTTACCTTCAAGGAAGGAATCTATATGGATTCATATCCGGAGATGAAGCAATGCCAACCATGAGGAACAAAGGGCAACCATCACATGAAGAAGTGGAAGGACTTTCGAATTGGTGTTCGAAGGATGCACTTGCAAGGTCTTATATTCTAAACTCAATCTCTGATTTTCTTTTACCTCATGTCAAGGGATGCAAGACATCAAGAGAAACTTGGAATGCACTTGCTTCTTTCTTCTCTTCCAACACTCGAGCAAGGAAGAACCAATTGTGGATGGAGTTCACAACAATGAAGAAAAGCCCGAAGCAAAATGTGACTGATTATGTCACAAAGATGAAGGAGATTTCCGACCAACTTGGAAGCATTGGAGAGGTAATTGAAGAGGAGCAAATCATAAGACAAATCATGAATGGAATCAAAGCAGACGACAAGTGGGAGTCATTCACAACAGCCATGGATTTATACATGGATATGCATGTACCCGACCTCAACACACTCATGGGCCAACTCTTCACTCATGAAGCAAAGATTAGCAAAGGTGGTGAGTCCTCAAGAGGTAATCAAACTTCTGCCTTATATTCTGATAAAGCTAAGGTCAAGGACAAGTCAAAGAATAGGAAGAATGAAGATGAAGGAAGCTCTTTCCAAGCAAACTTTGCAGGTAGAGGAAGAGCTAGAGGAAGAGGCAGAGGTGGAAAGCAAGGCAGGGGGAGATTCCAATCATCTCAACCTTGCAACATATGTGGCTTATCTAACCATACTACTGAAGAATGTTTCAGGAATCCAAGGAACTCAAGAGGAAGAGGATTCAATAGAGGTGGCTATGGATCAAATAGAGGTAGGTACAATGGAGGCTACAACAACAACAACTACTACAACAACAATTACAACAACAACAACAACTATCAAAGTGGCCATAGAGGAAGAAGAGATTACAATAACTATGCAGAGGACCAAAGTCAAGAAGATTCATTATTGATTATGAATCTATCAACGAAGAAGGGTAAGGATGCTGATCACATATTTTACATTGATTCGGGATGCTCGAACCATGTAGCAGGAAATGTGGCTTTACTTTCTGATTTGGAAGATCCTCATAACAAGCATGAAGTGCAGACAGGAGATGACACAAAGCACTCAGTGGAGAAGATAGGTAATGTGAAGACATCAGATGGGAATATGAACCTCTTAAGCAAAGTCTTGTATGTCCCTACAATTACCAAAAATTTAATAAGTGTTGGACAGATTGTTGAAAAAGGATTGCAGGTTAGATTCAATCGATTTGGAGCATATGTTGAAGACCCAAGGCAAGGCTTTCGAAGGATTGCCAAAGGAGAAAAGACAGGAAGGCTTTTCACTTTTGAAGTGGAAGATACAAAGAACATAGCTTTGTTTAGCTATGGATCTCAAACTCTAACAGAGTTGGAGATATGGCACAAAAGGCTTGCTCACATTGGTGAGAGGACACTCAAACAGATTTGCAGGGACCAAAGTGTACTTGGTTTGCCTAATATCACAAGGCAACACATGATTTATAAGTGTGAAGCTTGTCAACTCGGCAAGGCTCATAGACAACCTTTCAATAAGAAAGGATATATGTATCAAAATCCTTTGGATCTAGTGCACACGGATGTGTGGGGTCCAAGTAAGAAGCCATCTATATCAGGCTCAAGATATTATGTGTCTTTCATAGATGATTGTAGCAGGTGGACCATTTTGTTTTTCATGAAGCACAAGGATGAAGTGTTTAATTGCTTTAAGAAGTATATTGCTCTTGTTGAAAATCAAACAGGTAGGACTTTGAAAAGACTCAGATCAGATGGTGGAGGAGAATACTTCTCTTCTGAATTTGATGCCTTCTTGCATGAAAGAGGCATTAAAAGGGAAGTCACTACAAGGTATACACCCGAACTCAATGGTGTAGCAGAGAGGAGGAATAGAGCTATCGTCGAAGCTGCAAGGTCCATGCTCAACGAAAAAGGATTGCCGAACTACCTATGGGCAGAGGCTGTGTCTACAGCCACATATCTCATAAATAGACTTCCATCTAAGTCACTAGATGGAACCACTCCATATGAAGTGTGGAATGGAAGAAGACCTAGTCTAGAGCATTGTAAAATCTTTGGATGCTTAGCCTATGCTCACATTCCTTCTCAAGTAAGAGGGAAATTGGATCCCAAGGCAGAGAAGTGTGTATTCATTGGTTATGATCAAAACCAAAAAGGATATAGATTGTACAATCCAACCAATAAAGGATTTTCTGTGAGTAGAGATGTAATTTTTGATGAAAACAAATCATGGTTTGATGATGACAGGAAAGTGAAGCTGCCATATGACTTGGATGAAGATTTTCCATCACTTCAACCAAAGGAGCCAAAGCAGATTGAAGAAAGTGATTCGGAGATTGACCTAGAAGACTTGGAAAGACTAAAGCTATGGAAGAACAAAGGTAAAGCAAAGATGCAGGATGCTACATATGGACCCGAGAGCTCACATCAACCACTTAGAAGGTCTTCGAGGGAGAAGAAGAAACCAGAGAGGTTTGGTTATGATACTTCTTTGGTCACCAAGCACTCAATCTACATTGCAAAGGATTCAACCAATGAAGAACCTACCACATTTGAAGAAGCACAAAGCAAGAAAGCTTGGAGAGATGCAATGGATGAAGAAATGGAAGCCTTGAAGGAGAATGACACTTGGGAGCTTGTACCTAACAAGCCATCTATGAAGATAATCGGATCTCGATGGATATACAAAATCAAGAGGAATCCAGATGGAAG
Organism: Ceratopteris richardii; assembly: GCA_020310875.1. Taxonomy (NCBI): domain Eukaryota; kingdom Viridiplantae; phylum Streptophyta; class Polypodiopsida; order Polypodiales; family Pteridaceae; genus Ceratopteris; species Ceratopteris richardii. The sequence goes on along the minus strand of CM035439.1, from coordinate 91,741,813 downwards.
TATAAATAGACACAAAGCAAGGTTAGTTGCTAAAGGGTTTGCTCAAACCCATGGTATTGATTATGAGGAGACTTTCTCTCCTGTTGCAAAAATGCCTACAATTAGGGTTCTCATAAGTCTTGCTGCATCTAGAAATTGGAATCTTTATCAACTTGATGTAAAGAATGCTTTCTTGAATGGATGGATTTCTGAGGAAGTGTATATGGCACAACCTCCTGGATATGAGGATGCACATCATCCTAACTATGTATGCAAACTAAAGAAAGCTTTGTATGGATTGAAGCAAGCTCCAAGAGCTTGGAATTTCAGATTGGTTACTTATTTGCAGGACCAAGGATTCAAAGCTAGCAAGGCGGATACCTCTTTGTTCATAAAGAGGAATGGATCTGAAGTGATCTATTTATGTGTGTATGTTGATGATATTATTATCACAGGCAATGATCTTGAAGGAATCAAACAGATTCAGGTATATACATCACACAAAGGAAGTATGTCCATGACATGCTCGTCAAGTTCAAGATGGAAAATACAAAGTGTGCAGGTACACCTATGGAGCAAAATCATAAGCTTAGTGCTTATGAAGGAGAGCCACTTGAAGACATCACAAGCTATCAAAGCTTGGTTGGAAGTTTGAACTATGCAACACTCACAAGGGTGGATATATGCTATAGTGTTAGCATATTGAGTCAGTTTATGCATAAGCCGAGAAGACCACATATGGAAGCGGCCAAGCGAGTCCTCAAGTACCTAAAGGGGACCATGAATGAAGGTTTGTTCTATTCATATACTTCAGATATTGAGCTAAAGGTCTACTCAGATGCAGATTGGGCCGGATCTAAAGATGATAGAAGAAGCACATCAGGGTATATATCATTTGCAGGTTCAAAAATCATTTCTTGGTCATCGAAGAAGCAACCAACCGTGGCATTATCTTCTACTGAAGCTGAATATAGAGGTTTGGCTAATGCAACTCAAGAAATCATGTGGTTAAAATCTTTGTACACAGATCTTGGACTTCATTCTTCAACACCTCACATCTTTGGTGACAACACAAGCTCACTACATCTAGCAGCTAATCCGGTATACCATGCTAGAACCAAGCATATTGAAGTCCACTACCATTATGTAAGGGAGAAGCTATTGAGCAAGGATATTCAACTATCCTATGTCTCTACAGATATGCAATGTGCAGACATGTTGACGAAAGCTCTTGATGGTACGAAATTAAGTAGATTCAAGTTGATGATTGGTTTGCAGGAAATCAAGGACAATTGAAGACTTATTTGGAGGCCAAGCATGTTAGGCTTGAGGGGGAGCTGTTGGTGCATTTTGCCCAAGCCTACATGCTTGATATGCTTGATATTATCCTCATTTGTAAGTCACATGAGTAGTCATGTGAACACCTCTTGTAAAAGAGTACATTTTATCTCTTGTAAATGAAAAAAGAAAAAAGTAAAAGGATGGCTTACCTCATCCATGATGTAAAAGCAAATTCGTGGCTCCAACTACCAAAATCACGAATTTTTGAGCTGAGGGAATCTCTCCTAACTTTGGGGATCACTTTTAGGTGGAGCCATTCGAATTCGAATTCAAAACTCCCTCCAAGAATTGCTATAAAAGGAGCAAGAAGGAAGAGGCGATTAGCAAGCCTTGTACGTGACCACTTCATGTCATTTTGTAGAGATTGAAGAGCTTACTCCATAGCTCTATCGTTCTACTCCCATTGTGCAAAGATTCATTGCCAATGTGGTTGTAATCATATGTGAATCTATACATTTATTATCATCTACCTCTCTGTTTTGTTCTCTGCTATACTCACTCAGAGCAGTAACTTCAGAAGGTCATATCTCGAGTTTTACTGAACATTTTTCAGTGTTTTAAAGTGCGTTGGATAGCTCTCACTGTCTAGTTTCTACCTATAAATTTTCAAGGTCATTGGATTTATACTTTTGGAGATATCTGCATTTTACTGCTTACTGGTCTATCTCTGCAGAGCCCCGAGAATTGTGGGAATGTTCCAGAACTTGATGAAACTTGTTCTTAGTGCTCAGTCCATCATTTGAAGTGTTTTAACTTGGAATAGGAAGCTTGCTAAGTCTATTTGCTATGCCCAAAAGGAATTTTTCTAATTCCTTCCAGGTTGAGAGCACTGTTCATTTTTTCCAGCAGGTGTATGCCCAAAAATAGCAAGTTTTGGGAGCTAGTCATTTCGCAACTTGTCGGTCTTGACTTAAACTTTTGGGATACATGTTCCAAAGTACTTGGCTGATATTTTGGTGGATTTAGGAAGCTCAAAGGGTCTACTAATCAACTCTGAAGTCTCAGTTGGCTGGTGTGAAGCTGGTTGTAGCGGCACCTACTCATCTTTGGATTGCATCCACCATCTCTCTTCACAGTGGTATCAGAGCATAGTCAAGCAACATGGGAGATGGATTTCCATCAACAATTGACAAATTGGATCGAAACAACTACCCGGCATGGTCTCTAAGGATGGAGGCTTACCTTCAAGGAAGGAATCTATATGGATTCATATCCGGAGATGAAGCAATGCCAACCATGAGGAACAAAGGGCAACCATCACATGAAGAAGTGGAAGGACTTTCGAATTGGTGTTCGAAGGATGCACTTGCAAGGTCTTATATTCTAAACTCAATCTCTGATTTTCTTTTACCTCATGTCAAGGGATGCAAGACATCAAGAGAAACTTGGAATGCACTTGCTTCTTTCTTCTCTTCCAACACTCGAGCAAGGAAGAACCAATTGTGGATGGAGTTCACAACAATGAAGAAAAGCCCGAAGCAAAATGTGACTGATTATGTCACAAAGATGAAGGAGATTTCCGACCAACTTGGAAGCATTGGAGAGGTAATTGAAGAGGAGCAAATCATAAGACAAATCATGAATGGAATCAAAGCAGACGACAAGTGGGAGTCATTCACAACAGCCATGGATTTATACATGGATATGCATGTACCCGACCTCAACACACTCATGGGCCAACTCTTCACTCATGAAGCAAAGATTAGCAAAGGTGGTGAGTCCTCAAGAGGTAATCAAACTTCTGCCTTATATTCTGATAAAGCTAAGGTCAAGGACAAGTCAAAGAATAGGAAGAATGAAGATGAAGGAAGCTCTTTCCAAGCAAACTTTGCAGGTAGAGGAAGAGCTAGAGGAAGAGGCAGAGGTGGAAAGCAAGGCAGGGGGAGATTCCAATCATCTCAACCTTGCAACATATGTGGCTTATCTAACCATACTACTGAAGAATGTTTCAGGAATCCAAGGAACTCAAGAGGAAGAGGATTCAATAGAGGTGGCTATGGATCAAATAGAGGTAGGTACAATGGAGGCTACAACAACAACAACTACTACAACAACAATTACAACAACAACAACAACTATCAAAGTGGCCATAGAGGAAGAAGAGATTACAATAACTATGCAGAGGACCAAAGTCAAGAAGATTCATTATTGATTATGAATCTATCAACGAAGAAGGGTAAGGATGCTGATCACATATTTTACATTGATTCGGGATGCTCGAACCATGTAGCAGGAAATGTGGCTTTACTTTCTGATTTGGAAGATCCTCATAACAAGCATGAAGTGCAGACAGGAGATGACACAAAGCACTCAGTGGAGAAGATAGGTAATGTGAAGACATCAGATGGGAATATGAACCTCTTAAGCAAAGTCTTGTATGTCCCTACAATTACCAAAAATTTAATAAGTGTTGGACAGATTGTTGAAAAAGGATTGCAGGTTAGATTCAATCGATTTGGAGCATATGTTGAAGACCCAAGGCAAGGCTTTCGAAGGATTGCCAAAGGAGAAAAGACAGGAAGGCTTTTCACTTTTGAAGTGGAAGATACAAAGAACATAGCTTTGTTTAGCTATGGATCTCAAACTCTAACAGAGTTGGAGATATGGCACAAAAGGCTTGCTCACATTGGTGAGAGGACACTCAAACAGATTTGCAGGGACCAAAGTGTACTTGGTTTGCCTAATATCACAAGGCAACACATGATTTATAAGTGTGAAGCTTGTCAACTCGGCAAGGCTCATAGACAACCTTTCAATAAGAAAGGATATATGTATCAAAATCCTTTGGATCTAGTGCACACGGATGTGTGGGGTCCAAGTAAGAAGCCATCTATATCAGGCTCAAGATATTATGTGTCTTTCATAGATGATTGTAGCAGGTGGACCATTCTGTTTTTCATGAAGCACAAGGATGAAGTGTTTAATTGCTTTAAGAAGTATATTGCTCTTGTTGAAAATCAAACAGGTAGGACTTTGAAAAGACTCAGATCAGATGGTGGAGGAGAATACTTCTCTTCTGAATTTGATGCCTTCTTGCATGAAAGAGGCATTAAAAGGGAAGTCACTACAAGGTATACACCCGAACTCAATGGTGTAGCAGAGAGGAGGAATAGAGCTATCGTCGAAGCTGCAAGGTCCATGCTCAACGAAAAAGGATTGCCGAACTACCTATGGGCAGAGGCTGTGTCTACAGCCACATATCTCATAAATAGACTTCCATCTAAGTCACTAGATGGAACCACTCCATATGAAGTGTGGAATGGAAGAAGACCTAGTCTAGAGCATTGTAAAATCTTTGGATGCTTAGCCTATGCTCACATTCCTTCTCAAGTAAGAGGGAAATTGGATCCCAAGGCAGAGAAGTGTGTATTCATTGGTTATGATCAAAACCAAAAAGGATATAGATTGTACAATCCAACCAATAAAGGATTTTCTGTGAGTAGAGATGTAATTTTTGATGAAAACAAATCATGGTTTGATGATGACAGGAAAGTGAAGCTGCCATATGACTTGGATGAAGATTTTCCATCACTTCAACCAAAGGAGCCAAAGCAGATTGAAGAAAGTGATTCGGAGATTGACCTAGAAGACTTGGAAAGACTAAAGCTATGGAAGAACAAAGGTAAAGCAAAGATGCAGGATGCTACATATGGACCCGAGAGCTCACATCAACCACTTAGAAGGTCTTCGAGGGAGAAGAAGAAACCAGAGAGGTTTGGTTATGATACTTCTTTGGTCACCAAGCACTCAATCTACATTGCAAAGGATTCAACCAATGAAGAACCTACCACATTTGAAGAAGCACAAAGCAAGAAAGCTTGGAGAGATGCAATGGATGAAGAAATGGAAGCCTTGAAGGAGAATGACACTTGGGAGCTTGTACCTAACAAGCCATCTATGAAGATAATCGGATCTCGATGGATATACAAAATCAAGAGGAATCCAGATGGAAGTATAAATAGACACAAAGCAAGGTTAGTTGCTAAAGGGTTTGCTCAAACCCATGGTATTGATTATGAGGAGACTTTCTCTCCTGTTGCAAAAATGCCTACAATTAGGGTTCTCATAAGTCTTGCTGCATCTAGAAATTGGAATCTTTATCAACTTGATGTAAAGAATGCTTTCTTGAATGGATGGATTTCTGAGGAAGTGTATATGGCACAACCTCCTGGATATGAGGATGCACATCATCCTAACTATGTATGCAAACTAAAGAAAGCTTTGTATGGATTGAAGCAAGCTCCAAGAGCTTGGAATTTCAGATTGGTTACTTATTTGCAGGACCAAGGATTCAAAGCTAGCAAGGCGGATACCTCTTTGTTCATAAAGAGGAATGGATCTGAAGTGATCTATTTATGTGTGTATGTTGATGATATTATTATCACAGGCAATGATCTTGAAGGAATCAAACAGATTCAGGTATATACATCACACAAAGGAAGTATGTCCATGACATGCTCGTCAAGTTCAAGATGGAAAATACAAAGTGTGCAGGTACACCTATGGAGCAAAATCATAAGCTTAGTGCTTATGAAGGAGAGCCACTTGAAGACATCACAAGCTATCAAAGCTTGGTTGGAAGTTTGAACTATGCAACACTCACAAGGGTGGATATATGCTATAGTGTTAGCATATTGAGTCAGTTTATGCATAAGCCGAGAAGACCACATATGGAAGCGGCCAAGCGAGTCCTCAAGTACCTAAAGGGGACCATGAATGAAGGTTTGTTCTATTCATATACTTCAGATATTGAGCTAAAGGTCTACTCAGATGCAGATTGGGCCGGATCTAAAGATGATAGAAGAAGCACATCAGGGTATATATCATTTGCAGGTTCAAAAATCATTTCTTGGTCATCGAAGAAGCAACCAACCGTGGCATTATCTTCTACTGAAGCTGAATATAGAGGTTTGGCTAATGCAACTCAAGAAATCATGTGGTTAAAATCTTTGTACACAGATCTTGGACTTCATTCTTCAACACCTCACATCTTTGGTGACAACACAAGCTCACTACATCTAGCAGCTAATCCGGTATACCATGCTAGAACCAAGCATATTGAAGTCCACTACCATTATGTAAGGGAGAAGCTATTGAGCAAGGATATTCAACTATCCTATGTCTCTACAGATATGCAATGTGCAGACATGTTGACGAAAGCTCTTGATGGTACGAAATTAAGTAGATTCAAGTTGATGATTGGTTTGCAGGAAATCAAGGACAATTGAAGACTTATTTGGAGGCCAAGCATGTTAGGCTTGAGGGGGAGCTGTTGGTGCATTTTGCCCAAGCCTACATGCTTGATATGCTTGATATTATCCTCATTTGTAAGTCACATGAGTAGTCATGTGAACACCTCTTGTAAAAGAGTACATTTTATCTCTTGTAAATGAAAAAAGAAAAAAGTAAAAGGATGGCTTACCTCATCCATGATGTAAAAGCAAATTCGTGGCTCCAACTACCAAAATCACGAATTTTTGAGCTGAGGGAATCTCTCCTAACTTTGGGGATCACTTTTAGGTGGAGCCATTCGAATTCGAATTCAAAACTCCCTCCAAGAATTGCTATAAAAGGAGCAAGAAGGAAGAGGCGATTAGCAAGCCTTGTACGTGACCACTTCATGTCATTTTGTAGAGATTGAAGAGCTTACTCCATAGCTCTATCATTCTACTCCCATTGTGCAAAGATTCATTGCCAATGTGGTTGTAATCATATGTGAATCTATACATTTATTATCATCTACCTCTCTGTTTTGTTCTCTGCTATACTCACTCAGAGCAGTAACTTCAGAAGGTCATATCTCGAGTTTTACTGAACATTTTTCAGTGTTTTAAAGTGCGTTGGATAGCTCTCACTGTCTAGTTTCTACCTATAAATTTTCAAGGTCATTGGATTTATACTTTTGGAGATATCTGCATTTTACTGCTTACTGGTCTATCTCTGCAGAGCCCCGAGAATTGTGGGAATGTTCCAGAACTTGATGAAACTTGTTCTTAGTGCTCAGTCCATCATTTGAAGTGTTTTAACTTGGAATAGGAAGCTTGCTAAGTCTATTTGCTATGCCCAAAAGGAATTTTTCTAATTCCTTCCAGGTTGAGAGCACTGTTCATTTTTTCCAGCAGGTGTATGCCCAAAAATAGCAAGTTTTGGGAGCTAGTCATTTCGCAACTTGTCGGTCTTGACTTAAACTTTTGGGATACATGTTCCAAAGTACTTGGCTGATATTTTGGTGGATTTAGGAAGCTCAAAGGGTCTACTAATCAACTCTGAAGTCTCAGTTGGCTGGTGTGAAGCTGGTTGTAGCGGCACCTACTCATCTTTGGATTGCATCCACCATCTCTCTTCACAGTGGTATCAGAGCATAGTCAAGCAACATGGGAGATGGATTTCCATCAACAATTGACAAATTGGATCGAAACAACTACCCGGCATGGTCTCTAAGGATGGAGGCTTACCTTCAAGGAAGGAATCTATATGGATTCATATCCGGAGATGAAGCAATGCCAACCATGAGGAACAAAGGGCAACCATCACATGAAGAAGTGGAAGGACTTTCGAATTGGTGTTCGAAGGATGCACTTGCAAGGTCTTATATTCTAAACTCAATCTCTGATTTTCTTTTACCTCATGTCAAGGGATGCAAGACATCAAGAGAAACTTGGAATGCACTTGCTTCTTTCTTCTCTTCCAACACTCGAGCAAGGAAGAACCAATTGTGGATGGAGTTCACAACAATGAAGAAAAGCCCGAAGCAAAATGTGACTGATTATGTCACAAAGATGAAGGAGATTTCCGACCAACTTGGAAGCATTGGAGAGGTAATTGAAGAGGAGCAAATCATAAGACAAATCATGAATGGAATCAAAGCAGACGACAAGTGGGAGTCATTCACAACAGCCATGGATTTATACATGGATATGCATGTACCCGACCTCAACACACTCATGGGCCAACTCTTCACTCATGAAGCAAAGATTAGCAAAGGTGGTGAGTCCTCAAGAGGTAATCAAACTTCTGCCTTATATTCTGATAAAGCTAAGGTCAAGGACAAGTCAAAGAATAGGAAGAATGAAGATGAAGGAAGCTCTTTCCAAGCAAACTTTGCAGGTAGAGGAAGAGCTAGAGGAAGAGGCAGAGGTGGAAAGCAAGGCAGGGGGAGATTCCAATCATCTCAACCTTGCAACATATGTGGCTTATCTAACCATACTACTGAAGAATGTTTCAGGAATCCAAGGAACTCAAGAGGAAGAGGATTCAATAGAGGTGGCTATGGATCAAATAGAGGTAGGTACAATGGAGGCTACAACAACAACAACTACTACAACAACAATTACAACAACAACAACAACTATCAAAGTGGCCATAGAGGAAGAAGAGATTACAATAACTATGCAGAGGACCAAAGTCAAGAAGATTCATTATTGATTATGAATCTATCAACGAAGAAGGGTAAGGATGCTGATCACATATTTTACATTGATTCGGGATGCTCGAACCATGTAGCAGGAAATGTGGCTTTACTTTCTGATTTGGAAGATCCTCATAACAAGCATGAAGTGCAGACAGGAGATGACACAAAGCACTCAGTGGAGAAGATAGGTAATGTGAAGACATCAGATGGGAATATGAACCTCTTAAGCAAAGTCTTGTATGTCCCTACAATTACCAAAAATTTAATAAGTGTTGGACAGATTGTTGAAAAAGGATTGCAGGTTAGATTCAATCGATTTGGAGCATATGTTGAAGACCCAAGGCAAGGCTTTCGAAGGATTGCCAAAGGAGAAAAGACAGGAAGGCTTTTCACTTTTGAAGTGGAAGATACAAAGAACATAGCTTTGTTTAGCTATGGATCTCAAACTCTAACAGAGTTGGAGATATGGCACAAAAGGCTTGCTCACATTGGTGAGAGGACACTCAAACAGATTTGCAGGGACCAAAGTGTACTTGGTTTGCCTAATATCACAAGGCAACACATGATTTATAAGTGTGAAGCTTGTCAACTCGGCAAGGCTCATAGACAACCTTTCAATAAGAAAGGATATATGTATCAAAATCCTTTGGATCTAGTGCACACGGATGTGTGGGGTCCAAGTAAGAAGCCATCTATATCAGGCTCAAGATATTATGTGTCTTTCATAGATGATTGTAGCAGGTGGACCATTTTGTTTTTCATGAAGCACAAGGATGAAGTGTTTAATTGCTTTAAGAAGTATATTGCTCTTGTTGAAAATCAAACAGGTAGGACTTTGAAAAGACTCAGATCAGATGGTGGAGGAGAATACTTCTCTTCTGAATTTGATGCCTTCTTGCATGAAAGAGGCATTAAAAGGGAAGTCACTACAAGGTATACACCCGAACTCAATGGTGTAGCAGAGAGGAGGAATAGAGCTATCGTCGAAGCTGCAAGGTCCATGCTCAACGAAAAAGGATTGCCGAACTACCTATGGGCAGAGGCTGTGTCTACAGCCACATATCTCATAAATAGACTTCCATCTAAGTCACTAGATGGAACCACTCCATATGAAGTGTGGAATGGAAGAAGACCTAGTCTAGAGCATTGTAAAATCTTTGGATGCTTAGCCTATGCTCACATTCCTTCTCAAGTAAGAGGGAAATTGGATCCCAAGGCAGAGAAGTGTGTATTCATTGGTTATGATCAAAACCAAAAAGGATATAGATTGTACAATCCAACCAATAAAGGATTTTCTGTGAGTAGAGATGTAATTTTTGATGAAAACAAATCATGGTTTGATGATGACAGGAAAGTGAAGCTGCCATATGACTTGGATGAAGATTTTCCATCACTTCAACCAAAGGAGCCAAAGCAGATTGAAGAAAGTGATTCGGAGATTGACCTAGAAGACTTGGAAAGACTAAAGCTATGGAAGAACAAAGGTAAAGCAAAGATGCAGGATGCTACATATGGACCCGAGAGCTCACATCAACCACTTAGAAGGTCTTCGAGGGAGAAGAAGAAACCAGAGAGGTTTGGTTATGATACTTCTTTGGTCACCAAACACTCAATCTACATTGCAAAGGATTCAACCAATGAAGAACCTACCACATTTGAAGAAGCACAAAGCAAGAAAGCTTGGAGAGATGCAATGGATGAAGAAATGGAAGCCTTGAAGGAGAATGACACTTGGGAGCTTGTACCTAACAAGCCATCTATGAAGATAATCGGATCTCGATGGATATACAAAATCAAGAGGAATCCAGATGGAAGTATAAATAGACACAAAGCAAGGTTAGTTGCTAAAGGGTTTGCTCAAACCCATGGTATTGATTATGAGGAGACTTTCTCTCCTGTTGCAAAAATGCCTACAATTAGGGTTCTCATAAGTCTTGCTGCATCTAGAAATTGGAATCTTTATCAACTTGATGTAAAGAATGCTTTCTTGAATGGATGGATTTCTGAGGAAGTGTATATGGCACAACCTCCTGGATATGAGGATGCACATCATCCTAACTATGTATGCAAACTAAAGAAAGCTTTGTATGGATTGAAGCAAGCTCCAAGAGCTTGGAATTTCAGATTGGTTACTTATTTGCAGGACCAAGGATTCAAAGCTAGCAAGGCGGATACCTCTTTGTTCATAAAGAGGAATGGATCTGAAGTGATCTATTTATGTGTGTATGTTGATGATATTATTATCACAGGCAATGATCTTGAAGGAATCAAACAGATTCAGGTATATACATCACACAAAGGAAGTATGTCCATGACATGCTCGTCAAGTTCAAGATGGAAAATACAAAGTGTGCAGGTACACCTATGGAGCAAAATCATAAGCTTAGTGCTTATGAAGGAGAGCCAATTGAAGACATCACAAGCTATCAAAGCTTGGTTGGAAGTTTGAACTATGCAACACTCACAAGGGTGGATATATGCTATAGTGTTAGCATATTGAGTCAGTTTATGCATAAGCCGAGAAGACCACATATGGAAGCGGCCAAGCGAGTCCTCAAGTACCTAAAGGGGACCATGAATGAAGGTTTGTTCTATTCATATACTTCAGATATTGAGCTAAAGGTCTACTCAGATGCAGATTGGGCCGGATCTAAAGATGATAGAAGAAGCACATCAGGGTATATATCATTTGCAGGTTCAAAAATCATTTCTTGGTCATCGAAGAAGCAACCAACCGTGGCATTATCTTCTACTGAAGCTGAATATAGAGGTTTGGCTAATGCAACTCAAGAAATCATGTGGTTAAAATCTTTGTACACAGATCTTGGACTTCATTCTTCAACACCTCACATCTTTGGTGACAACACAAGCTCACTACATCTAGCAGCTAATCCGGTATACCATGCTAGAACCAAGCATATTGAAGTCCACTACCATTATGTAAGGGAGAAGCTATTGAGCAAGGATATTCAACTATCCTATGTCTCTACAGATATGCAATGTGCAGACATGTTGACGAAAGCTCTTGATGGTACGAAATTAAGTAGATTCAAGTTGATGATTGGTTTGCAGGAAATCAAGGACAATTGAAGACTTATTTGGAGGCCAAGCATGTTAGGCTTGAGGGGGAGCTGTTGGTGCATTTTGCCCAAGCCTACATGCTTGATATGCTTGATATTATCCTCATTTGTAAGTCACATGAGTAGTCATGTGAACACCTCTTGTAAAAGAGTACATTTTATCTCTTGTAAATGAAAAAAGAAAAAAGTAAAAGGATGGCTTACCTCATCCATGATGTAAAAGCAAATTCGTGGCTCCAACTACCAAAATCACGAATTTTTGAGCTGAGGGAATCTCTCCTAACTTTGGGGATCACTTTTAGGTGGAGCCATTCGAATTCGAATTCAAAACTCCCTCCAAGAATTGCTATAAAAGGAGCAAGAAGGAAGAGGCGATTAGCAAGCCTTGTACGTGACCACTTCATGTCATTTTGTAGAGATTGAAGAGCTTACTCCATAGCTCTATCATTCTACTCCCATTGTGCAAAGATTCATTGCCAATGTGGTTGTAATCATATGTGAATCTATACATTTATTATCATCTACCTCTCTGTTTTGTTCTCTGCTATACTCACTCAGAGCAGTAACTTCAGAAGGTCATATCTCGAGTTTTACTGAACATTTTTCAGTGTTTTAAAGTGCGTTGGATAGCTCTCACTGTCTAGTTTCTACCTATAAATTTTCAAGGTCATTGGATTTATACTTTTGGAGATATCTGCATTTTACTGCTTACTGGTCTATCTCTGCAGAGCCCCGAGAATTGTGGGAATGTTCCAGAACTTGATGAAACTTGTTCTTAGTGCTCAGTCCATCATTTGAAGTGTTTTAACTTGGAATAGGAAGCTTGCTAAGTCTATTTGCTATGCCCAAAAGGAATTTTTCTAATTCCTTCCAGGTTGAGAGCACTGTTCATTTTTTCCAGCAGGTGTATGCCCAAAAATAGCAAGTTTTGGGAGCTAGTCATTTCGCAACTTGTCGGTCTTGACTTAAACTTTTGGGATACATGTTCCAAAGTACTTGGCTGATATTTTGGTGGATTTAGGAAGCTCAAAGGGTCTACTAATCAACTCTGAAGTCTCAGTTGGCTGGTGTGAAGCTGGTTGTAGCGGCACCTACTCATCTTTGGATTGCATCCACCATCTCTCTTCACAGTGGTATCAGAGCATAGTCAAGCAACATGGGAGATGGATTTCCATCAACAATTGACAAATTGGATCGAAACAACTACCCGGCATGGTCTCTAAGGATGGAGGCTTACCTTCAAGGAAGGAATCTATATGGATTCATATCCGGAGATGAAGCAATGCCAACCATGAGGAACAAAGGGCAACCATCACATGAAGAAGTGGAAGGACTTTCGAATTGGTGTTCGAAGGATGCACTTGCAAGGTCTTATATTCTAAACTCAATCTCTGATTTTCTTTTACCTCATGTCAAGGGATGCAAGACATCAAGAGAAACTTGGAATGCACTTGCTTCTTTCTTCTCTTCCAACACTCGAGCAAGGAAGAACCAATTGTGGATGGAGTTCACAACAATGAAGAAAAGCCCGAAGCAAAATGTGACTGATTATGTCACAAAGATGAAGGAGATTTCCGACCAACTTGGAAGCATTGGAGAGGTAATTGAAGAGGAGCAAATCATAAGACAAATCATGAATGGAATCAAAGCAGACGACAAGTGGGAGTCATTCACAACAGCCATGGATTTATACATGGATATGCATGTACCCGACCTCAACACACTCATGGGCCAACTCTTCACTCATGAAGCAAAGATTAGCAAAGGTGGTGAGTCCTCAAGAGGTAATCAAACTTCTGCCTTATATTCTGATAAAGCTAAGGTCAAGGACAAGTCAAAGAATAGGAAGAATGAAGATGAAGGAAGCTCTTTCCAAGCAAACTTTGCAGGTAGAGGAAGAGCTAGAGGAAGAGGCAGAGGTGGAAAGCAAGGCAGGGGGAGATTCCAATCATCTCAACCTTGCAACATATGTGGCTTATCTAACCATACTACTGAAGAATGTTTCAGGAATCCAAGGAACTCAAGAGGAAGAGGATTCAATAGAGGTGGCTATGGATCAAATAGAGGTAGGTACAATGGAGGCTACAACAACAACAACTACTACAACAACAATTACAACAACAACAACAACTATCAAAGTGGCCATAGAGGAAGAAGAGATTACAATAACTATGCAGAGGACCAAAGTCAAGAAGATTCATTATTGATTATGAATCTATCAACGAAGAAGGGTAAGGATGCTGATCACATATTTTACATTGATTCGGGATGCTCGAACCATGTAGCAGGAAATGTGGCTTTACTTTCTGATTTGGAAGATCCTCATAACAAGCATGAAGTGCAGACAGGAGATGACACAAAGCACTCAGTGGAGAAGATAGGTAATGTGAAGACATCAGATGGGAATATGAACCTCTTAAGCAAAGTCTTGTATGTCCCTACAATTACCAAAAATTTAATAAGTGTTGGACAGATTGTTGAAAAAGGATTGCAGGTTAGATTCAATCGATTTGGAGCATATGTTGAAGACCCAAGGCAAGGCTTTCGAAGGATTGCCAAAGGAGAAAAGACAGGAAGGCTTTTCACTTTTGAAGTGGAAGATACAAAGAACATAGCTTTGTTTAGCTATGGATCTCAAACTCTAACAGAGTTGGAGATATGGCACAAAAGGCTTGCTCACATTGGTGAGAGGACACTCAAACAGATTTGCAGGGACCAAAGTGTACTTGGTTTGCCTAATATCACAAGGCAACACATGATTTATAAGTGTGAAGCTTGTCAACTCGGCAAGGCTCATAGACAACCTTTCAATAAGAAAGGATATATGTATCAAAATCCTTTGGATCTAGTGCACACGGATGTGTGGGGTCCAAGTAAGAAGCCATCTATATCAGGCTCAAGATATTATGTGTCTTTCATAGATGATTGTAGCAGGTGGACCATTCTGTTTTTCATGAAGCACAAGGATGAAGTGTTTAATTGCTTTAAGAAGTATATTGCTCTTGTTGAAAATCAAACAGGTAGGACTTTGAAAAGACTCAGATCAGATGGTGGAGGAGAATACTTCTCTTCTGAATTTGATGCCTTCTTGCATGAAAGAGGCATTAAAAGGGAAGTCACTACAAGGTATACACCCGAACTCAATGGTGTAGCAGAGAGGAGGAATAGAGCTATCGTCGAAGCTGCAAGGTCCATGCTCAACGAAAAAGGATTGCCGAACTACCTATGGGCAGAGGCTGTGTCTACAGCCACATATCTCATAAATAGACTTCCATCTAAGTCACTAGATGGAACCACTCCATATGAAGTGTGGAATGGAAGAAGACCTAGTCTAGAGCATTGTAAAATCTTTGGATGCTTAGCCTATGCTCACATTCCTTCTCAAGTAAGAGGGAAATTGGATCCCAAGGCAGAGAAGTGTGTATTCATTGGTTATGATCAAAACCAAAAAGGATATAGATTGTACAATCCAACCAATAAAGGATTTTCTGTGAGTAGAGATGTAATTTTTGATGAAAACAAATCATGGTTTGATGATGACAGGAAAGTGAAGCTGCCATATGACTTGGATGAAGATTTTCCATCACTTCAACCAAAGGAGCCAAAGCAGATTGAAGAAAGTGATTCGGAGATTGACCTAGAAGACTTGGAAAGACTAAAGCTATGGAAGAACAAAGGTAAAGCAAAGATGCAGGATGCTACATATGGACCCGAGAGCTCACATCAACCACTTAGAAGGTCTTCGAGGGAGAAGAAGAAACCAGAGAGGTTTGGTTATGATACTTCTTTGGTCACCAAACACTCAATCTACATTGCAAAGGATTCAACCAATGAAGAACCTACCACATTTGAAGAAGCACAAAGCAAGAAAGCTTGGAGAGATGCAATGGATGAAGAAATGGAAGCCTTGAAGGAGAATGACACTTGGGAGCTTGTACCTAACAAGCCATCTATGAAGATAATCGGATCTCGATGGATATACAAAATCAAGAGGAATCCAGATGGAAGTATAAATAGACACAAAGCAAGGTTAGTTGCTAAAGGGTTTGCTCAAACCCATGGTATTGATTATGAGGAGACTTTCTCTCCTGTTGCAAAAATGCCTACAATTAGGGTTCTCATAAGTCTTGCTGCATCTAGAAATTGGAATCTTTATCAACTTGATGTAAAGAATGCTTTCTTGAATGGATGGATTTCTGAGGAAGTGTATATGGCACAACCTCCTGGATATGAGGATGCACATCATCCTAACTATGTATGCAAACTAAAGAAAGCTTTGTATGGATTGAAGCAAGCTCCAAGAGCTTGGAATTTCAGATTGGTTACTTATTTGCAGGACCAAGGATTCAAAGCTAGCAAGGCGGATACCTCTTTGTTCATAAAGAGGAATGGATCTGAAGTGATCTATTTATGTGTGTATGTTGATGATATTATTATCACAGGCAATGATCTTGAAGGAATCAAACAGATTCAGGTATATACATCACACAAAGGAAGTATGTCCATGACATGCTCGTCAAGTTCAAGATGGAAAATACAAAGTGTGCAGGTACACCTATGGAGCAAAATCATAAGCTTAGTGCTTATGAAGGAGAGCCAATTGAAGACATCACAAGCTATCAAAGCTTGGTTGGAAGTTTGAACTATGCAACACTCACAAGGGTGGATATATGCTATAGTGTTAGCATATTGAGTCAGTTTATGCATAAGCCGAGAAGACCACATATGGAAGCGGCCAAGCGAGTCCTCAAGTACCTAAAGGGGACCATGAATGAAGGTTTGTTCTATTCATATACTTCAGATATTGAGCTAAAGGTCTACTCAGATGCAGATTGGGCCGGATCTAAAGATGATAGAAGAAGCACATCAGGGTATATATCATTTGCAGGTTCAAAAATCATTTCTTGGTCATCGAAGAAGCAACCAACCGTGGCATTATCTTCTACTGAAGCTGAATATAGAGGTTTGGCTAATGCAACTCAAGAAATCATGTGGTTAAAATCTTTGTACACAGATCTTGGACTTCATTCTTCAACACCTCACATCTTTGGTGACAACACAAGCTCACTACATCTAGCAGCTAATCCGGTATACCATGCTAGAACCAAGCATATTGAAGTCCACTACCATTATGTAAGGGAGAAGCTATTGAGCAAGGATATTCAACTATCCTATGTCTCTACAGATATGCAATGTGCAGACATGTTGACGAAAGCTCTTGATGGTACGAAATTAAGTAGATTCAAGTTGATGATTGGTTTGCAGGAAATCAAGGACAATTGAAGACTTATTTGGAGGCCAAGCATGTTAGGCTTGAGGGGGAGCTGTTGGTGCATTTTGCCCAAGCCTACATGCTTGATATGCTTGATATTATCCTCATTTGTAAGTCACATGAGTAGTCATGTGAACACCTCTTGTAAAAGAGTACATTTTATCTCTTGTAAATGAAAAAAGAAAAAAGTAAAAGGATGGCTTACCTCATCCATGATGTAAAAGCAAATTCGTGGCTCCAACTACCAAAATCACGAATTTTTGAGCTGAGGGAATCTCTCCTAACTTTGGGGATCACTTTTAGGTGGAGCCATTCGAATTCGAATTCAAAACTCCCTCCAAGAATTGCTATAAAAGGAGCAAGAAGGAAGAGGCGATTAGCAAGCCTTGTACGTGACCACTTCATGTCATTTTGTAGAGATTGAAGAGCTTAATCCATAGCTCTATCATTCTACTCCCATTGTGCAAAGATTCATTGCCAATGTGGTTGTAATCATATGTGAATCTATACATTTATTATCATCTACCTCTCTGTTTTGTTCTCTGCTATACTCACTCAGAGCAGTAACTTCAGAAGGTCATATCTCGAGTTTTACTGAACATTTTTCAGTGTTTTAAAGTGCGTTGGATAGCTCTCACTGTCTAGTTTCTACCTATAAATTTTCAAGGTCATTGGATTTATACTTTTGGAGATATCTGCATTTTACTGCTTACTGGTCTATCTCTGCAGAGCCCCGAGAATTGTGGGAATGTTCCAGAACTTGATGAAACTTGTTCTTAGTGCTCAGTCCATCATTTGAAGTGTTTTAACTTGGAATAGGAAGCTTGCTAAGTCTATTTGCTATGCCCAAAAGGAATTTTTCTAATTCCTTCCAGGTTGAGAGCACTGTTCATTTTTTCCAGCAGGTGTATGCCCAAAAATAGCAAGTTTTGGGAGCTAGTCATTTCGCAACTTGTCGGTCTTGACTTAAACTTTTGGGATACATGTTCCAAAGTACTTGGCTGATATTTTGGTGGATTTAGGAAGCTCAAAGGGTCTACTAATCAACTCTGAAGTCTCAGTTGGCTGGTGTGAAGCTGGTTGTAGCGGCACCTACTCATCTTTGGATTGCATCCACCATCTCTCTTCACAGTGGTATCAGAGCATAGTCAAGCAACATGGGAGATGGATTTCCATCAACAATTGACAAATTGGATCGAAACAACTACCCGGCATGGTCTCTAAGGATGGAGGCTTACCTTCAAGGAAGGAATCTATATGGATTCATATCCGGAGATGAAGCAATGCCAACCATGAGGAACAAAGGGCAACCATCACATGAAGAAGTGGAAGGACTTTCGAATTGGTGTTCGAAGGATGCACTTGCAAGGTCTTATATTCTAAACTCAATCTCTGATTTTCTTTTACCTCATGTCAAGGGATGCAAGACATCAAGAGAAACTTGGAATGCACTTGCTTCTTTCTTCTCTTCCAACACTCGAGCAAGGAAGAACCAATTGTGGATGGAGTTCACAACAATGAAGAAAAGCCCGAAGCAAAATGTGACTGATTATGTCACAAAGATGAAGGAGATTTCCGACCAACTTGGAAGCATTGGAGAGGTAATTGAAGAGGAGCAAATCATAAGACAAATCATGAATGGAATCAAAGCAGACGACAAGTGGGAGTCATTCACAACAGCCATGGATTTATACATGGATATGCATGTACCCGACCTCAACACACTCATGGGCCAACTCTTCACTCATGAAGCAAAGATTAGCAAAGGTGGTGAGTCCTCAAGAGGTAATCAAACTTCTGCCTTATATTCTGATAAAGCTAAGGTCAAGGACAAGTCAAAGAATAGGAAGAATGAAGATGAAGGAAGCTCTTTCCAAGCAAACTTTGCAGGTAGAGGAAGAGCTAGAGGAAGAGGCAGAGGTGGAAAGCAAGGCAGGGGGAGATTCCAATCATCTCAACCTTGCAACATATGTGGCTTATCTAACCATACTACTGAAGAATGTTTCAGGAATCCAAGGAACTCAAGAGGAAGAGGATTCAATAGAGGTGGCTATGGATCAAATAGAGGTAGGTACAATGGAGGCTACAACAACAACAACTACTACAACAACAATTACAACAACAACAACAACTATCAAAGTGGCCATAGAGGAAGAAGAGATTACAATAACTATGCAGAGGACCAAAGTCAAGAAGATTCATTATTGATTATGAATCTATCAACGAAGAAGGGTAAGGATGCTGATCACATATTTTACATTGATTCGGGATGCTCGAACCATGTAGCAGGAAATGTGGCTTTACTTTCTGATTTGGAAGATCCTTGTTGGCAGTAGCCTTGGTACATCAGGATCTACAAGACGTGAAAGTCAAAGAAGGGAGTCAGAGCGAAGGGACAGCACAAGCAAACAGGGCAGTCAAAGAAGATCTGGCAAGTAGGCCAATATTTTTTCAAGACATTAATGCAAATCAGAGAGATGGACATGCAGGGAAGAAGAGCAAGTAGGGAGCTTGAAGATATGTATGGCAGATCACTAGAAGAAATCCCTACAACAACAGTGATTTTTATCACTAATAATCATTGTAAATCTCATTTCACATTTTGGTAGCTCCATTTTGTGCAAGCCAAGGAGTCCTTGAGCTTGAGGAGCCTTAGAGGTAGTTGCGTACCAATTTTCATAATTTTTAGATCTCGTTTGAACCCCCAAATAAGCCCTGGAACCTAATTTTTAACTAGGCCGGACACTAGGTCTGGACAGGGCCAAAAGCTAGTCAAAAACTATAAAAGGAGCTAGAGAGCTCATTTTTGAGGTTAGATGGTAATTGAAACGAACTTGTAAGAGCTTGTGAAAGTAATCTAAAGAACTCCATTGATTCTCTCTCTTTGTCTTGCCGTGTGTGCGCGTGTGTGTGTATGTGTGTGCATGCTTGTGTGCTTCTCACTCACGCACTTGTGCCGCCACTTGCTCGAGGTCTTCATACCATCCTCACGTCTTCCCGGATTGACATTAAAGGAGGTGCTACTCATCACTGAGCTACACCAAATTTTGGCGCCGTTGCCGGGGATCGAGCTTTGAGGACGAGCGTGTGATGGTAAGACGTAGAGTTGACGCGTTGGAGTTGTAGGTATTTTCTTCACTCTCATCGATTTTCTTTTACTTTCTTCACTATCTTCATCACCATCATCATCATCACCATCTCCCACGTCCATCTCCATCATCGCGAAAATTTCAGTTTTTTGACTATATTCCCATCTCCACCTCATTTCCCTCATTTCACTTGTGAGAGAGAGCGAGAGAGCGAATTTGCATCTGCTGTTTTTTGCATGTTTTGTGAGCTTTCTGCAGGTACAGGACGCATCATCATCCCCAGCACCCTGCGCAGGTACGGAAATCTGTGTAACTGTCTGTGTGTCGCCGAGCTCTGTCAATCGCGACCGACAGAAAAATTGCTCTAATTGCTAAACAAAGTGCATATCCATGACCTACAGGCCAAGGGCTTCCCAAAAATGTGTTTAGTTTTTTGAAATTCCACAGATTTCTGTCAATCGCGATCGACACGTCAATCGCGATCGACAAACCACGACGGACAGATCTGTCAATCGCGATCGACACGTCAATCGCGATCGACAGCCCACGACGGCTCTGTCAATCGCGACCGACAGGGTCAACGACCGATTGACCACGACCGACTGACCATACGCGTGACACGTGTCAATCGCGATCGAGTCATCAATCGCGATCGACTCATCAATCGCGATCGACACAGTCAACGACTGTTTGACCACGATCGACAGACCCTCACGACCGACCTGTCAATCGCGATCGACTCATCAATCGCGACCGACAGAGTCAACGACGCTTTGACCACGATTGATTGACTTTTCGTAACCCCTGTCAATCGCGACTGACCAGTCAATCGCGACTGACAGCCACGACGGCTCAGTCAATCGCGATCGACACGTCGATCGCGACTGACCTGTCAATCGCGACCGACAGACTTTGCGAACGCGTTAGAAGGGCAAATTAGGTCAAATTTTTAAGGCAAAGTGATTGGTCTAAATTGTGATTAAGTGTGGGACAAACTCTAGGGTGTAGTATTGCATTGTTAGGCCGTGCCACAAGCTACTCGAGTATTCCTGTTTGACTGTTAGCTTGTATTGAATCCTGATTTAATTCCCTAAACCCTGAACAGTCCTAACTTTTTCATACGAAATCCAATTTTTGAGCTCTTGGGCTTGTTGGAAAGCTCGTGGCATATACTACACGCCCTCAACTGTTTTTTATACAAATAATGCATTGATTTTCAGAGAGGGTATTAGGAAGTTGACCATACCTAGGGGGATCAAAGTCAGGGGTCTTTAGAATTATTTTCCTAAAAGTCACAATGCAAATGTGTGTTTGTGTCACATGATTGAAAGTGGTTGTTTTGTCCTCTGAATATAAGCATTGAGCTAACCGTGGATCTTTTATAGGTCCATTGAGAGCAACTGAGAGCGTACAAAGCAAGGATTCTTTGCAAGCTTGAGAACCGGGTACTTGAGCACCAGAAAGCAAGGGATCAACAAGTAAGGTTGGATTATTCTCAACTCCTTCTGTCAATTCCTAGCTCAAGCTAAGAACGAGTAGAGATAGGAGTAAGCCAGGGAGACGATAGGCAGTTATCAAGTTGAAGACTACCTAAAAAACTCAAGTTCAAGTAAAAACATAATCTCTGTACTGTCGATAACCTAAAGGAAAAGAATCTAACGTGGAACGATCAACCTAAAATACGAAGAACATTCAAGTGTTCCTGACGACGTGATAATCAGACAAGACCATAATTAACTAAAAAGAATCAAGTGACTGGTACCAATTGATCGGCAACAAGGTTGTACTCTGGAAAATTTGGGATAATCAATTAGGCATATGAACCTTCGATCAGGACGACATCTAGCAAGGGAGAGACAAAGCCTTAGGTCTTCAGAGGCTAGTGTCAATCGCACTGCAAGGTCTTGGGCCCAGCAGTTGAGTCACCACTCTCATTACCCTAGCTCGGATACCAGTGAGTCAGAAATGTCTCAAGGCATGGACAGACCTACGGGAAGTTCAGGAGTGCCTTATTTGTACAGGGTAGAAGGCCCTTACAAAACGCAGCTGGAGTACATTAGGACCAACCGATTAGGTGCTAGCATCTATGAGGACGGCTTAGGAAGATCTGTGGTCCAGATTAGAAACCCTGATCAATCCATTGGACTAGAACACCCAGCTGTCAAGTTTGAAAATGGTGCATACCTGGACAAAGAAGGCACTATATATGTAGTCACTAGTCACCCTGATAGGACAGATGACTTCGGGAATGTAATCTCAGAAGCAGACTTAGGTGACCTGGAACAAGGGAACATGGGTGCGGAACCTAGAACCCCTCGAGGTAAATCAGTTCTCACTAGGATTATCACGCCTGAATGGGTCCCCCAAGACAACAAGAGCATAGAGTTGCTCCTCAATCGAGAAACTGATGAAGCCTTCTGGAGGTATAAGTCTAATCAGCCAACAGACATAGGAAATATCATGATCTATGAGCTTAAGGATCCGGATAGCCCAGGCAGAGTGACCTATTTAGATCACGCTTCAGAACGGATCTTCGTGGTGACAGAAAATGATAGGCATGCCTATACTTGGAAGGGTGAATTCATTTTCCCCCAACCAAGATCAAATGTATCCTATGGTCACCCTGGAGCTGGAACTTCCCAAGCGCATGGTACGCAAAGAGACAGAAGTAGAGATAGACCGGAAGTAAGCTTTGCCAACCCTGTAGGCAGAGAAAGAACGAGAACGGAGACGAATAGGGTAGAACCTCCTGAGATGCATAGAGCCCACAGGAACCAAAGAAATGTAGATGGATTCCCTCTGCCGAGACCTAGAGAGCACGCAAGAACTTTGAGACCCACCCAGCTAGTTAAGTCCATGAAGAATTACTTTGACGGCACAAGAGATCCCTATGATCATGTGGCGGAATTCAAGCAGGTCTTGAGAGCTGAACAGGTTGAGGATCTGTTCACGCAGTACAATGCCTTCGGTCTAACCCTTAGGAACACAGCACTTACATGGTTTCAACCGTTAGATGAGCGTCAGTTCAGGAGCATAGACCAACTCCTAGAGGCTTTCATCGTAGAGTTCTCTAAGAGTGGCATAAGACACAATACTTCCTCATTGATTCACAGCTTCAAGCAAACCCCTCAAGAGACTGTGAGACTTGCAGGAAGAAGATTTAGACAATATCTTGAAAGGTGCCCTATTTCGGAGCTACCCACATCTGCTAAACAAGTAGCCCTATTCCTTGATGGATTGCTGAGTACAAAATTGAGATCCTATGTGTATCTGAAGGACCCTAGGACTATAGAAGAGTGTGTACGCATGTGCATTGACATTGAAGATAACCTAGGGGAAGAGCTAGAGCTTTCCAAAATCTATAAAGATTCAGATAGCGCATCTAGCCACTCTTCCATGCAATCTACATCAATCGAGGAACTTGCTGAGAAGGTAGCTCAGAAATTAGGTGTGACTAGCAAACAAATTCCAAGGTTTGCTCCTGTAAAAAGGTGCTATACATGCGGTGGTGACCATATGGCGAACGTCTGTCCCATTATGGCTCAACCCCAAGTAAACCCTAGTAGCCAGTACTGCACCATAGAACGTAGATACACCAACCACACTGCGCAAGATTGCCCATACAACAAGCAGACTGTTAGGCAACCCTACCCGCAACCCTACCAACAAGGCAGATACCAAAACCAAAATCCACCACCACAATATGCTAGACCCCAACAAACCTATCAGCAACCATATCAGGCCCAACAGAGACCCCAACCGGTGCTAGCTCAACAGCCCCCAAACCCCGCTAACGTGATTCCAGTAAAGTATGCTGTTGCGGAAGAAAACCTGAACAGGGCCATAGTACCAGTAACCCCATTGATCTCGGAAAATGACCCAAGTGACCATAGCTTTGATTCTACACATGTCGATAGTCCCCAGGCTTACTACATGCAGTCTCCAGAACATGGTGAGTCTTACTATAGTGAGGAACCAAGTGAACCTAGTTGGGAGTCAGACTACACGAACGTCATGTATGCAAACCCCAACCCTAGGCCTCAACCTAGGCAAGTAAGACCTCCATTCCCAAGAGGACCGTGCTACAGATGCCAAGGAGATCATCTCATTCGTGATTGTCCCTTGCCCCCACCTACACAACCCCAGTCAGTGACTATCCAAGGTTTTTGCCAAGATTGTGGAAAGGAGCATCTTTTACGAGATTGCCCAAAGAACCCCAATAATATGCCAAAAATCACTCCGATCAATGTGATTGGTTTGGTTGTAGATTCCTCAGGAAGCGTCACTTCCACTGCACCAGTGCAGGTAGTCACTAGAGCTCAGGCTTTGCAGCAAAACCAAGAGACAAACCAGAGTAAGAACTCAGAGGCTAGTGAAACCGAGAGCGTGACAAAGAAAAGGACCAGAGCGTGGAAAGATAGTCGAGAAAGAATGAAAAGACAATGGGCTAAAAAGATGAGTGAACTTGAGGAAAGCATAAGAGAAACCAAAGCTAGGATAACTGAAATCACCTCTCAAATCCCCTCTCACAATACCCCGCCTCCACCCCTTCCATCTCCGTCCGACTCACCACCTTCCCTACCGCCTCATCAAATCCCACCACCCCCTAGAGTCGGATCAGTGTTAGCTGATCCCACCCCTGAAGACTTAGACATGATGCTTAAAGCATATCAGGCCAGAATCCAAGAAGGGCCAAACGTCACGGATCATGCCAAGTGCTATCCTAGAGCTGACCTAGAGATAGAAAGAACCAAACTATGCGCGAAAATGGTCGCATTGGCTCAGACTATGTTTGAAGCCAGTCGCCTTTTCAATTACTCGGGCTCAGCCAAGACGCAATTACACTTGGATGGATTCCTAGAAAAGTTAGAGAGGATAATTGCCAGATCTGACAAGGAAGAAAAAAATCAGGAGAGAGAAAAAGCAAGCAAAAACCTGAGCTATTCCCCATCGGAAGTTTATGCAGCCAATTCCACTCAACCGGACAACTTCCCCTCCTTCGAAAGAATAGAGAGGCCAATAGCACAGCCAGAAAAGGAACCTATCCCTCAAAGAAAGGAAAGGGTAAGAGAACGGGTGAGCCAGCCTCTTCAGGAAGCCCATGTGCCTCCTCAAGGAGCCTATCTTCCTCCCCAAAGGTCACAAGAACCTCCCTCGAAAGCATATGCACCTCCACAGGTGACCTACATCCCTTCTCAGGGAGCGTATGAGCCTGCTCGGAAGAGTAATAGAATAAGTAATCCTCTACAAGAAGCTTGTGCTCCAGCCATTTGCGAGAACGAGGAGAGAGCCAACGATAGAATAAGCCCACCTTCCCAGATAGCATATGTACCTAATTCTACGGAGCCAGATACTTCTTCTTCGATGAATCGATTTGCACCAGACTTCCTACGAGAGATTCAAGAAGACAAATGGGATAACGAAAGCGAGGTCGCCCCTCCTTTTGAACTTGTGGACGATGCACACGACCAATTCCCACAAGACATCCCATCTATTTACGGGGAGCATGAGAGTGTTCAGTCTCACGAGAGATTAGACTTTGAGTCAAATTCCCTACAAGAGCTACCCCACTTCACAGGCCCATGGGAAGCAAAGTCCACATGTATGAGAGCACCCACAGTCATTGTAAGGAACGACGACTCAGTCATTCCTAGGAACACAGAGGTAGTGAAGAACACTAATGTGCAGTGTAATCTCAAGTTAGAAGAGCTACTCAAGGTTAGACCTGAATTATGGAAACATGTAGCCAAACAAGTGCCAGAGATAGCAAAACCTCGTTCCCAGGTAGGATCCCATAGGACAGTACCAGAAATTCCCTTGGATAAGATAGGGGATATGTGTGAAGGCGAAGAAGGGAACACCTATCTTCCCATCACCTACCAAGAGTACACCACCAAGGCAATTTTAGACTCAGGTGCAGGAGTTGCAATTGCCACTACTTCCCTTTGGAAGCGTTGGGGCAAGCCGGCACTCAGGCCGACGAGAATGAAATTGCAAATGGCCGATGGTCACATAGAGAGACCCCTAGGATTGCTGGAAGGAATAACTCTCACCACTTGTGGTGTTGAGTTTGAGCATAGCTTTGCCATATGTGACTTCAACAAAAATCATGCTTATGAGATGATTTTAGGAAGACCATTTATGCGACAGTTGCAAGTGGTACAGGATTGGGGAACCAACTCCTTGTATTTGCAACACTTGGGTGTTACGACCAAAGTCAATCTCAAAGATTATTCTCACAGAGATGTCCCTCCTATCCAATGGAATCCCATCCATAGAGCCAAAGATGACACAGAATCGGTGCATTCCATAGGATCTGGATCCTCATGGATGCATGAAGATACTCACTTATGGATGTGCAAGGTAGCAGTAGAAGAAGAGAAGAGAGAGAAAGCCAGAGAGGTAGGTGCGAACGAAACTCATAGACCCATTCAAGACCCAGCCTATGCACCTGTAGTTTTTCCAGACGAAGAATTTGAACCTCACGGTTGGGCCGAAATCTTAGCAACAATGGACGTAGCCATCAACGAAGAACAATGGACACCTCACTGTGATGAGGATGGCTATGATATTTCAGTCTTCTCCATAGAGCCAATCATGGGAGAGGCTGTTCTAGAAGAATGCGAACCTAGCCCTGATGCATTTGAGGATGCAAGTGACTCCGATCTAGAGTCAATCATTATGGACCCACCATTTGCATCAGATGAAGAATATTTCCATGAAGTGGAATTTCAACCCCAGAGGCATGGAGAGGTTACAAATGATGTAAGATTAGCAACACATATGACCCCGAAGGAAGAAGGAAAGAAACGAAAGAAGAAAGAAGTCTCACCAGAAGAGGAAGAATCTTTGTTTGAGGTCCCCGAAAATTTTAAGAAGTATGAGATAGATGACAGGAGAGTCATGATAAGAATGCCTAAACGAGAGGCACAATCAGGAGAGGCCTATGATAACAAAGAAACTACCAAGAAAATCGTAGTGGCCCTAGAAGAAGGAGAGGAGAGATGCACGTATATAGGCCATGACCTGACAGAAGAAGAAGAGCACGAATTGATTGCCTTGCTAAGAGAATACAGAGATGTATTCGCTTGGAGTTACAAGGATTTGAAAGGGGTTGACCCAGACATATGCTCGCACACCATCCCCATGACTTCAGATGCTAAACCCTCTAAGCAAAAGCCTTATACATATAACGATAATTACGCAGCTAAGATCAAAGAAGAGATAGATAGATTGGTCGAAGCTGGATTTATCTATGAAATTGAGCACACTGAATGGGTATCCCCCATCGTAGTGGTGCCCAAGAAGAATGGCAAGCTGCGTGTGTGCATTAACTTGAAAAAGGTTAATGCCGCCACGATTCGAGATAACTATCCGCTTCCCATCACAGAACATCTCTTAGAAAGAGTGGCAGGCAAGGAAGTGTACAGCTTCCTTGATGGATTTTCGGGCTACAATCAAGTAGCCATAGCTCCAGAGGATCAGCATAAGACAGCCTTTGCCACAGAATGGGGCATTTTTGCTTTTAGAGTAATGCCATTTGGGCTTACCAATGCACCAGCCACCTTCCAGAGGCTGATGTGCCATGTGTTTAAGGAGTTCCTAAGGAAGAGTTTAGAAGTCTATGTTGATGATCTTTGTGCTCATTCCAACGTTAGGCAAACTCATATTCCTGAACTCAAACAAATCTTTGACAAATGTAGAGAGTACCAAGTCTGCCTGAACCCAGAAAAGTGCGTTTTTATGGTGAGGCAAGGTAAGATTCTAGGACACATAGTGTCAAAGAATGGCATATCTACTGACGAAGAAAAAGTGAGAGCCATAGCGGAGCTACCTAGGCCAAAGAATGTCAAGGAAGTACAAGCTTTCATGGGGCATTGCGGTTATTATCGACGATTTATACACATGTATGCTGTCATTGCAAAGCCCATGTACGGACTTCTGACAAACTTTGAGTGGACGGATGAA
The DNA here is from genome assembly GCA_020310875.1 of Ceratopteris richardii. NCBI lineage: Eukaryota > Viridiplantae > Streptophyta > Polypodiopsida > Polypodiales > Pteridaceae > Ceratopteris > Ceratopteris richardii. The sequence goes on along the minus strand of CM035439.1, from coordinate 91,713,673 downwards.
TGCGAAAATTCCTTCCAAGAGCTTAAACGAAGATTATGTTCAGCACCAATCTTGACCACACCAGATTGGAATAAACCATTCCATGTTCACGTGGATGCATCCAATTATGCTATTGGATGTGTGCTTGCACAACCTACTGGTGAAGGTAATATGGATCTTCCAATTGCCTATGCCAGCAGACAATTGAATGCGGCTGAACGGAATTACACCACTACAGAGCGCGAAGGATTAGGCATGGTATATGCAGTCAAGAAATTTAGACACTATTTGCTTGCAAATAAGTTTAAATTTTTTACTGATCATCAGGCATTGTTATACCTTGTAAACAAGCCATGCAATACAGGAAGATTAGTGAGATGGTTTCTCTTGCTAATGGAATATGACTTTGAGGTTGTGGTAAGAAAAGGTAGGACTCATTTGAGAGCCGATCATCTCTCTAGGCTCACATCTGGAGAAGCCCCACAAGGAGTATCAGATGACCTTCCTGATGCTTACTTGTTTAATCTGGAAGTTGTACCGCAGTGGGCTAAGCCTTTGGTACCAGTCTTGACATACGGGCCTAACCATCCAGTGGTAAACACACGGAATAGAGAGGTTGTAAAAGCCCAAAAGTACCATATCATGGCAGGCAGCATGTACAAGCACACAGATCAAGGGATCTTGGCTTGTTGCGTAGAAGAGGATGAGTACGCTAAATGGTTGCAATTAGCACATGTAGGTGCACTAGAGCAACACCATTCGAAACAACGAACGTTGCAAACTCTAAAGAGATTCGGAGTGCACTGGCCTACTATGGAAGCGGATGTCCAAAAGTTGTGCAAGGAATGCCCAATCTGCTGCACTAAACCACCAGTGGAACATGCCACTCTCTATCAAATATCCATTGTGCCAGATTGGAGTGAACCTCTAGTATCATTCTTGCGGACACACACATTCCCCCCAGACATGACTCTAGCTAGGAAAAGGAGCTTAGAACAAGAAGCCCTGGATTATTCACTCATAGGTGATAATCTATATAAGCGCGGTAAAGATGGTTACCTGAGACTGTGTGTCCATGAAAGTGAGTATCTTAAGATCTTAGAAACTGCTCACCAAGGGGTAGCAGGAGGACACTTTGGACCAGATCGGGTAATCAAGGCGATACTATTTGCGGGCTTCTGGTGGCCTACCCTTCACATGGATGCACATACCTATGTGAAACGGTGTGATGTCTGTCAAAGGACTCAGTATCCTATACGCAAAGATGAGATGCCACTGAAACCTATGATGGGTGGACGTGCATTCTCTAAGTGGGGAATAGATTTTGTAGGTCCTATTAATCCCCCAGCTAAGGGTTCTTATGCGGAATACATCATTGTGGCAACAGATTATCTCACCAAGTGGGTAGAGGTAAAGGCTACGACAAAGAACGATGCTCAAACAACTGCCAAATTCTTGTTTGAGAATGTATTCACGAGATACGGGCTACCTATAGAGCTTGTAAGTGATAGAGGCACTCATTTCTTGAATGAAGTGATTGAAAATCTACTCCAAGAATTCTTGGTAATACACAAGAAGTCTGCCCCTTATCACCCTCAAGCTAATGGACAAGCTGAGAGCACTAATAAGATTCTATGCAATGTATTGACGAAACTAGTGAACACTAAACGTTCTGACTGGGACAAACAGCTACACCATGCTGTTTGGGCATACCGAGTTGCCTACAAAACGGTACTCCAAGCCACCCCCTTCCAGATGGTTTTCGGCCAAAACGCTGTGCTACCCTTGGACTTCCTGATCCCCACATTGAGAGTAGCACAAGAGCACGAATGGACAGGTCATGAGCTCTCCTCTAGGATCTTTGATCTTGAACGATTAGGAGAAACAAGACTGAGAGCCGCTGCAGGGATATATGCAGCCAAGAAGAGACAGAAGGCATACTTTGATGCCCACGTGAAGGATAAAGGCTTGAAAGCAGGAGATCTAGTCCTAGTCTATACACTCAAACAACACGCGAGGAAGCTAGAAAAGAGAGGCTACGGACCTATGATCATCAATAGGATCTCCACAAGCGGAGCGGTACAATTGGCCACATTAGAGGGTGATGTGCTCCCAAATTATATTAGCGGTTGCAGAGTCAAGTTGTACCAGGAACCCCTCACAGAAGAAATGCTTAGCCGACTCAATACTGCTAAGAAACGCAAAGAGGAAGAAAAGCGAGTGCGAGAAGAAGCTCAGGCAGAAGCTTTAGAACGCATTAGAAGGATGAAATTACGTAGGCAAGGCAGAGAGCAGCCTAGGACAAATGACTACGCAGATCAAGGATATCATGTGGCAATGTGTGAAGTCGCAGGAACCAGCTCACCTAGGATAACTGATCGACGTCCTTTCGTAACCCTAGATATCGGACAAGGAAAAAGTGCAAGGACTGTAAGAGCCTTGATTGACTCAGGTGCAGCCACTAGTGCGGTTAGAATGTCTTACTGTCAAGATTTACAGTTAACTGTCAATCCTGTGGAGGCATATCTTATAGGATTGGGAGGTGTGGAAACCCCTTGCATGGGCGAGGTGGAACTTCCCCTCTACATCCATGATGAAGCAATGACAGTTAAAGTACTAGTGTGTCAGGATGAGGATCTCACTGAGCATCTTGTCCTGGGTCAAGATTGGATTTATGACCAAGCAGTCAATCTAAACCTAAGAAGTGGACTTCTCCAGGTTTGGGTCAATCATAGTCGAGTTACAGTAGAATTAGACAATCAAGCACTCAAGGAACTAGGAAAGGCACAGACTCCTGGTCCTTCCAGGGGTACACATGAAGATGACCATGCTGTTCTTGTCCAAAACTATGTGTTGCAGAGGAATGATATTCGCAAAAAAGGAGTCAGGAATGCAAAGGAACTCCCTTCTTTTCCAAAGGCGAGAAAGAGGCAGCAACCCAAGGTGGATCAAAGGCAGAAGAAGCAGGGTACTACCTATGTCAGAGATCAAAAGTACCTGCGCAGCAGAACAGCCCAGCAATTAGATCAGGTATGGGTGCGGAAAGGCGAACGACCAGTTGCGCCACCGTCAACTACAGGGGCAAAGCCTCTTATTAGTGACCAACAACGCAATGCTAATAAGAAGTCTTTCAGAAATTCTTCTGCTAAAGTAAAATCTATTTGGGTGCCCAAGAAGTCGATGAAGGCAAGCCCACAATCAAGACAAATTTGGGTGCCTAAGGCTTGCTTGATGGCACAGGTAGCTACGCTGAAGCCACAATTTAAACAGCATAACACAGCGACGCATACTGCCAGATTTCACTCGTTCTCAACACTCATGTACACACCAAAACCCAAGAGCGTACATGTAATCAATTGTAAATGGGTCCCAAAAAGGCCTCATCTTCAAACCACGACACCGAGAAGGCTCTGTAGAGACTCTCCGAAACCGAAAGCACCGCCCACCCACTGCATTTGGCAGCCTAGGGTCTGTAATAAACCCCCCGACCCCAATTTGTAAATTCATAACCCACTTACTAACTGCAATAGTTTCCTAGGACAACACAATCACTAACTACACACACTATCTTCGTGCACTTACTGACCACTAACTCACCTTCTACCTTATGTTAATGTTGTAACGGGGACAACAACGGATTTATTTTGTCCATTACAATGTTAACACATGGTTCTATATTCTCACAGAACCAATCAGCAAACAGGCCATGGCAGAAGCAGGTACCAGCGCTCAAGCCGGATCTGGTCCCCAGATCGTGGACATAGAAGCACTTCTCCTTGAGCCACGCCTCACCGCAAGACCGCAAGAGCTTCGAGAAGTGCATGTGCTCCCCATCCAGGATCCTCCTCAAGGACACACCTCTCAAGTAGGTAAGCATGCGCATTGGTTCAGTGATGTTGCTGGACCACTGGGCGATGGAACCTACTTCTGGGAAGCAGAATTGGAATTCAATGGCAAATGGGGTCGATACCACTTTTTCACACGCGAATTTGAAAGCTACCAAAATGCTGAAGTCATGAGATCAGTTTGGGTCAAAGCAGGTGTGGAAAGTTATTTCAGGACTCACATACCAAAGCCGGACTTTTTACGATGTTCATATCTGATCAGTACAATCACGCCGAGCAGGGCCAAAGGAGGCGACAGCACCTTTGTGTTGCCATCACTGCTGCCGGGTAATGAGCTTAAAAGGTTCAAGCTGGACCTCAATCTGGTAAGAGAAGCTTTGGGAATGTATGGCATGCACATCCCCACAGAAAAGGAAACCATGGTCCCAGGTCGAATGAAGCACAAGGATCTGAATAAGTTGAAGGATATGGTAGCCATGACACCTACCATTGCGCTTCACCTGCGAACCATCATGCAGCATTTTGCGTTTCCCGCCCAAGAACGATTCACAATGCCCCCGAAAAAAATATGGTTCAGTTTATATCTAGCAGAAACCGAAAGCCTACCCATCAATGTGCCACACTGGATAATAGACCAGATCCACCTAGCACATCAAAGGTGGAACAAGAAACAGAAGAATGTACTCCACGGGTGTTGCGCTTTGACCAGAATAATCTACAGATGCTTGGCTTATGACGTGCCTGTTCAGCGGGCACTCGTATGGTCCCGAGTCCAAGAATTCCAAAGAAGACTATCAACAGCAGGTCCCCCATCCAAGAAGATGAGGGGGGGAGTCCAACTACCCTGTGCTCAACCAAGGGGAGCTACCGCTACACCAGAAATCACTCCTCCCCAGACACGACGAGTTAGGCCATTCACAATCCGGTTACCAAGACCAAGCACGGAGGGGCCTAATCTGGTGTTTCCCCCCATTCCATCCGATTTGGAATTCCCGCAGGGATTTACTCTTGAGGACCTCACGGATGAGGAAATTGCCCGATTAATCTATGACTCTAACCTCGAAGCGGAAGCAGCGCGAGATCAGGAACCACGACCCAAAACAACATCGGCCCCCACCCAACCCCGAGTGGTAGAAGTCGATGTAGACGAACAAGAGACAGGAGGAGACGAAGAAGAAGTCGACGAAGAGCAACAGCAAGAATATGACGAACTGTCCGAGTTAGCAAGTGCCCCAGCATATTCGGCACAGATCAAGAGACTATATCGAACCATGCGACTGGTTCAGGAACAGCATAAGATGTCTCTCGAACAGGGCAAAAGACTCATGAACGACTTGCTAGCGGAGGAAGGTGTGGATGATTTGTTCATTGAGTCCATGAACCTTCATGCCGACGCTGTAGGACTGGACGAGGCCATCCATGAGGCAATGGCCTACATCCACAGGTTTGAAAAAAGAGTTCCTACTCGTCCCAGGAGGTCCGGAAAGCAAATTCACATCAATACATCAGCACCTGGCGAGTCAACGCAAGCAGAAGAATATCACGAAGCACCGTTATCACCACCATCCCCACCTCACACTACACAATTCACTCCACCGCAGGACACTAACACTACCACATCCACTACCACTACCGTTGTCATGGGCATCCCACTCTCCCCGGGCATCCAATTCGGGGGAGTCACCATGCCCACCTTCACCACCCTGTTCACCGATGTCACATCCACTCCACCAACGATTCCCATCTACACAGTCACTCAAACAGCTGACACGATGGAAACATCACCTGCCACAGCACCGCTCCCTCCCCCCATGCCACCTTCATCACCCATACCCCCTCCACCCACATCTCCACTTACATCCACAGCATTCACCTCTCCCATTCCCGCCCCCATTCCCCCTGCATCTTCACCTTTCCCAACATTATTTAATGTAAATAACATATTTTTTGCATTAAACCAATGTGTATACCAGCTCCAACATGAGTACAAAGCTCTGGACAACCGGTATCAGCAACTGGAAACGCACCACCAGAACTTACAAACACAATTTCACATTCTACAAACAGAAAATGCAGAACTGAATCAACGCTACGCGACGCTTGAGCAGGCTCACCAGACATTACTGGCAGCACCCCAACCATCGACAGAATCAGGTGCCAAACAACTAGAAGCTCTGCTCGAGGTATATCAAGCCGATAATCTCAAAGTCCGGCGTAACTTGGCACTTCTTAGAAAACACATGGCGGCCGCTCTAGAAGAAAACAAGAGGCTGCAGCAGCAAAATGAAGCTAATCTAGAAGCAGCAATGGAAGGCGCTCCACACGAAATTGATCCAGAGCAGTTTAAAGCGGTGCCCTCAGCGACAATGAAGACCATCTTGGACAGCTATGCAGATCTATTAGAAGCTCATGATGACTTGGAAAGGGAACGTGATGCGCTGCGCAATCAACTCCAAGAGCAACAGACAGCACCCAAAGTCACGGAAACGACCACGACTTCAGAGGAAGTCAAGGCATTGAAAGAGCAGGTGGCCGAATTACAAGCAAGATTACTCACACATGAAAGGCAACCCTCTCCAGTTGTCGAACCAGAACCCGAGGATTTGGTACCCATCGAGGTAGATGAGACGTATGAGGAACCTTACGTTCCTATGCCAATGCCAGGTGGTGAACAAACGGCAGAAGGAATGGATACGCTAGAAATCGAAGTACCTGAGTGGCTCCAAACACTAGAGAAAACGGCATCAACTCATGAAGATCGAGTAGCAGTTCAGATCCAATCCATGGCAAAGATAGAGGACACTATTATTAAATCAGAATACTTCCGCAGCATGTCCCACCATAGATGGATCGGAACCAATGATGATCAATATGTGCCCTATTGTATACTCCTGGCGGACTACAATGCAGAAATCCAACATAAATGTGGCAAACCTCCAACGTTTGCCACACAATTTGGGCCAGATGACATCCCAGAGAGTGCTAAAAAAGGCTCCATTCATCAACCCACTTGGAGGATCCGACTCCTCGAAACCTATCCGGAGATGGTTCGCACCTGGACGAATATGCCTCTTTTTATTAAATATAACCCTTGTTATGTTCCTGTACTACGCAGACGTACATGGCCAGAGTTTACCATTGCAGTCAAGAATATCAAGGGATGCGCCAAATGGTTAAACTACGTCTATCTAGCACCCCCTCAAGGGCCCCCCACCGTCAATTACATGATCTCCACTATAAGGCACTGGAGCCTCCGATTAAAGAATACCCCTGATGTAATGGCCCAGATGTGCATGAAAATTTTTGAGTTAATGCTTATTACATTCAGGACATTCAAGAATATCAAGGACCCACACTTCTCAGGCGTCGGATTCCTTACAGGAAACCAAGATTTAGTGTATGACATGAGCACCACTCCTTCCATAGAGGTGATATACGCTTGGCACGCCAGAATAAAATACCTCCCGGCCTGCTTTAAACAAACATTCGAAGAGATGTTCATAACAGGGTTCTGGGAATACCACTCAGAAATATTTGTACCCAGACCCTCACATCTCCTCCATTTATTTGCTGTGGAGCGAACCATTCACTCAGAGCAGCTACGGGTGCCACATCCAGATGTCCCAGGGCCAGTCAATTGGGATGCATTGCTGACAGATCTAGCAAGGGGACTCAGGTTAGAAGAACACCACCTCGCCGCCGATGTGGTACAATACTACGTACAAAAAGCAGCTAGACAAGGGTCTGTCAGGGGCGACAGACGCGAGAGTGGGGGGGGTGTTGGCAGTAGCCTTGGTACATCAGGATCTACAAGACGTGAAAGTCAAAGAAGGGAGTCAGAGCGAAGGGACAGCACAAGCAAACAGGGCAGTCAAAGAAGATCTGGCAAGTAGGCCAATATTTTTTCAAGACATTAATGCAAATCAGAGAGATGGACATGCAGGGAAGAAGAGCAAGTAGGGAGCTTGAAGATATGTATGGCAGATCACTAGAAGAAATCCCTACAACAACAGTGATTTTTATCACTAATAATCATTGTAAATCTCATTTCACATTTTGGTAGCTCCATTTTGTGCAAGCCAAGGAGTCCTTGAGCTTGAGGAGCCTTAGAGGTAGTTGCGTACCAATTTTCATAATTTTTAGATCTCGTTTGAACCCCCAAATAAGCCCTGGAACCTAATTTTTAACTAGGCCGGACACTAGGTCTGGACAGGGCCAAAAGCTAGTCAAAAACTATAAAAGGAGCTAGAGAGCTCATTTTTGAGGTTAGATGGTAATTGAAACGAACTTGTAAGAGCTTGTGAAAGTAATCTAAAGAACTCCATTGATTCTCTCTCTTTGTCTTGCCGTGTGTGCGCGTGTGTGTGTATGTGTGTGCATGCTTGTGTGCTTCTCACTCACGCACTTGTGCCGCCACTTGCTCGAGGTCTTCATACCATCCTCACGTCTTCCCGGATTGACATTAAAGGAGGTGCTACTCATCACTGAGCTACAATCCTCATAACAAGCATGAAGTGCAGACAGGAGATGACACAAAGCACTCAGTGGAGAAGATAGGTAATGTGAAGACATCAGATGGGAATATGAACCTCTTAAGCAAAGTCTTGTATGTCCCTACAATTACCAAAAATTTAATAAGTGTTGGACAGATTGTTGAAAAAGGATTGCAGGTTAGATTCAATCGATTTGGAGCATATGTTGAAGACCCAAGGCAAGGCTTTCGAAGGATTGCCAAAGGAGAAAAGACAGGAAGGCTTTTCACTTTTGAAGTGGAAGATACAAAGAACATAGCTTTGTTTAGCTATGGATCTCAAACTCTAACAGAGTTGGAGATATGGCACAAAAGGCTTGCTCACATTGGTGAGAGGACACTCAAACAGATTTGCAGGGACCAAAGTGTACTTGGTTTGCCTAATATCACAAGGCAACACATGATTTATAAGTGTGAAGCTTGTCAACTCGGCAAGGCTCATAGACAACCTTTCAATAAGAAAGGATATATGTATCAAAATCCTTTGGATCTAGTGCACACGGATGTGTGGGGTCCAAGTAAGAAGCCATCTATATCAGGCTCAAGATATTATGTGTCTTTCATAGATGATTGTAGCAGGTGGACCATTCTGTTTTTCATGAAGCACAAGGATGAAGTGTTTAATTGCTTTAAGAAGTATATTGCTCTTGTTGAAAATCAAACAGGTAGGACTTTGAAAAGACTCAGATCAGATGGTGGAGGAGAATACTTCTCTTCTGAATTTGATGCCTTCTTGCATGAAAGAGGCATTAAAAGGGAAGTCACTACAAGGTATACACCCGAACTCAATGGTGTAGCAGAGAGGAGGAATAGAGCTATCGTCGAAGCTGCAAGGTCCATGCTCAACGAAAAAGGATTGCCGAACTACCTATGGGCAGAGGCTGTGTCTACAGCCACATATCTCATAAATAGACTTCCATCTAAGTCACTAGATGGAACCACTCCATATGAAGTGTGGAATGGAAGAAGACCTAGTCTAGAGCATTGTAAAATCTTTGGATGCTTAGCCTATGCTCACATTCCTTCTCAAGTAAGAGGGAAATTGGATCCCAAGGCAGAGAAGTGTGTATTCATTGGTTATGATCAAAACCAAAAAGGATATAGATTGTACAATCCAACCAATAAAGGATTTTCTGTGAGTAGAGATGTAATTTTTGATGAAAACAAATCATGGTTTGATGATGACAGGAAAGTGAAGCTGCCATATGACTTGGATGAAGATTTTCCATCACTTCAACCAAAGGAGCCAAAGCAGATTGAAGAAAGTGATTCGGAGATTGACCTAGAAGACTTGGAAAGACTAAAGCTATGGAAGAACAAAGGTAAAGCAAAGATGCAGGATGCTACATATGGACCCGAGAGCTCACATCAACCACTTAGAAGGTCTTCGAGGGAGAAGAAGAAACCAGAGAGGTTTGGTTATGATACTTCTTTGGTCACCAAACACTCAATCTACATTGCAAAGGATTCAACCAATGAAGAACCTACCACATTTGAAGAAGCACAAAGCAAGAAAGCTTGGAGAGATGCAATGGATGAAGAAATGGAAGCCTTGAAGGAGAATGACACTTGGGAGCTTGTACCTAACAAGACATCTATGAAGATAATCGGATCTCGATGGATATACAAAATCAAGAGGAATCCAGATGGAAGTATAAATAGACACAAAGCAAGGTTAGTTGCTAAAGGGTTTGCTCAAACCCATGGTATTGATTATGAGGAGACTTTCTCTCCTGTTGCAAAAATGCCTACAATTAGGGTTCTCATAAGTCTTGCTGCATCTAGAAATTGGAATCTTTATCAACTTGATGTAAAGAATGCTTTCTTGAATGGATGGATTTCTGAGGAAGTGTATATGGCACAACCTCCTGGATATGAGGATGCACATCATCCTAACTATGTATGCAAACTAAAGAAAGCTTTGTATGGATTGAAGCAAGCTCCAAGAGCTTGGAATTTCAGATTGGTTACTTATTTGCAGGACCAAGGATTCAAAGCTAGCAAGGCGGATACCTCTTTGTTCATAAAGAGGAATGGATCTGAAGTGATCTATTTATGTGTGTATGTTGATGATATTATTATCACAGGCAATGATCTTGAAGGAATCAAACAGATTCAGGTATATACATCACACAAAGGAAGTATGTCCATGACATGCTCGTCAAGTTCAAGATGGAAAATACAAAGTGTGCAGGTACACCTATGGAGCAAAATCATAAGCTTAGTGCTTATGAAGGAGAGCCAATTGAAGACATCACAAGCTATCAAAGCTTGGTTGGAAGTTTGAACTATGCAACACTCACAAGGGTGGATATATGCTATAGTGTTAGCATATTGAGTCAGTTTATGCATAAGCCGAGAAGACCACATATGGAAGCGGCCAAGCGAGTCCTCAAGTACCTAAAGGGGACCATGAATGAAGGTTTGTTCTATTCATATACTTCAGATATTGAGCTAAAGGTCTACTCAGATGCAGATTGGGCCGGATCTAAAGATGATAGAAGAAGCACATCAGGGTATATATCATTTGCAGGTTCAAAAATCATTTCTTGGTCATCGAAGAAGCAACCAACCGTGGCATTATCTTCTACTGAAGCTGAATATAGAGGTTTGGCTAATGCAACTCAAGAAATCATGTGGTTAAAATCTTTGTACACAGATCTTGGACTTCATTCTTCAACACCTCACATCTTTGGTGACAACACAAGCTCACTACATCTAGCAGCTAATCCGGTATACCATGCTAGAACCAAGCATATTGAAGTCCACTACCATTATGTAAGGGAGAAGCTATTGAGCAAGGATATTCAACTATCCTATGTCTCTACAGATATGCAATGTGCAGACATGTTGACGAAAGCTCTTGATGGTACGAAATTAAGTAGATTCAAGTTGATGATTGGTTTGCAGGAAATCAAGGACAATTGAAGACTTATTTGGAGGCCAAGCATGTTAGGCTTGAGGGGGAGCTGTTGGTGCATTTTGCCCAAGCCTACATGCTTGATATGCTTGATATTATCCTCATTTGTAAGTCACATGAGTAGTCATGTGAACACCTCTTGTAAAAGAGTACATTTTATCTCTTGTAAATGAAAAAAGAAAAAAGTAAAAGGATGGCTTACCTCATCCATGATGTAAAAGCAAATTCGTGGCTCCAACTACCAAAATCACGAATTTTTGAGCTGAGGGAATCTCTCCTAACTTTGGGGATCACTTTTAGGTGGAGCCATTCGAATTCGAATTCAAAACTCCCTCCAAGAATTGCTATAAAAGGAGCAAGAAGGAAGAGGCGATTAGCAAGCCTTGTACGTGACCACTTCATGTCATTTTGTAGAGATTGAAGAGCTTACTCCATAGCTCTATCATTCTACTCCCATTGTGCAAAGATTCATTGCCAATGTGGTTGTAATCATATGTGAATCTATACATTTATTATCATCTACCTCTCTGTTTTGTTCTCTGCTATACTCACTCAGAGCAGTAACTTCAGAAGGTCATATCTCGAGTTTTACTGAACATTTTTCAGTGTTTTAAAGTGCGTTGGATAGCTCTCACTGTCTAGTGTCTACCTATAAATTTTCAAGGTCATTGGATTTATACTTTTGGAGATATCTGCATTTTACTGCTTACTGGTCTATCTCTGCAGAGCCCCGAGAATTGTGGGAATGTTCCAGAACTTGATGAAACTTGTTCTTAGTGCTCAGTCCATCATTTGAAGTGTTTTAACTTGGAATAGGAAGCTTGCTAAGTCTATTTGCTATGCCCAAAAGGAATTTTTCTAATTCCTTCCAGGTTGAGAGCACTGTTCATTTTTTCCAGCAGGTGTATGCCCAAAAATAGCAAGTTTTGGGAGCTAGTCATTTCGCAACTTGTCGGTCTTGACTTAAACTTTTGGGATACATGTTCCAAAGTACTTGGCTGATATTTTGGTGGATTTAGGAAGCTCAAAGGGTCTACTAATCAACTCTGAAGTCTCAGTTGGCTGGTGTGAAGCTGGTTGTAGCGGCACCTACTCATCTTTGGATTGCATCCACCATCTCTCTTCACAGTGGTATCAGAGCATAGTCAAGCAACATGGGAGATGGATTTCCATCAACAATTGACAAATTGGATCGAAACAACTACCCGGCATGGTCTCTAAGGATGGAGGCTTACCTTCAAGGAAGGAATCTATATGGATTCATATCCGGAGATGAAGCAATGCCAACCATGAGGAACAAAGGGCAACCATCACATGAAGAAGTGGAAGGACTTTCGAATTGGTGTTCGAAGGATGCACTTGCAAGGTCTTATATTCTAAACTCAATCTCTGATTTTCTTTTACCTCATGTCAAGGGATGCAAGACATCAAGAGAAACTTGGAATGCACTTGCTTCTTTCTTCTCTTCCAACACTCGAGCAAGGAAGAACCAATTGTGGATGGAGTTCACAACAATGAAGAAAAGCCCGAAGCAAAATGTGACTGATTATGTCACAAAGATGAAGGAGATTTCCGACCAACTTGGAAGCATTGGAGAGGTAATTGAAGAGGAGCAAATCATAAGACAAATCATGAATGGAATCAAAGCAGACGACAAGTGGGAGTCATTCACAACAGCCATGGATTTATACATGGATATGCATGTACCCGACCTCAACACACTCATGGGCCAACTCTTCACTCATGAAGCAAAGATTAGCAAAGGTGGTGAGTCCTCAAGAGGTAATCAAACTTCTGCCTTATATTCTGATAAAGCTAAGGTCAAGGACAAGTCAAAGAATAGGAAGAATGAAGATGAAGGAAGCTCTTTCCAAGCAAACTTTGCAGGTAGAGGAAGAGCTAGAGGAAGAGGCAGAGGTGGAAAGCAAGGCAGGGGGAGATTCCAATCATCTCAACCTTGCAACATATGTGGCTTATCTAACCATACTACTGAAGAATGTTTCAGGAATCCAAGGAACTCAAGAGGAAGAGGATTCAATAGAGGTGGCTATGGATCAAATAGAGGTAGGTACAATGGAGGCTACAACAACAACAACTACTACAACAACAATTACAACAACAACAACAACTATCAAAGTGGCCATAGAGGAAGAAGAGATTACAATAACTATGCAGAGGACCAAAGTCAAGAAGATTCATTATTGATTATGAATCTATCAACGAAGAAGGGTAAGGATGCTGATCACATATTTTACATTGATTCGGGATGCTCGAACCATGTAGCAGGAAATGTGGCTTTACTTTCTGATTTGGAAGATCCTCATAACAAGCATGAAGTGCAGACAGGAGATGACACAAAGCACTCAGTGGAGAAGATAGGTAATGTGAAGACATCAGATGGGAATATGAACCTCTTAAGCAAAGTCTTGTATGTCCCTACAATTACCAAAAATTTAATAAGTGTTGGACAGATTGTTGAAAAAGGATTGCAGGTTAGATTCAATCGATTTGGAGCATATGTTGAAGACCCAAGGCAAGGCTTTCGAAGGATTGCCAAAGGAGAAAAGACAGGAAGGCTTTTCACTTTTGAAGTGGAAGATACAAAGAACATAGCTTTGTTTAGCTATGGATCTCAAACTCTAACAGAGTTGGAGATATGGCACAAAAGGCTTGCTCACATTGGTGAGAGGACACTCAAACAGATTTGCAGGGACCAAAGTGTACTTGGTTTGCCTAATATCACAAGGCAACACATGATTTATAAGTGTGAAGCTTGTCAACTCGGCAAGGCTCATAGACAACCTTTCAATAAGAAAGGATATATGTATCAAAATCCTTTGGATCTAGTGCACACGGATGTGTGGGGTCCAAGTAAGAAGCCATCTATATCAGGCTCAAGATATTATGTGTCTTTCATAGATGATTGTAGCAGGTGGACCATTCTGTTTTTCATGAAGCACAAGGATGAAGTGTTTAATTGCTTTAAGAAGTATATTGCTCTTGTTGAAAATCAAACAGGTAGGACTTTGAAAAGACTCAGATCAGATGGTGGAGGAGAATACTTCTCTTCTGAATTTGATGCCTTCTTGCATGAAAGAGGCATTAAAAGGGAAGTCACTACAAGGTATACACCCGAACTCAATGGTGTAGCAGAGAGGAGGAATAGAGCTATCGTCGAAGCTGCAAGGTCCATGCTCAACGAAAAAGGATTGCCGAACTACCTATGGGCAGAGGCTGTGTCTACAGCCACATATCTCATAAATAGACTTCCATCTAAGTCACTAGATGGAACCACTCCATATGAAGTGTGGAATGGAAGAAGACCTAGTCTAGAGCATTGTAAAATCTTTGGATGCTTAGCCTATGCTCACATTCCTTCTCAAGTAAGAGGGAAATTGGATCCCAAGGCAGAGAAGTGTGTATTCATTGGTTATGATCAAAACCAAAAAGGATATAGATTGTACAATCCAACCAATAAAGGATTTTCTGTGAGTAGAGATGTAATTTTTGATGAAAACAAATCATGGTTTGATGATGACAGGAAAGTGAAGCTGCCATATGACTTGGATGAAGATTTTCCATCACTTCAACCAAAGGAGCCAAAGCAGATTGAAGAAAGTGATTCGGAGATTGACCTAGAAGACTTGGAAAGACTAAAGCTATGGAAGAACAAAGGTAAAGCAAAGATGCAGGATGCTACATATGGACCCGAGAGCTCACATCAACCACTTAGAAGGTCTTCGAGGGAGAAGAAGAAACCAGAGAGGTTTGGTTATGATACTTCTTTGGTCACCAAGCACTCAATCTACATTGCAAAGGATTCAACCAATGAAGAACCTACCACATTTGAAGAAGCACAAAGCAAGAAAGCTTGGAGAGATGCAATGGATGAAGAAATGGAAGCCTTGAAGGAGAATGACACTTGGGAGCTTGTACCTAACAAGCCATCTATGAAGATAATCGGATCTCGATGGATATACAAAATCAAGAGGAATCCAGATGGAAGTATAAATAGACACAAAGCAAGGTTAGTTGCTAAAGGGTTTGCTCAAACCCATGGTATTGATTATGAGGAGACTTTCTCTCCTGTTGCAAAAATGCCTACAATTAGGGTTCTCATAAGTCTTGCTGCATCTAGAAATTGGAATCTTTATCAACTTGATGTAAAGAATGCTTTCTTGAATGGATGGATTTCTGAGGAAGTGTATATGGCACAACCTCCTGGATATGAGGATGCACATCATCCTAACTATGTATGCAAACTAAAGAAAGCTTTGTATGGATTGAAGCAAGCTCCAAGAGCTTGGAATTTCAGATTGGTTACTTATTTGCAGGACCAAGGATTCAAAGCTAGCAAGGCGGATACCTCTTTGTTCATAAAGAGGAATGGATCTGAAGTGATCTATTTATGTGTGTATGTTGATGATATTATTATCACAGGCAATGATCTTGAAGGAATCAAACAGATTCAGGTATATACATCACACAAAGGAAGTATGTCCATGACATGCTCGTCAAGTTCAAGATGGAAAATACAAAGTGTGCAGGTACACCTATGGAGCAAAATCATAAGCTTAGTGCTTATGAAGGAGAGCCAATTGAAGACATCACAAGCTATCAAAGCTTGGTTGGAAGTTTGAACTATGCAACACTCACAAGGGTGGATATATGCTATAGTGTTAGCATATTGAGTCAGTTTATGCATAAGCCGAGAAGACCACATATGGAAGCGGCCAAGCGAGTCCTCAAGTACCTAAAGGGGACCATGAATGAAGGTTTGTTCTATTCATATACTTCAGATATTGAGCTAAAGGTCTACTCAGATGCAGATTGGGCCGGATCTAAAGATGATAGAAGAAGCACATCAGGGTATATATCATTTGCAGGTTCAAAAATCATTTCTTGGTCATCGAAGAAGCAACCAACCGTGGCATTATCTTCTACTGAAGCTGAATATAGAGGTTTGGCTAATGCAACTCAAGAAATCATGTGGTTAAAATCTTTGTACACAGATCTTGGACTTCATTCTTCAACACCTCACATCTTTGGTGACAACACAAGCTCACTACATCTAGCAGCTAATCCGGTATACCATGCTAGAACCAAGCATATTGAAGGCCACTACCATTATGTAAGGGAGAAGCTATTGAGCAAGGATATTCAACTATCCTATGTCTCTACAGATATGCAATGTGCAGACATGTTGACGAAAGCTCTTGATGGTACGAAATTAAGTAGATTCAAGTTGATGATTGGTTTGCAGGAAATCAAGGACAATTGAAGACTTATTTGGAGGCCAAGCATGTTAGGCTTGAGGGGGAGCTGTTGGTGCATTTTGCCCAAGCCTACATGCTTGATATGCTTGATATTATCCTCATTTGTAAGTCACATGAGTAGTCATGTGAACACCTCTTGTAAAAGAGTACATTTTATCTCTTGTAAATGAAAAAAGAAAAAAGTAAAAGGATGGCTTACCTCATCCATGATGTAAAAGCAAATTCGTGGCTCCAACTACCAAAATCACGAATTTTTGAGCTGAGGGAATCTCTCCTAACTTTGGGGATCACTTTTAGGTGGAGCCATTCGAATTCGAATTCAAAACTCCCTCCAAGAATTGCTATAAAAGGAGCAAGAAGGAAGAGACGATTAGCAAGCCTTGTACGTGACCACTTCATGTCATTTTGTAGAGATTGAAGAGCTTACTCCATAGCTCTATCATTCTACTCCCATTGTGCAAAGATTCATTGCCAATGTGGTTGTAATCATATGTGAATCTATACATTTATTATCATCTACCTCTCTGTTTTGTTCTCTGCTATACTCACTCAGAGCAGTAACTTCAGAAGGTCATATCTCGAGTTTTACTGAACATTTTTCAGTGTTTTAAAGTGCGTTGGATAGCTCTCACTGTCTAGTGTCTACCTATAAATTTTCAAGGTCATTGGATTTATACTTTTGGAGATATCTGCATTTTACTGCTTACTGGTCTATCTCTGCAGAGCCCCGAGAATTGTGGGAATGTTCCAGAACTTGATGAAACTTGTTCTTAGTGCTCAGTCCATCATTTGAAGTGTTTTAACTTGGAATAGGAAGCTTGCTAAGTCTATTTGCTATGCCCAAAAGGAATTTTTCTAATTCCTTCCAGGTTGAGAGCACTGTTCATTTTTTCCAGCAGGTGTATGCCCAAAAATAGCAAGTTTTGGGAGCTAGTCATTTCGCAACTTGTCGGTCTTGACTTAAACTTTTGGGATACATGTTCCAAAGTACTTGGCTGATATTTTGGTGGATTTAGGAAGCTCAAAGGGTCTACTAATCAACTCTGAAGTCTCAGTTGGCTGGTGTGAAGCTGGTTGTAGCGGCACCTACTCATCTTTGGATTGCATCCACCATCTCTCTTCACACCATTATCCCTCATGTTCGCTCTTGGAAAACAACAAAAGATGATTGGGATACACTTACCACTTTTTACTAGTCAAGAAATGAGGCTTGTATTGCTTACCTTCAAAAACTGTTGGAGAGTGAGCATATGAATGAAGGAGATTCTATGAATAGTTTTTTGACAAATATCAAAGATTTGAAGTAGCAGTTGATTTCTGTTAATGAAGTCTTTCCAAATAGTTCACTTGTGCAAACTTTTCTAGATGGTCTTCTATATTCATATTAGAGTTTTACTTCTACTCTTCAATTGATGATGAAAGACAATTCAAATGCCTTAACATTTGAGGAGTTAGTGTTTGTTTTGTTGCGGGAAGATCAGTCCACGAAAAACATGTCCATTATGTGTAGCAGATCAAGCTTTCTTAGCTAGTGAGAAGGAAAAATGTAAATGGAGCTCATCTAGTAGTAAGCAAAAATTCACTAATTTTGCATAGTCCAAAAAGGAAGAAAAAGACGAGAAGAAAACAAAAAAGCAAAAATTTTTTTTCCAATACTATAAAGGAAATGATACATCATAAAGAATTGTCCAAAAATGGATGCAAAAGAGGCAAAGAACAAAGAGGTTAGAACGGTTGATGCAGAGGCCTCGACACCAAAAATAGAGTCTACTAATCTTGTGCACAATGAAGAATGGGCGTTTACTATTGTTTGCAGTTATGACCCATGTTCTCATGAACACTCTATGTCTGTAGAAGACTCAGATGTTTGGTACTTTGACAGTGGAGCAACAAAACATATTACCTCATAGTGCAATTTCTTGAGTTCACTTGAGCTTTCCCTATAGGGAATACTATCACATATGCTAGCAACTCCTTGTTTCCCATAATGGAAGTTGATAAGATAATTTTGACTATTGATGATGGTAGTTCTTTCACATCGTCAGATGCTTCTTTTCTATCAAGTATCAAGAAAAATCTATTATCAATTCTAGCATTAGCCAAGATCGGCTTGGTTGTGAAATTTCATGATGACAAAATGTATAGTTTATGATCTATTGAATAGCAATGTTATTGTTGCTTCCAGCATTTTATGTCGTGGGCCGCATAACTCATAGATTATGAGAAATCTATGAATGGTTCAGCATGTGTAGATAAAGATTCTCAGGGTATGTCAGATGCAAAGCTTTGGCATGCATGCTTTGGTCATCTGAATTATGCGTTTACTATGCCTAGACAAATTTGAAATGGCATCGTCTCTACCCAAACTTGAGGAACCTTGTAAACACGTTTGTGAAGGTTGTATTTTGGGAAAAATGGAGCATTCCTCCTTCCCAAAAGATAGTTCAGTTTGAGCTACTAAAAAATTATAGCTTGTTCATGGTGATGTTTGCGGTCCTATGAAAACACATTCTTTTGGGAACTACTTTTGCTTTGTGCCTTTTATTGATGATTTTTCTAGCAATGCATGGGTGTATCCATTGAATGCAAATTCCAAAGAGTTTATGTGCTTCCAACAGTTTCTAGTTCTAACTAAAAATCTATTTGCAAATAAAATGGGCTGCCTCCATTTTGATCGAGGGGGGGAATACATGTCTTCTGGTTTTATTGCATTCTAGCTCAATGTGGAATCAATTATCAATGAACAATGTCATATACACCTCAACAAAATGGAGTTGTCAAAAGGAAAAACAAGTCACTCATGGAGATGGAGAGGTGTATGGTCAAAATTCAGGCTTTACCACATAGCTTTTGGCTTGAGGTCATTATGTGTGCAACACATGTACTTAACAAGTGTCGCACCAAAGAATTGCAGTCTATAACTCCATATGAGGCTTGAAATGGTCTCAAGCCATTTGTTTCTCATCTATGTATCTTTAGTTTTTTGACATATGTATTAGTGCCTGAACAACGACACAAAAAATTGGATGATAAAGCACCAAAATGTATTTTTGTTGGATACAGTTCTTAAAGCAAAGGCTATTGTCTGTATCATCCATACAACAAACCTATTTTGGTTAGCCATGATGCTATTTTTGTGGAAGATGCAATTCATCCATTACTTTCATGTATCAAGGAGATATCAATTAGCTCCAAAGACATGTATGACACTTTGCTGCCACTTTTTACATGTGGACAATTAAGTGCTCTCCGAATGAGGCAACTTCTCACCCTTTACAGGTTTCACATGATGATGCAAATTATTCCTTTTTTATGTAGATTTACATGATGCACTTGTTGATGAGAGGACTGATATAGAGGAGGCAAAAACAATGCCTAAATGGGTAGTGTGAACTTTGCAAGATAGCAAAGTAGATGCACCTCTCTCATGTTGTACTAGTTCACGCCCTCATTGTGATTCTTTTGTATTGTTTTGCTACAAAATTTATTGTGCAGTTATGGGGTTTTAAGTAGGATCGGACTAGAAGAAAGCATTAGCTAAGCTTTTTTTTTTTAAATATTGTCTTGTATCTTAGATTTTATGTGCTCCTTTTGGTTCAAAAATGGATTTATGGCACACCTGAATAGAGAACTATTTTGGTTGTCTTATTTGAGTGGCTTCATTTGCTTGATCGTACCATTCCTTCTACGATTGATTTCTCATAACTGCATGTGACCTATCATGAATGAGAGAAAGGAATGGACTGTTTGATTTCTCTGTTTTTGTTCATTATGAGTGGCCATGCAAAATTAGTAAATTGTATAGATACACTGAAGTGCAAAAAAGTGTGACCCAAAGTATATAATATAGTTTTGGTATTTACCGAATGTATTGATGCTTTCTACTATATGTTTGATGGCTTAGTGTTTTGTTGCCATGTTTTGAACACAATATCATGCTGAGAATCAGACTTGAGATGCTAACAATTTAATGGTTTTGACACAGAAGTTTAAAGGACTTGGCATAGCTGCTAAGTATCTGCAAAAAATGAATGAGGATGTCCTTGTTACTCTAGGAAGGGACCAAAAAGGATCATTAATGTGTACTTTTGCATAATATGTTTATCTTACAAGGCATTTCTATAATTGAGAACGTCTATTTTGGTTTGTAAAACATTTTCTACCCACACTTAGAGTTATGAGTTGTTTCACTTTTGGAATGATGGGAGAATAGTTGTATCATCTTGATGTTCTATATATGAAAGAATATAAGCTGTATGATCTTGATGTTCTATAGTTGTATGATCTTGATGTTCTATATGTTAAATTTCGCTCATCTGTATCTGAACACAATGCAAATATGAAAAGGCTGTTGATTACAAGCTTGTGGTGGAGTGTTCATATCAAACACAAGACCACCTTCTAAATATAGTTCCATTGCTTGAAAATTGCTATCAAGAGAGCTCCTCTGACTGTCAATGCTATTTGGATTGATTTGAAGTCTAGAAAGTGGCATGTCAGTTGCTGTTGTCATGGGCAAACCAAGTTCTTTCATTGAAATATGCATATTCAGTAGCATTTTTTCTAAATCAACATTATTGTCCTCAATTTCCCCATTTCTCGTCTTATCATTTTCCAGTCTTCTGTGAACCTGGTCATTAGGTGAAATGGTCTTCTTGCTTTCCTCTACTATAAGATCTTTTGTGATAGTGTAATCTGTCTCCAAAGTTCCAGTGATCTGGGTTCCATAAATTTCGCTTATCTCGGTTTGAAGTTCAGCTACGCTCTCAGCTGCCTCCTCATTCGAGCAAGACTGTGCAAGGTGAAGGCACTCAACCTCTTTCTTAACTGCTTTCAGGGCACGATTTCCATCCCGTGCAAGTTCTTTTTGTACCTACTCTAGCTTTAAGATCTCCTCAAGACAGTAGAAGCTGTTGTCCCTTGTTTCTCTGGAATTTCCATTTTGACAATCTCGGGGGGTTGGCGAGCACTGTCATTCAAGCTTTGTGGCTTGGTTTCATTTTCATAATATCTGAATGAATTTGGGCAGCGATTAGAAGATTCATCGCTTGAATGTCTTATGTAGGTGTGACGATCAGATGATAACAAGCTATCAGCAGCATTAATTTTTGATAGAACCTAGAATAACATGCAAATAGTTGGTTGATTTTTTTCTGCATTTCAATTAGAACAACAAAAATCCGTAGCACAAACAATTCTTATATGCCACATACATAGTGCGGGGGTGTGGGTTCAATGCCCGCAGCTATGGGCACTCTTGCCCATATGGGAGGATGAATATTGGCCTTCGGGCTGCTCATTGTTAGCCTTCAAGCATCCGGCCTTTGGATACAAAGGTGATCGCTATCTAGTTAGCATAAATGCTTGCCAAGGAAATGGGCTAAAAACCATTCAATTTTGTACTTTCCTCAATCACAATTTTTCATTTGTCAAGCAAAAAAAAAATAGGCCTTAATTACAGACCTAATGTGGTGTCTTAAATGGTCGTAGCCATCGACAGTGTGGAACACATCTCCTAATCTGGTACTGTCTTCAATGGTGGTAGCCATTTGAAGGTGTGAGACTTTCTCATTTGCACGTCCTATTACTCAATCTTGTTGAATTTCAAATATTTAAATTTTCTGTATCACCAAGTCCTATTATGTCATGTGGGGAATTTAATAAAGCGGGGAGTAGTGTGGATAACCTGGGGTGAAATTCGGATCTAAGAGAGTGTACACAACCTTTTTGGTGCATCTATCAGGACTCGGCATCGTTTGAGGGATGGTATAATAATAATAGAAAAGTCTTGTAAACTAGGAAATGTCGGCATCTTTTGAGGGATGGTGACTCTGATTTTGGCAGAGTGTTTGTTTATACTGACATTTGTGTCTCTTTAGATTTTGTTGTAAGAGAGTCTTGAAAATTTTGTTGAAAATTTTGTTGTAGGAGAGTCTTGAAAATTTCTTGACCTTTGATCATCTCCCTATAGTTGTTGAATTTTGTAGCATTAGTTAAGATGTGTGGTTGGTGCATACAAAATGAAGTTGCTTTCTCTAAGATATGTGTAGGTTCTATAACAATTTGAATCTCTGCATTTTAGAGTTTTTTGTGTGTCAACAGAGTGTGTAAAAGCATCTGCACAATTTTTTGAGTTGTCATCCCATGCAATAAGTCTAGACACTTGACATAGTTATGCAGATGGTTTGATATTGGCAAAGGATTGTATTATCAGTAATATTGTCAATCGAATTATCATCATTTGTAATGACATCCTTATGAAGTGGGTGCACTAGTACATGAATGTGTGCGCAAGCTTTTTTCCCCACAATATTCAATCAAGAGTTTTATCTTTTTGAGTGTAGCTTGCAGTTGCTGTGGCAGTCGATATCATCTTGCTTCAAATGGCTGGGAGTTTGCCGTCCTCTCAATATGTCATCAGTGTTTTTGATGGGAATAATCATCCATCAGGTATGTATTCAACTCCCTTCAAGTAGTCTCTCTCTCTAAATATATAATGTATATAATTTGTATATACTATATATATGTGGTAGGTGTAAGGCATGTGTATAGGTTTAATAATTATATATATGTGGTAGGTCTAGGGCATGTGTAGTAGAGTTAGGGTTTGTATGCATATATAAAAATGGATCTATAGAGAGACATAGGATTAGTGTTGGAAGATTTCAAATGCTTCTCTCATGGGTGTGTTCATGTGTGTGTCTTCTATATATCCAGGAACTACTAAGATGCAATCAAAGGCAAAAGGAAAGGTTGTAATGGATTTGAGACCTAAGAGAAAATCCATTTCTGATTTTTATTCACTTAAAGGAGGGATTGGAGGCTCAAATGTCATGCACTCTTCATGTGTAGCAAGCTCATCCCTTGAGCCTACAACTTTTCCTCCGATTGCATGCTCTAACATCTCTGTGTCAGAGTCGAAAACCTCAAATGACACTCCATTGTCTAAACGTATGAAGAGAGGGAAGGGTCAATGGGATATAGGAAGGACTTTTAAAATAGATTGGATAACAAAGTTTCCTTTTATTGAGCCTTTGATAATTGAGGGTGAAGAAGAACCAAAATTTGTCAGTTGTATACCATGTAGTTGGAAATTAGGTAATCAAGTCAAGTTACAATTGAAATTAGATACCATTGAAAAACATGTGGGTAAAATGTATGAGAAAGTAGAAGTAGAAGGGAAAATGGAAAACATCATTAGATGGAAAACAAAAGATGAATGTAGGCATCTACAGAATGTAGATGCCTAGAATTCTCATTTATTGCTTTTGGAGCAAAGTAATGAGAATAAAAGATCCTTTATGTATCTTTTTGAGAGAAAGATCAAATCAGATAATGAAGCCATATTAATGCAATTTTCAATTGTGCTACATATCTTGTCCATTGGAAAACCAATGTCTGATTATCCTAAGTGGAGAGTTCCATTGAATTTCATTGGATTACGAATTCAAAGTTTTCCGACACAATATTGGACAAAGTCTTCAGGATGGGAATTTGCAAAAGCAATGGGAGAGGTAATCAAATCTAATTTGAAAAAAAGTTTATCGAATGCTACTTTTATTTCTATTTCCCTTGACGAAGTGACATCAAGGGATTGCACTTCTTGGGTATGTATCCATGCATATATTGTGGAGAATTATGCAAGAAAAGCCAAATTTATTGGTGCTTTTCAACTAAAGGGAAGTGCAACTTCTAATTTGTTGGTGCAACTTGTTTTAGATTCCATTTCAAATATTGGAGGGATGTCAATTAGTGATTGTTGGGAGTGATGGTTGGATGCACTCAAGAGATTGAGTTGGTGCTGCTATTCCTGCTTCACACCAGCCCTCCTTTGATTCCAGATATGCTTAGTACACACCTTGAGCTTCCAAATGATACCAAGAAAGCATATATGTACTTTGCAAATAATATGTGTAATGACCAAATCAAAACAGATAACTTGGCACTTCAAAAATCAAGAAAAACTTTCTATTTCTGTAGTGATACCTGCTCAGTCTTTCACTCAGTGTGACCATCACACTAACAATTGATCTAATTCCTTCTGGACATATTAAATAAGCTTAACAAGCTACCATTTTCAAGTGGAATGAGAAGAAATGATAAACTACTCACTGAGAAATCACTTTAGCAAAATAATATGTACCCCCGACTTTTTAGGAACTCTGCAGACACAGACCAGTGTGCACTTCGAGCGAGATTTCTCCGAGATGGCTGATCCAATTGATTTGAAACTTTGTAGGTGTATAGTAGACTTGGAGCTGGTTCCAATGTGCTTTGAATCACTTGATTTGGTTCAGTAGATCTTGAGATATGCTCCTTTGAAGTTGACAGACTTGAAGATGATAACTCAGAGACAACAGAGATGATGAATGTAAATCTTTCTATTAGTTCACATGAATGTACAATCTCATTGGCTGGATAGATGTAGCCTAATGAGTTGGAGATGTGTAGGCTATGGTGTAGCACTCACACACTCTATAATCAGGAATATTAGCCTCGGGAATGATGAAGGACCCCCACGACTTTTCAAGTACAACTTATATAAGAATGAGTGATAGTTTGAATTCAAATTTGAATTCTTGGCTCCCTTCAATCACTCCTCTAAAAGTAGGGAGATATTCTCTCCAATCACACCATCCAAATTCCACGACTCTAATCAGTTAGGTGTGTATACATAATGCCAAGTCATTTAGACTTTTACAAGGGGTAAAGAAGTAATAACACATAGGCAAGTGTTCCTATGGTTCTAGCTCCTCAAAGTGATAAGGGTTCCAAGTCAATCTTCCAAGGTTCCAAGCCAAGTGTGAAGGCTTGAAATGCACCAACAGCTCCCCCTCAAGCCAAGCACTTTGGCTTAAGTCTTCATCTTCAATCTTCAATTACTTCCTGCAATCCAATCATGGATTTGAATCTGCATAACTTATTTCCATCCAATGCTTTAGTGAGTAAATCTGCACATTGCATATTAGTAGACACATATGTCAATTGAATGTCTTTACTAAGCAACTTCTCTCTCACATAGTGGTAATGAACCTCTATGTGTTTGGTTCTAGCATGATATATTGGATTAGCTACAAGGTGAAGAGAACTAGTGTTATCTCCAAAAATGATTGGTGGTCTAGTGTATAGACCTAACTCTGTATACAAGAGCTTTAACCAGATAGCTTCTTGAGTGGCATTGGCAAGCCCTCTATACTCTGCTTCAGTGGATGACAATGCCACTGTAGGTTGTTTCTTGGCTGACCAAGAAATAGGTTTATCTCCTGCAAAACAAATGTAGCCTGATGTGCTTCTCCTATCATCCTTGCATCCTGCCCAATCTGCATCTGAATATACTTTAATATCAATATCTGATGTATAAGGAAAGTACAAACCATGGTTCTGAGTTCCCTTCAAATACTTCAAGATCTTCTTTGCTGCTTCTAGGTGAGGTACCCTTGGTTTGTGCATAAATTGACTAAGCACACTGACTCCATATGCTATGTCAATTCTTGTCAAGGTAGCATAGTTCAAACTACCTACCATGCTTTGATATCCTGTAATGTCTTGGACTTCTTCTCCTTCATGAGCACTTAGCTTTAGGTTGACCTCCATTGGAGTAGTTGAGACTTTTGCATCCTGCAAGCCAAACTTCTTGACCATATCCTGTACATACTTCTTTTGAGTGATATATATACCTGAGTTGGTGTAGACTAACTCAAGACCTAAGAAGTACTTCAATAATCCAAGATCATTATGGGGTCTAAAATAAGTAAGGGGTCTGAAATGAAATTTCGTATCGCTTCCCCGTCCCCGCCCACATCTCCATTCATAATTTCTTGGCCTTGAATTCTTTCATCATCTGACCTTTGATGTGTCTAATCCCATTGACATCATTGCCTGTAATGATGATGTCATCAACATAAACACACAAGTAGATTACCTCTGTACTACTTCTCTTTATGAACAGAGAAGTATCAGCTTTGCTCATCACAAATCCTTGGTCTTGGAGGTAAGTTGTCAACCTGTAATTCCATGCTCTAGGTGCCTGCTTCAATCCATATAGAGCTTTCTTCAATTTACAAACATAATTTACCTTCTTGAGGTCTTCATAGCCAGGTGGTTGTGACATGTAGACTTCTTCAGATATCCATCCATTCAAGAAAGCATTCTTGACATCTAATTGGTACATGTTCCAATTTTTGGATGCAGCTACACTCACCAATATTCTGATAGTTGGCATCTTAGCCACAGGAGAAAATGTCTCCTCATAATCAATGCCTTGGGTTTGTGCAAAACCCTTGGCTACCAACCTAGCTTTGTACCTGTTGATTGTTCCATCTGAATTTCTCTTTAGCTTGTAGATCCATCTGGATCCTATTACCTTCATAGAGTCCTTCTTGGGTACCAAGTCCCAAGTATCACTCTCCTTGAGAGCTTCCATTTCTTCATCCATAGCTCCTTTCCATTCTGGTTTAGTGATTGCTTCTTCATAGGTACCTGGTTCTTCATTCAACAAATCCTTTGCAAGGTATACAGAATGTTTAGTTACAAGTGATGTGTCATACCCAAATCTGATAGGCTTCTTCTTTTCTCTCTGAGATCTCCTCATTGCTTGAGTTGAGGATTCTGGTGTATCCTCTAGCTTCTTCATCTTCATCTTTCCTTTGGACTTCCATGCGTTGAATTTCTCAATGTTAATTGTATCATCATCATCTGAGCTTGATTCATCTTTCTGGATTGGTTCCTCCTTGGTGAGCTTTGGGAAATCTTCTTCCATATTATAGGGTAGACTAACCTTCCTGCATTCATTCTCATACCATGAGTCATTCTCATCAAAGATGACATCTCTGCTTACCTTGAAGCCTTTATTTGTTGGGTTGTAGAATCTGTATCCCTTTTGGTTCAAATCATAACCAATGAAGATACATTTTTCAGCTTTAGGGTCTAGCTTTCCCCTTACCTGTGAGGGAATATGCACATATGCTACACAACCAAAGATTTTGCAATGATCCAGAGAAGGTCTCTTACCATGCCAAGCTTCATATGGTGTCATGCCATCAAGTGATTTGGATGGCAACCTGTTAATGAGATAGGTGGCTGTGGATACACTCTCTGCCCAAAGATAATTTGGCAACTTCTTCTCATTAAGCATAGACCTAGCTGTTTCTACAATGAGTCTATTCCTTCTTTCAGCTACCCCATTTTGTTCAGGTGAGTACCTTGTAGTAATCTCCCTTTTGATGCCTCTTTCCTGCAAGAAATCTTCAAACTCATTGGAGAAATACTCTCCTCCACCATCTGACCTTAGCCTCTTCAAGCTTCTTCCTGTTTGGTTTTCAACAAGTGCAAGATACCTCTTGAAACAATTAAACACTTCATCTTTATGCTTCATAAAGTATAAAATGGTCCACCTGATATAGTCATCAATAAAGGACACATAATACCTTGAACCTGAAATGGAAGGGTCCTTGCTAGGTCCCCAAACATCTGTGTGCACCAAGTCTAGGTAGTCTTCATGTATGAAACCTTTCCTTGAATATGGCAATCTGTGAGACTTACCAAACTGACATGCTTCACACTTGTAAATCATGTGTTGCTTGGATACATTAGGTATCCCAAGCACACATTGATCCCTGCACATTTGCTTTAGGGTTCTTTCACCTATGTGACCTAACCTCTTGTGCCATATTTCTAACTCTGAAAGTGTTTGATCCTTGTAATTATACAAAGCAATGTTCTTGGTGTCTTTTAGCTCAAAAGTAAACAATCTACCTGATTTCTCCCCTTTGGCTATCCTTCTGAATCCATGTCTTGGGTCCTCCACATATGCTCCATGTTGTGTGAATCTGACCTGCAAACCTTTCTCCACAATCTGACCAACACTCATTAGATTCTTGGTGATGGTTGGTACATAGAGTACCCTGCTCAATAGATTCTGGTTACCATCACATGTCTTTACATTTCCAATCTTTACAACAAAGTGTTTAGTATCATCACCTGTCTGTACCTGATGTTTGCCTTTGGGTTCTTCCAAATCAGAGAGTAGTGCCACATTGCCAGCTACATGGTTAGAACATCCTGAGTCAATATAAAATAAATGATCATCATTTGTACCTGCCTTGGAGGTCATATTCATGATCAATAAGGAGTCATCTTGCTCCTCTGTGTAATTGTTATAGTCTCTTCTATTTCTGAATCCACCTTGGTAGTTACCATTGTGGTTGTGGTTGTAATTGTTGTTGTATTGATTGTTGTATCCATGGTAGCCTTGGTGTTGGTTGAACCTGCCTCTCCCTTGAGAGTATCCACCTCTTGAGTAGCCTCTTCCTCTCTGATTCTTGTAGTTCTTGTAGCATTCATCTGTGGTATGATTGGACAATCCACAAATGTTGCATGGTGATGAGTTGTAGGGTCTCCCCCTACCTGACTTACCTCCTCTGCCTCTTCCTCTTGAGGATCTACCTCTCCCTGCATAGTTTGCTTGGGAGGTAGAACCTTCTTCATCAACCTTCTTACTTTTACCTTTATCTTTAACCTTCTTATCAGTATATAGAGCAGAGGGGTTGTTACCTTTTGATTGATCTCCTGCCTTTGTAAACTTTGCTTCATGTGTGAATAGTTGGCCCATGACTGTTGTGAGATCTGGGGTATGCATGTCCATATAGAGGTCCATTGCAGTGGTGAAACTTTCCCACTTATCATCTGCCTTGAGTCCATTTGTTACTTGCCTGACTATTTGCTCCTCTTCAATCTCTTCTCCAATGCTTGCTAATTGGTCTACCACATCTTTAATCTTGGTCACATATTCTGAGACTGATTGCTTGGGCTGCTTCCTAAGGGTTGTGAATTCAATCCACAGTTGATTCTTCCTAGCCCTTGTGTTGGAAGAAAAGTATGTTGACAAGGTTTCCCAAGTCTCTTGGGAAGTCTTACAATTCCTTACATGAGGTAAAAGAAAATCAGATATAGAGTTAAGAAGGTAAGACCTTGCCAAAGCATCTTTTGCACACCATTGGTTGAGCCTCTCATGTTCATCCTTGGTGGGTAGTCCTCTAGTTTTAAATGAGGGCAATTCCTCATCTCCTGATATGTATCCAAATAAGCTTCTTCCTTGTAGATAGGTCTTCATTCTTAGAGACCAAGCTTGGTAATTGTTCCTGTCCAATTTGTCAATGAATGAAGGAAATCCATCTCCCATGTTTACCTTATTTGCTCTGATACCACTGTTGGGAGTGATGGTTGGATGCACTCAAGAGATTGAGTTGGTGCTGCTATTCCTGCTTCACACCAGCCCTCCTTTGATTCCAGATATGCTTAGTACACACCTTGAGCTTCCAAATAATACCAAGAAAGCATATATGTACTTTGCAAATAATATGTGTAATGACCAAATCAAAACAGATAACTTGGCACTTCAAAAATCAAGAAAAACTTTCTATTTCTGTAGTGACACCTGCTCAGTCTTTCACTCAGTGTGACCAGCACACTAACAATTGATCTAATTCCTTCTGGACATATTAAATTAGCTTAACAAGCTACCATTTGCAAGTGGAATGAGAAGAAATGATAAACTACTCACTGAGAAATCACTTTAGCAAAATAATATGTACCCCCGACTTTTTAGGAACTCTGCAGACACAGACTAGTGTGCACTTCGAGCGAGATTTCTCCGAGATGGCTGATCCAATTGATTTGAAACTTTGTAGGTGTATAGTAGACTTGGAGCTGGTTCCAATGTGCTTTGAATCACTTGATTTGGTTCAGTAGATCCTGAGATATGCTCCTTTGAAGTTGACAGACTTGAAGATGATAACTCAGAGACAACAGAGATGATGAATGTAAATCTTTCTATTAGTTCACATGAATGTACAATCTCATTGGCTTGATAGATGTAGCCTAATGAGTTGGAGATGTGTAGGCTATGGTGTAGCACTCACACACTCTATAATCAGGAATATTAGCCTCGGGAATGATGAAGGACCCCCGCGACTTTTCAAGTACAACTTATATAAGAATGAGTGATAGTTTGAATTCAAATTTGAATTCTTGGCTCCCTTCAATCACTCCTCTAAAAGTAGGGAGATATTCTCTCCAATCACACCATCCAAATTCCACGACTCTAATCAGTTAGGTGTGTATACATAATGCCAAGTCATTTAGACTTTTACAAGGGGTAAAGAAGTAATAACACATAGGCAAGTGTTCCTATGGTTCTAGCTCCTCATAGTGATAAGGGTTCCAAGTCAATCTTCCAAGGTTCCAAGCCAAGTGTGAAGGCTTGAAATGCACCAACAGTGATATTAATCAAAAGATAGTATGCATTGGTGTTGATGGATGCTCAGTTATGCATGGGCTTAGAAATGGATTGTGTGTTCAATTGCAACAAAACTATACACCATATGCTTTAGGTATACATTGTATGTCTCATCGTACAAATCTGGCATTTAAATTGTGTCAGAATTTGTTTTCGTACAAAAAGTTGAAGATCTTGTACACCAGGCATATGTTTTCTTTTCAAAAAGTCCTAAGCGTATTAAAGAGTTTAAATGCTTCTCTGATGGGATAAGTAAGGGAAGAAAATTGAAAAAAAAAATATTGACACCAGATGGATTTCACTTATTGGACCTGTAGAACATCTTTTTGAAGAATATAAATCAGTCATCGGTGTGGTCAATATTATGTCTTTAAGTACAGGAATACAAAAAGGAAAAGCTCATACTTTGTTGCAAATGAAGTGATGCGGAAACTCTTCTCTATCTTGGAGGAATGTTACCATTGCTAAGAGAAATGAATAATTTGATAAAAGTTTCTCAATCAAGAGATATTTATGTAATGGAATATACAGTAGTAAGAAAA
This sequence comes from Ceratopteris richardii, assembly GCA_020310875.1. Lineage (NCBI taxonomy): Eukaryota > Viridiplantae > Streptophyta > Polypodiopsida > Polypodiales > Pteridaceae > Ceratopteris > Ceratopteris richardii. The sequence continues at coordinate 91,682,284 of CM035439.1, read as the reverse complement.
ATGACTTGTATGCGCTTAAAAGCTTTGTATTCTAAGACATCAGGTTTTGATTCGCAAGAATTTATCGAGTGGGAATCGTTGCTACAAGTTGGTGTAGAAGATAGTTTTTTGCCAATACAATAAGAAAGGTTGGTTGTGCATATTTGTGAAAGATAAGCAGATTCCTCTTTATGTATCACGAAAAAGTCAAGGAGTATGCATCAGGAAAAAGTTAATCAAACATTCTTTGCTATCCTAGTTGATAGTGTAAAACAAGGCTTAAGATCCATATGTAATAAATTGACTTCTGAGATCAGAGAGAGATTTCCTCGAGATGAGCTCTTAGAAGCAATGGCCATAGTTCATCCTTTATATTGGAATCATGCAAAAGACAAGAGCTTACTAACAAATGACTTTAAAAGCAAGGTCCAAGTATTATCCGATCATTTTGGAAAGAATGCATATTTAGGAGATAGGATTCTAGAAGGAATTATAAATCCAAATCTTTTAAAAAAACAATCTGGGATATTTGGACAAACGATGTGGGAGAAATTTGACTTCGTCAAAGATCCTTCAAATCCAGGTGCAATGACAAAGCTATGGAAAAAGCTCGATATATCTCCATTCTTGAAGGAATCTATGTTGGAGTATTTTAAAGTAGCAAATTTGTGTCTAACAATGATCCTTGGATCCGTTGAAGATGAACGTCTATGGAGTAGCTTAACTTTCATAAGAAATGCAACGAGAAATAGATTGAATAAAAACTTGGATACATGTCTTAGATTGTTTGTTTCTAAGAGTGACCTTGAAACTTTCCCTTTCGAAGAAGCTTATGCCATATGGAAAATTCAATGTCAACGAAGAAGTGAATGTGTAGTATCAGGCTAGAGGAAACACATGGAGGATGTTGAACCTTCTAATATTTTTCAAATCGACTGATATTGATTATAAAAGGTAACTTTTTTATTTGATTTCTTTTTTAATATTATGGTGAAGTATAATTTATACTAATGTTTCTTATTGTTTTGACAGGTTTTGAATATATCGAGGACTTCAATATTTGCCGATTTTTATTTTTTTATTTTTTTTTAATATCTGAAATGATGAGATTCAAAGGTTCCTATTGTTCAATGTTCATGCCTATTTATGTATCTATGTATGTATGACTCATGCATGTGTCATGCTTGCATGTGTGTATGTTTGTATTCATGTATTCTTGCATGTATGTATGTTTGTATTCTTGTATTCATGCATGTGTGTATGTGTGTATGTACATATGGATGCATGTGTGATGCATGTATTATGTATGTGTGTATGTACATATGGATACATGTGTGATGCATGTAATATGTATGTGTGTATGTACATATGGATGCATGTGTGATGCATGTAATATGTATGTGTTATGTATATGTGTGCATGGGTGATTCTTGCATGTGAGATGCTTACATGTGTGCATGTTTGTACTCTTGTATTCGTGCATGTATATATGTATGTTTGAAATTCGAGAGTATGTGTGATGCTTGCATGTATATATTATGTTTTTTTTCATGCTTATATGTGTGTATGTATGTGTGTACACTGAACAATCCTTTTAGAGGATTTGAAGGCTTGCACACTAAACTTCTTGGAATTTGGGACCTATCTCTGATTAGAAATTTGGTAATCTAATGTTGTTTCCAAATAGATGTGTGTAGAAGTATGTATGCACGTGTGTGTATGTGCAAGTGTGTGTGCTAGGTATGCATATGTCAAAATAAATCGAGATAGGTATGTATATGCATGTGAGGATAGGTTGCTAAACTGGATAGGTTTCCAAGAAGTTTGAAATTGTTTCCCACAAGAAGGCACTAAAAAGAACCCAGGTAAGGTAATTGTGTGTGTAGCATCTCATATCTGGTTGCTTCATCTTTTGGGTCATTGTTACATATGCTTCTTGATTGTTATAATGTTGCAGGGAAAAGATGGCCAAATTATTACGTTGTGGATTTTTATAAGGTAAGTTTTGAAGAAAAAGGTTCTGCCATAGGTTCTTTTTGAGCTTGGTTGTGTGAAATATATGTTTATGTGTACAAGTATATGTATGTACATGTGTGCATGTGCATGTGTGTTTCTGCTAGAATATATGTGTGTGTGAAATATATGTTTATGTGTACGAGTGTATGTATATACATGTGTGCATATGCATGTGTGCTTCCGTTGGAATGTATGTGTGTGTGAAATATATGTTTATGTGTACAAGTGTATGTATGTACATGTGTGCATGTGCATGTGTGCTGCTGCTGGAATGTATGTGTGTGTGAAATATATGTTTATGTGTACAAGTGTATGTATGTACATGTGTGCATGTGCATGTGTGCTCTCTTATATAACTTGTGGTTTAGTATAGCTACTGGTGTTTGCTTCAGGTTGTACAGTGTACTTCATTTCTTCAGGTGTACAGCCAAATAAAGCTACTTTGTTGGGCATGCTGAAAGCATGCAATACTTTATGTGGTATTCAGAGCCTCAGATTAGTGCATTTGCATATTGTGAAAAGGGTCTAGAAATCGATATGGCAATAGGGAGTGCATTAGTTGACGTTTATGTTGGATGCAAGCTCCCAGATGATGCATATGCAATATTCATGAGGCTTCCAGATAGAAATATCATGACATTGGGTGGTCTTATTTCTGGCTTCTTTGAGTGTGGAGATGATGCATATGCAATATTCATGAGGCTTCCAGATAGAAATGCCATGACATGGGGTGGTCTTATTTCTGGCTTCTTTGACCTATTCAATAGATCACTTTTTACGTGGTCCTCACCATTGTGCTAGAGCAACACTAAATTTGGCGCCGTTGCCGGGGATCGAGTCTAGGACGAATGTGTGATGGTAAGAGTATAGCAAGAGGTGGCGTTGGAAGGTAAAAATTTCAGTTTTTGTTGTTGTTTTTAGTTAGTTTTTAGTGTTTTTCACCTCCCCCACACTCCATCTTCATCACCGCATCATCATCTCCAACTCCAAAAAAAATCAGAAAATTCACCATATCCACCCATTCTCCTCATTTCCCCTCATTTGTGCATGTGCAAGAGAGAGAGAGAGAGAGAGAGAGAGAGAGCTTTTGTGCTTGTGTGTACTTGTGTGTTTTTGAGTTTTCTTGCAGGTACAGAGCTCCAGTGCACCAGGAAGGCTGCAAAAAGGTAAGAAAATCACTTTCTATCAGAAATTGCCAACTGTGTCAGACCATCGCGATGGTCTGCCAAGTTCGGAATTTGAGGTAAGCGAGTTCATGGGCGTGTAGGCGACCCTTGCGCCTCTATGAATCCATTGCTGCATTTCAAAAATTCACACTTTGGTGGACCATCGCGATTGGCTCAGACCATCGCGATGGTGTCACACCATCGCGATTGGCTCACGCCATCGCGACGGCTCAGCCGGACCATCACGACGGTCTCACGCCATCGCGACGGTCCTTGACCATCGCGACGGTCCTTGACCATCGCGACGGTCCTTGACCATCGCGACGGTCCTTGACCATCGCGATGATCCCGTCGACCCCACGCCATCGCGATTGGCCCATGCCATCGCCTCGATAGTGCCACGTGGCAAGCTAGACCATCGCGATTGCTCACTAGCCATGCCATCGCGACGAGACCCTTACACCATCGTGACAACTCAAAATTTGGACCATCGCGATTGGCTCACGCCATCGCATCTGTGACCATCGCGACGGTTCACTTCAGACCATCGCGACGGTTCACGTTGACCGTTGACTGACGCCATCGCGATTGTTCATTCAATCGGACCATCCCGATGCCTCACCCCGACCATCGTGATTGCTCACATTTAAGCCATCGCGACCGTGCACTTCAGACCATCGCGACGGTTCGCGCACACGCCATCGCGACGGTTCGCCTGGACCATCGCGGCGGTCCCAGACCATCGCGATCATCTCAGACCATCGCGATTGCTCACCCAAATGCAAATTTTAGGGTTTGATATTTTGACCAATTTTGGGGCTATTTTTTGAAAATTTTTGGATCATTGCACTCATAGGCGACCCCTTAGCTCATATTTGAAGAAGAACTTGTTTGTCAATTTTCACCCCCCAGAGCCTGTCTTTTTCATCCGAAGTCCGTTTTTTGAGCTTTATAGCTCGTTAGAAAGCTCTTTACGAGTACTACGTGACCTCAACTGTTCTTTTTGAAAAGAATACATTGATTTTTTGAGAGGATATTTTTGAGGTTGACATAGTTGGGACTAGGAAAGAAAGGGGGCTTTGGAAGAAAAGTCGCCAAAGGTTAAGGGACTTTAAAAGTGTATATACTCAAGTGCTTGATCATCCATTTGAGAATTGGTCTAATATTGGATTTTTCCAGGTCTAGCAAGGGCAATTAAAGGCATTCAAGGCAAGGCAGTGAAGGGCATAAAGCTTGGGAAGCGCGGCTTCTTGGGCATCAGAGCAACCAGGAAAGCTGACTCGAGGTTGGAAGATTACTCAACCCCCTCAGTCATTTTTTTGCTTAGGATAAACGTTAGCCTTGTGGATTAAAGACGATAGGAACGCCTCAAGTTCAAGAGAATTAAATTTATCAAGTTCAAGACTAAAGTAAAGGTGTGTGATACAAAAACCTAAAGGAAAGAACCTAAGTCTGACGGAACGAGAACTCAAAGTACCACAGAAAGTCGAATTCCTGACGCATACATTAAGACAAGAATCTAAAGAAAATTTAAAAAGAATCAAGAAAGTAATAACAAAGAATCATTGACGATCTGAGCGTGTACTGAGTGTGCAAGGAAGAAAATTAATGAACCTTAGATCGGGCAAACATACAGGTAAGTCAGACCGACGAAGCTTTAGATCATCAGAGGCAAGTGTAGGAACTACTGCACGATCGTGGGCTCAACAATTGAACACTAGTTATCCCTACGAGAGCTCAGATACGAGTGAATAAAAAATGGCATTTAGCACAGAAAGACCAGAAGGAGGGTCAAATGTAGCATACTTAGAAAGACCAGAAGGACCCTATAGGACTCAATTGGAGTTTCTTCAAACCAACCGCTTAGGTGCCCGCATCTATGAGGATGGTTTGAGAAGACAAGTGGTGCAAATGCACAACCCCGATCAACCCATTGGATTGGAACGTCCAGTGGTGAAATTCGAAAGAGACATGTACATAGACAAGGAAGGAACGATGTACATCTTAAGTACTCAGCCAAACAATACCAATGAATTTGGTGTGATTCAATTAGAGATGGAACCGAGATCTCAAGGAAAGGAACCATTAGAAGAACCAAGAACACCTAGAGGGAAATCTGTACTGACACGAGTACTAGTTCTAGATTGGACCCCTCCAGAAGCATAGAGCTGTTTGTAAATAAAGAAACTGACGAAGCATTTTGGAGATACAGAACAGAACAACCTAGTGAGGTAGGCTCCATTATAATCTACAAGTTCAAGGACCCGGATACACCTGGAAAGGTTGTATACCTGGATGAAACTTCAGAAAGAGTATTTGTGGTGCCTGACCATGCTAGAAACACCTACACATGGAGAGGTGATTTAGTATTCCCTCCATCTCGAGCAAACATAAATGCGAGCCAACAAGGGGTAGGAACATCCTCCGCCTATGCTAATCAAAGAGAAAAGAAAAAAGAAAGACCGGAAGTAAGCTTCAATCATCCCATAGGAAGAGATAGAACGACCATAGACACGGACAGAACGGATAGACAAAGAGATCATGGAATACCAGGTGGTAGAGATGATTTTCCTCTACCTAGACCACGTGAACACGCAAGAATATTAAGACCCACTCAGTTAGTAAAGTCCATGAAAAATTATTTTGGACAGGAGATCCTTATGACCATGTCACAGAATTCAAGCAAGTACTAAGAGCAGAGCAAGTCGAAGACATGTTCACGCAATACAATGCTTTTGGACTAACGTTAAAGAACACAGCTTTAACTTGGTTCCAACCTTTGCAACAAAGGCAATTTAGAGACATCCATTACTTTTTAGAGTCATTCATCACTGAATTCTCTAAAAGTGGGATTAGACATGACATGTCTTCGTTGATTCATAGCTTCAAACAGACCCCTCAAGAAACAGTTAGACTCGCAAGACGTAGGTTTAGAAAATATGTTGAGAGGTGTCCTATGCAAGAGCTACCCTCACAAGCCAAGCAAGTGTCATTGTTTCTAGACAGCTTGTTGAGCTTTAAACTACGCTCCTATGTGTACTTAAAAGAACCCAAAACGCTAGAGCAGTGTGTGAGAATTTGCATAGACATTGAGGATAACTTAGGAGATGAGTTGGAACTCTCAAAGGTCTATAAGGACTCAGACTGTTCATCTCTAGCATCCACAAAATTGTCTAACTCGATAGAGGACCTAACAGAGAAAGTGGCCCGAAAAATAGGAGTTTCTAGTAAACAGATGCCCAAGTTAACAATTAACGTACGTTGTTACACCTGTGGTGGAAATCATTTGGCGAACGTGTGTCCCAATGCGACACAACCATAAGCCAACCCTAGTGGCCAATACTGTACTATTGAGAGAAGATACACGAATCATACGGCTCAGGACTGCCCATACAACAAATAGGCAGTGAGACAGAACTACCCGCAAGCATACGCACAGCCAGGTAGGTATCAAGGCCAATACAATGCTCAGCCTCATTACTATAGGCCTCCTCAGAACTACCCTTATCAGGCGCAACAGAGACCTCAACCTGTTTTAGCTCAGCAGCCACCCCCACCAGCGAATGTCATCTCAGTGAAATACGTTGCTGCAGAAGAATACCTAAGTAGGGCCTTAGTGCCTTCTTCACCCTTGATCACAGAGAGTGACCCGAACTCAAACAGTTTTGACTCTACTCATATAGATAGTCCACCCGCCTATTACACGGAGTCACCAAAACACGTAGAGACATATCATTACGATAGTCCACCAGTGGAACCTAGTTGGGAGCCCGACTATGCTCATGTGATGTACACAAATCCAAACCCGCGGCCCCAAGTAAGACAACAGAGACCACAGGGCCCTAGAGGACCATGCTTTAGGTGCCAAGGAGATCATTTCATAAAGGATTGTCCACATCCTCCGATATCAGGACAGTCTCAATATTACAACATACAAGGCTTTTGTGCCGATTGTGGTAAAGAACACATAATCAAAGATTGTCTTAAGAACCCTGTTAACGCTTCAAATGTGACACCAATCAACGTGATAGGTATTGTAAACAATGCAGATGGATCTAACCCTACATACGTGTCTATCCAAGCTATAACAAGAGCCCAGGCGCTCTTACAGAACCAACAGCTTAATCAGGAGAAAGTAGCTGGAACTAGTGAAGTTGGAGAATCTAGCAGTAAAAAGACAAAATCTTGGAAAGATTCCAGAGAAAGAATCAAGAGAAAGTGGAGTAAAAAGATAACTGAGTTGGAAGGAAGTTTGAAGGAATCTAGAGCCAAAATACTAGAATTGACTTCACAAGAATTGAATCAAGAGAACCCATTTCAGAAATCAGGATCAGTTTTAGCGGAACCCATACCAGAAAATCTAGACATGATGTTTCGTGCATATCAGGCTAGAATAAAAGAAGGACCTCAAGTAGCTGAAATGAGTAAAAACTACCCTCGAGCAGACTTAGAAATTGAGAGAACTAAACTTTGCATGAAGATGGTAGAATTAGCACAAGCTTTGTTCGAAGCCTCTTGATATCTTATTTGGAACAACATGGCAAAACCGGAACTACACTTTCAAGGTCTAATGGAGAGGCTAGAATACTTGATAGAAAGCAAAGAGAAAAAGGATCAGCATAGGAATCTTAGTGTCCCAGAGACACAGGAAAGGAATGCACCATCCCTGTCTCAAGTACCCAATACAGAAAGTGAAGACAACCTGTCTTCCATACATAAATATTCACATGAATTTTTGAGAGAAATCCAAGAAGAAAAGTGGAGAAAATAACAAGGAACTCATCCTCCTATTCAAGAGATAGACGACTTGCAGGAATAATTTCCCCAAGATATCCCCTCTATTTACGATGACGTAGAGGAAGAACAACTGAGTGAACACACAGGTTTTGAATCCAATTCTTTACAAGAATTAACTCAGTTCATAGGACCTTGGGAAGTAAAGTCTATTAGTCTGAGAACACCCACGATCATAGTGAGGAATGAAGAATCAATAATCCCTAGAAACACAGAAGTAATCAAGAATACCAAAGTACAATGTAACCTCACTCTAGAGGAGTTGTTAAAGGTTAAACCGGAACTGTGGAAGCATGTAGCAAATCAATTCCCTAAGCTTGCTACTACTCCCTCTCAGATATGATCACAAAAGAAGGTACCAGAGATACCTGTAGAAAAGATCGGGGATGTAAGTGAAGGAGAGGAAGGTAACACTTATCTTCCAATAACCCATCAGGGCTACACCACGAAAGCCATCTTAGATTCAGGAGCCGGAGTAGCCATCACTACCACTGCTTTATGGAAACGTTGGGGTAAGCCAACACTCAGACCTACCAGGATGAAGCTACAAATGGCTGATGGACACATAGAAAAACCATTAGGCTTACTAGAAGGCATATCTCTCACCACTTGTGGTGTGGAGTTTGAGCATACCTTTGCCATTTGTGATTTTAGTAAAAATCATGCTTACGAGATGATATTGGGACGACCATTCATGCGTCAGTTGCAAATAGTACAAGATTGGGGAACCAATTCTTTGTACTTGCAACATTTAGGAGTGACTACTAAGGTCAATCTTAAAGACTATTGACATCAAGATGTACCCCCAATACAATGGAATACCATCCATAAGACACCAGTAGAAACAGAATCGATACACTCATTAGAGTCAGAACCCTCATGGTTACACGAGGACACTCACTTATGGACGTGTAAAGTAGCAAAACAAGAGGAAGAACGGTTAGAAGCAAGGATTTTAGGTGCAGAAAAACATCCAAGAACCCTTCAAGACCCAGCGTACGCACTTGTAGTATTCCCAGATGAAGAGTTTGAACCCCATGGTTGGGCAGCAACCATGGATGCAGCCATCAATGAAGAACAATGGACACCCCACTGTGACGAGGATGGCTATGATATCTCAGTTTTCACGATACAGCCGATCATGTGTGATTCAATTCTAGAAGAATGTGAACCTAGCACTGATGCATTTGAGGATGCAAGTGATTTTGATTTAGAGTCAATTATTATGGACCCACCCTTTGCATCAGAGGAAGAATATTTTTACGAAGTAGAAACTCATCCTCAGACACACGAAGAAATTATGAATGATGTGAGGATAGCCACTCAAGTGACTGACAAGAGTGAAGGAAAGAAGAGAAAGAAGAAAGAAGCCATGTCAGAAAAAGAAGAATCCTTGTTTGAGGTTCCGGAGAATTTCAAGAAATATGAAATAGAAGACAGACGAATCATGGTACGAATGCCTAACAGAAAAGCTGATGTTGGAGAGGTATATGATAACCGAGAGAAAACCAAGAAAATCATAGTAGCCATAGAAGGAGAAGAAGAAAAGTGTACATACATAGGGCATGATTTGATGAATGAAGAAGAAGAAGAATTAGTTGCCCTATTGCGCGAATATAGAGATGTGTTTGCTTGGAGTTACAAAGATTTGAAAGGAGTAGACCCAGACATATGTTCTCATAGAATCCCTATGACTCCAGATGCAAAACCGACAAAACAGAAACCGTACACGTACAATGATAATTACGCTGCGAAGATTAAAGAGGAGATAGATCGTTTGATAGAAGCAGGATTCATTTACGAAATTGAGCATACCGAATGGGTATCCCCCATTGTGGTTGTGCCCAAGAAGAATGGAAAATTGCGTGTGTGTATTAACCTTAAAAAAGTTAATGCCGCCACGATTAGAGATAGTTATCCTCTTCCTATCACAGAACATTTATTAGAAAGAGTCGCGGGCAAGGAAGTTTACAGCTTTCTTGATGGATTCTCAGGCTATAATCAAGTAGCCATAGATCCAGAAGATCAACACAAGACGGCTTTTGCCATGGAATGGGGCATATTTGCATTTCGTGTAATGCCTTTTGGCTTAACAAATGCACCCGCTACTTTCCAGTGACTCATGTGTCATGTTTTTAAGGAATTCTTACGCAAGAATTTGGAAGTTTATGTCGATGACCTATGTGCACATTCAAATGTAAGACAGACACATATCCCAGAGTTAAAACAAATATTTGACAAATGTCGAGAATATCAGGTTTGTTTGAACCCAGAAAAGTGCATTTTCATGGTCAGACAAGGCAAATTTCTAGGACACATTGTGTCAAAGAATGGAATTTCTACAGATGAAGAAAAGGTAAAAGTAATTGCAGAACTACCTAGACCAACTAATGTGAAAGAGGTACAGGCATTTATGGGCCATTGCGGTTATTATAGACGATTCATACACATGTATGCAATCATAGCCAAGCCTTTGTACTCTCTTTTGACCCATTTTGAATGGACAGACGAATGCGAGAATTCATTCAATGAACTCAAACGACGTTTGTGCTCAGCACCTATATTGACAACCCCGGATTGGAGTAAGCCATTCCATGTACATGTGGATGCATCCAATTACCCCATAGGATGTGTGTTAGCACAACCCACGAGTGAAGGTAACATAGATCTCCCCATAGCTTACGCGAGCAGACAATTGAACGCAGCAGAAAGAAATTACACTACTACAGAACGAGAAGGATTAGGGATGATCTACGCAGTAAAGAAATTGAGGCACTATTTGTTGGCCAACAAATTCAAGTTCTTTACAAATCATCAAGCCCTATTGTACTTAGTCAACAAGCCATGTAACACAGGACGATTGATACGTTGGTTTCTATTACTCATGGAGTATGATTTTGAAGTAGTAGTCAGAAAAGGAAAGACACATCTCAGAGCTGACCACCTTTCAAGATTAACCTCAGGAGAAGCTCCTCAAGGAATAGTGGACGCATACTTGTTTAACCTTGAGATAGCACCAGAATGGGCTAAGCCGATAGTCCCTATTCTCACATATGGACCCAAGAATCCTAGGTTAAGGATCAAGGAAGGAGAGATTACCAAGTCTCAAAGATATCAAATCATTGAAGGAAGCATATATAAACAGGATAATCAAAAGATTCTTGCTTGTTGTGTAGATGAATCAGAACATGCGAATTGGCTACAATTAGCACACGTAGGTGCACTAAAGCAACATCATTCGAAACATCGAACATTACAGACTCTGCATAGACTAGGAGTATATTGGCCTACGATGGAAGCAGATGTCTACAAGTTGTGTAAAGAATGCCATGTTTGTTGTGAAAGACCACCAGTAGAACATGCTACATTATATCACGTGTCTCTCACACGAGACTGGAGTGAATCTTTAGTAACATATTTGAGGACGAAAACATTCCCTCAAGGAATGACATTAGCGTGACAACGCAGTCTAGCGCAGGAAGCTCAAGACTATTCACTTATTGGCAATAACCTATACAAACGAGGACGAGATGGATACCTAAGACAGTGTGTTCATGAAAGCGATTATCTGAGCATACTAGAGACTGCACACCAAGGTGTTGCAGGAGGTCATTTTGGACCAGATAGGATAATCAAAGCCATCCTCTTTGCAGGATTATGGTGGCCCACTCTTCACATGGATGCCCATACCTATGTAAAGAGATGTGATGTGTGCCAAAGAACTCAATTTCCTACTCGCAGAGATGAAATGCCATTGAAACCCATGATGGGCAGACGTGCATTTTCTAAGTGGGGTATAGACTTTGTAGGACCCATTAACCCCCCTGCAAAAGGAACACATGTTGAATACATTATTGTTGCCACAGATTATCTCACCAAATGGGTAGAGGCAAAAGCCACGAAAAAGAATGATGCACACACGACTGCAAAATTCTTATTTGAAAATGTCTTTACGAGATATGGATTGCCTATAGAGTTAGTGAGTGATCGAGGAACTCACTTTCTAAACCAAGTCATTGAATATTTGTTACAGGATTTTATGGTGATTCACAAGAAATCCGCACCATATCATCCTCAGGCCAATGGTCAGGCTGAAAGCACTAACAAGATCCTTTGTAACGTACTGACGAAATTCATGAACAACAAACGTTCAGATTGGGACAAACAGTTACACCACGTTGTTTGGGCATATCGAGTGGCTTACAAGACCGTACTCAATGCAACTCCCTTTTAGATGGTTTTTGGTCAGAATGTTGTGCTTCCTTTGGACTTCTTGATACCGACCCTTAAGGTTGCACAAGAACATCAGTGGACCGGCCATGAATTATCAGCAAGAATAATGGACTTGGAACGATTATGAGAAACCAGGCTAAAATAGGCAGCAGGAATATATGCGGCAAAGAAGCGACAGAAAGCATATTTTGATGCACATGTGAAAGATAAAGGCTTGAAAGAAGGAGATTTAGTTCTAGTATATACGCTGAAATAGCATGCACGGAAGTTAGAAAAGTGAGGTTATGGACCTATGATCATCAACAGACTCTCGACAAGTGGAGCAGTACAATTAGCCACTTTAGAAGGAGATATAATGCCTAATTACATTAGTGGCTGTAGAGTCAGGCTATACCAAGAACCTCTTACTAAGGATATGCTTAGACGACTCACGTTGGCAAAGAAGCGTAAGGAGGAAGAAAATAGAATACGAGCTGAAGCTCAGGCAGAAGCTATAGAACGCATTAAGCGCATGAACTTAAGAAGACAAGGACTAGGGAGAGAACATTATAACCATCTAGAAACATCACCCAGATATCCCATGGCCATGTGTCAAGTAAAGTCAACCACTCATCCTAGTATAGTGGAAAGGAGACCATTTATTACAGTCAGGCTAGAGCACAAAAACCCTTGTCAAGAGCTCAGGGCTTTAATTGATTCAGGTGTTGCAACTAGTGCAATTAGATGGTCCCACTATAAGGATTCAGGAATAGAAATGCAGCCAATTGAGGCATACCTCATAGGGCTAGGAGGCATGGAAACCCCTTGCATGGGTGAGGTGGATCTTCCTATCCTCATAAACGAAGTGACCTTGACAGTGAAGTTACTAGTGTGCCATGACGGCGACCTGATAGAACCCGTAATCCTTGGCCAAGATTGGCTATACGATCACTCAATGGACCTAAATCTTAGACAAGGCTCCTTGCAGATTGGAACCTTAGATCAGAAGCGAATGATACCGCTTGACTTCCCTAATGGCATTCCGACTGAGGTTTGTAGCCATAGACCCTATGAAATGCATGCGACGGAAGACCGGAAGATCTTGGTCAGATCAGTCACGTTACGTCTACACCAACCCACGCGGGCTTGGCGATGGACAATGGTCAATCAGAAGGACGTCAGGAGATTTTCCCTTGGGCTTCTTGCAAATTAGAAGGGGCAACCGCCCAATCGCTTGGTCAGGTGGACTTCATCAGCTTCCACATGGGCAAAACACCCTGCGGTGCCCATCCTTCCACACTTATTGTGGACTGGCCTAGATTAAAAGTACAAAACGGAGCACTTCCTAATGGGCAGGTTTCGCAAGTGTTGGACCTCCCTTTTTTTCCAAAGCAGAGTGTCCATCCGACCTCTCAACCTCAACCACAAAGGAGTCAACCACGACGAAGGAACCCAGACCGATGACAACATCAGATGACACAAAGAGGAAAGCAGTGTCAACATCACAAAGCAAGAGGCACAAGACAAATATGGGTGCCAAAAGGACAGAAAGCACCGACAGATTTCAACAATGCAAATAATGACAAGAAGAAGTCAAGGCAGAAGCAGAATCAGTATCCAACATCCCCTCGACCTTCTTCTACAAGTTCGACCATTCGACAAATTTGGATCGCCAAGAAGTACCTAACGAATCGACCCACACCCACGTAAATTTGGGTACCCAAACCATGTACTATAGCTCAACCCTCAAGCCATGTAAAATATACCCCTCGAAAATCTTTTCAGCCCTCCAAACCACCAAATCCGATATCATCTTTTGTCCCTCCGCAGAGACCTATCACCCGATCACAAACTCTTAGGAAGTGGATACCGAAACGTATCCAGAAGTCTTCTCCTAACCCCTTGTCTAACATAACTACCACCCCGACTAATCTACAACCTTGTAATAACTCATTCATTACTGAACCTTGTATAAATCCACACACTATAACCCAACATCACCTGTAATAACACCTCATTGAGCAATGTAGGCATTATGTGAAAAAATATAGGTGTCTAGAGACCTGCACTAGTTCTACAAGAAGCATTGCATCAATCACATCACAACACTTGGCTACACGATTACACATCAGCTATGGAAAGGGATTGCGGTCTCACCTTAATGGGATCATAATTAATTTCCATACTAATGTGCTAATATTTTGTAGCAGATCTTTTCCATTAGCACGTCAATCATCATGCAAACCGAAGAAGGACCATCAGAAGCAGGAGCCAGCGCACTTGTAGCACCTATCGGTGTTTTACTCGTAGAGTCCCATCCGACGGCTCCACCGCCAAAATTCCAAGGATTCCCAGGACCCATGCCTATCGACGACCCTCCTCGAGGCTATACTGAGAAGATTCATCGCAATTCTCATTGGTTTCAAGGGCTGGCAGGACCATTGGTGGATGCTGAGTTTATATTTGAGGCTAATTTGACTTTTGATGACCGTACCTGGGGCAAATATCGGTTTCTCTCAAGAGAGTTCGAAGGGCTACAGAACACACAAGACTTAACACATTTTTGGGCAAGAGCCGGCTTCACAGAGTATTTCAGTGACCCTTTGCCTAAACCTGACCTCTACAGATGCTATTATTTAATCACCACTTTGATAGCTTCAGAGAACAAGGATCTGCCAGGAACTTTTATTTTGCCATCTTTAGTGAACGATCCACCATATAAAAGATTTTATCTTTCTAAAGATCTAATTCGAGCTGCAATCAAGATTCATGGAACCCACACGCCCACAGAGCGAGAAAGGTTAGTTCCTGACCCTATGAAACGTGGGGAGCTGGATCATTGATCAGATGTATTTAGCACAACATAGATGGGAAAGAAAGAAAGTCATCAATGGATGCTGCGCACTGACTAGAATCGTATATATGTGCTTAGCTTATGATTTACCTATCGAGCTGAAAGCCTTCAAGGGAACAACAAAGAAAGCTAGGAAGCCCAGCAAAGGAAGGGCAGGAAAGCGAATGAGAGGAACTATCCCCTGCCTTCAGGTGCCAGAATCACCCTCACCACAACCATCTCCAGAGCAGTCCGACAGAAGCCACTCCCACAGTACAACCTATTCATATACGGTTATCAAGACCAATTGTAACGGAGGGCACTACCAGCACAGTTGCTCCTCAAGCAGCCACAGTCCCAGGACCTACCACCACTACGGCAGAAGTTCCCACCACTATCGGTGCGGAAGCTTTCTCTTTTCCGATACCCCATTTAGAAGCAGAACAAGCAAATACCACATTTGATTTTGAGATGCAGGACGTATTTTCAAGTGAATTTCAGTTTTCAGAAGGCCAGATCTTCTCTTAGGAATATGAAAGGCCCAGCTACCCTACCACACCGCGAGATCAACCACAAGGACAAGTAGTGTCTAGTTCCGAGGAAGAAAGAACAAAAACCGACGAAGATGAAGGCGATGACGAAGCCAGTCAGGGAACTCATGAATCCCAAGAACATGTGCAAACAGACGAACAAGGACAACAAACGGACACCCAAGGTGACACGAGCATACACGAAGAAGAAACCTTCGAAGCAGCAGCTTATACACTGGCCATCAAAAAGTTATATCGTACTATGGAAAAGGTTTGGGAGCGCAAGAAGTTGACTGTCGAAGAGAGCCAAACCCTCATAGAACAAGAGCTTGTCTTGGGCGGGTTCGAAGAAGTATATATCAGAGGTTTCAGAGAGCTTGTCAAATCAGTTGGACCCACTGAAGCCTTAAGATATTTGCAGAGAAAACCGCTACCGCAGTATGATCCTTGCAGAATCTGTCTACTAACCAAACCTGGTGAATATATTCGAGTACCCACCGGCAGACAATCTTCAAAACAGATCAAGGAAGCACGTCTCGTCCCTGAAAGCTCATTGGCAGAGGACACCATTATTGTCGACTCCCCACCCCGTACTACCGCTGTACATACCACCATAGTCGTCGAGGTACCGACCACCCCAACCGCTCCCCCATCACCTCCCATTCATCTAGTCTCCCCCATACACCCTCCTTCTCCCAGAACAACATCCTCCTTCTCCGGTGGAGTTGCAGAAGTCGTCCTTACTCCCATTCATCCCACAATTCCCCCACCCACTCAACCTAGTCTACCTCCTAGCACACCCACCTTTCTATCCAACCCATTTCTCCATCCATCTTTTCCATCCTTCCCCACACCTCCAAGACCCCTTTCCCCATTCCCACCTCCATTAACCTTCTCCCCAGTCTCACCTCCCCGACCCACCGTAACTCCCCAAGCTGTCCAAGACAACCCCTCTGTAAATTACTCCTCAACCTTTGTAAATCCTGTATTTACACCCACACACTTACCCACGATCACACCACTATTCACAGTCACCGCACTCGACACCACATCCAGCGATATGGATATATCACCCCCCACTGCACCTCCACTCACTTCATTTGTGGCACCACAATATTTAAGCACACCACAATTTTCCACAATCACCACAACATCCACTTTCCCACCCCCATTCCCCGTTCCCTTTGCATCTACACCCACTGCATCTTCACTTAGCACACCATTAATATTATCACCCACCATAGACACAACATTTTGACAGATGTTCACGTGTATGACGCGAGTAAGAGATGAGTTCACATCTCTTGGAAATAATTATCAGTAGCTGCAGAGGACAACCAACGATTTGCAGTCGCAGCTTAATTCATTGTCGATTGAGAATGCATCATTGAATACTCGGTACCAAGAATTACGCGAGGCATACCACAAATTGGAAGTAGAAAGTGAAGAGAAAGCCAAGGAGGCCACTGCTGATCTTGACAATTTGTTAAGGGCCCAGACAGTTCGCAATGCGACGCTTACACAGAACATGGGCTTACTCAGAAGACACCTAGCAGTAGCAAAGGAAGAGAAACAGCGGCTACAAGAGAAGAACAGAGAAAATTTAGAAGCTGCTCTCGATCACCCAGACCAACCATTAAGTCCTAGCCAGTTCAAAGCAGTGCCCTCCAAATCAATGAAAATGTTACTCGATGAGCACATCAGATTGCTCGATGAATAGGATCAAATGAACGAAGAATATCAGAAGCTGAAAGAAGATCATAAGCTACTCCAGCTCAGAGCACCTGCAACACAAGGACTACCAGCAAGGATTACCAGCTCCTGCGGACCCATCTCCCGACATCCTAGAGGAACTCAACGCATTACGGGCCCAGGTATCAACTCTTGAATAAAGGATAGCTATATACGAAGCACCACCAAGGCCGGATTCCCCACCAGAGCATCCCAGGCGGACGAGTCACGGTTGAAGGCCAGATGAGTTATGAGCTTCCAACCCCCGCATGGATGAAGACAGTTGAAGAGCTTGGAACCACCCACTCAGCACGAGTAGAGGTGCAGCTACACGCAATGGCAATGATTGAGGAAAGAATTTTACAGTCGCCCTACTTCGCTCACTTGGCCCCTCGCAAATACATATCAGGGCATGAGCTACAGTACAAACCGTATTTTATGCTAATGGTCGAGTATCAGTTGGCCATAGAGAAAGAAATAGGCAAGAAACCATATCACGCTACTCAGTTTGAGCCTGATGATTTGCCACTAGATGCACAGCAAGGCGAGATTTATCAACCAGAGTGGCGTAAAGATCTTTTACAAGAATATCCTGAGATGATGAGTACTTGGGTAAAGGCACCACTACATTTGAAATACAACCCATGTTGGGGACCAGTGCCACGTCACCGCTCCTGGACAGCATTTGCTATTAAAGTACAGAACAACAAGCAGTGCCAGGATTGGTTAAATTACCCATATTTCAAGCCACCCATAGAACTACTGACAGTGGGATACATGATGGCCACGATTCGTCACTGGCTCCCTCGCTTGAAACACATGGACGATATAGCAGCGCACATGACTGTCAAAATCTTTGACATGATGCAAATCGTTTTCAAAGTCTTCCATCGTGTAAAGGCACCTCATGCAAACACCCTGGGCTTCGAGCATGGCAATCTAGATCTTGCATATGATATGAGTACAACGCCATCGCTACAGGTGTGTTATGCCTGGCATTGCAGAATTAAATACCTACCGGCGTGCTACAAGCAGACTTTCGAAGAGATGTTCACAACCGGTTTCTGGGAATACCATTCGGAAGTGTTCATCAGCAGGCCTACAAACCTCTTGCAATTATTCGCCTGTGAACAGATGGTATATTCCACACATTACCGACTCCCACCACCCGATGAACCGCAACCAATTGATTGGGAGAAACTCGAGGCAGTATTGGCCCGAGGCATTCGAATATCAAAACACACCCTCGCTCAGGAACTACTACAGAACTACATCCGGCAGACCGCACAACAAGGTTCTATCGAGGACGACAAAAGCGAGAGGGAGGGGGGTGTTGGTAGTAGCCAGAGGCATAGAAGACATGGAAGCATGTAAAGGCAGAGCAGGGAGTCAGTCGGATCTTTTTTCAAAAGAATTATGTTTTAAAATACTTTTCAAAAACCTCCAACAGTGATTTTTATCACTATTGTAATATATGTAACATAGAAAACCCCTTTTCTTAATTCATAGCTCC
>CM035439.1:91653510-91658510 GCA_020310875.1 Ceratopteris richardii | reverse complement strand
CTACTACAGGTCTACAAAAGCTCACTGGAGTTCTCTGCATAAGCTATGAGTAAGAGCATTTTTGGTGTGCAGAGGTCAAAGAAGGATACCTGTGGAGGTCATTCGCGCTTCATCGTTGCTTAGGGGTTGAGATACTTCCCCCATCAGTGGTATCAGAGCATTTGGGCATCTTGGAGGTATCACATACAAGCAAGAAGACCTCTTGGAGTTGGTGGTTGAAGAGTTGCATCAACAAAAGCTTCTTGGAGGTAGCTCACATCAAGGGGGAGCTATTCTACTCAAATTTGCAAGAGCACAAGGTGTCCATCTAAGGAAAGCTTTGGATTGAGGTAACCTCAGAGCCTCATTTTCATTTTACACACATTGGAGCATTAGCCAAGGGCTAGGTCAAGTATCAAAGACTAGATATGGGAGACTTCAACACTCAAATTGAAAAGCTAGACAAAGGTAACTATCAACCATGGAGATTTAGGGTCTCCAACTATCTTATGGGCAAGGGCCTTTGGGGGTTGATTAGTGGAAGTGAACCAAGACCTAGGTTGGATGAGAATCCAACCAATGACCAGAGAAGGGCCTTTAGGGAATGGAATGAAAGAGACAAGAGGGTTATCTTTATTCTTTCCCAACACATTAGCAATAGCATGATCGGCCATATCCAAGACCTGGATTCAAGCATGAAGGTATGGGAGACACTTGAAAGGCTTTATTCAACAAGCACCAAAGCAAGGAAGATCCAACTCAAGAATGAGCTCAACAACCTTAGGAAGAGCTCAGGGAGTAGCATAAATGACTACATACTTAAGGTCAAGGAGTTATCAGATGCATTGGGATCCATTGGAAGCCACGTAGACGATGACGATCTTGTGGCTTATACTCTCAATGGTTTGAGAGATGATGAGAAGTGGAAACCCTTTACCACTTCAGTTTATGTAAGGGATAATCTTCCCGATTTTGAGCAATTGGTTGCTCTCATGGTCACCGAAGAAATGAACATAGGTGGAAGTTCAACTAAAAGCAAAGATGCACAAGTTTTCTATGCAGGTAATCAAAGGGGCAAAGGAAGACAAGGACAAGGAAGGGGCAAAGGAAGGTTTGGAGGAAGGCAAGGCCACTCAAGAAATCAAGGACATGACCAAGGCACCTCATCACAAAGAGGGAGAGGAAGATCAAGAGGAAGAGGAGGACGACATCAACAAAACAGGAATCAAGATGGCGAAGGATGTTACATATGTGGCAAGTTTGGCCACTATGCTAGAGATTGCTACCAAGGAGGAAACCAAAGGAACTATAATCAAGGTTCTTCATACAAAGGCCAAGGTAATTATGCTTCTACAAGTTCAGAAAATGACAATCTCTTGATGATGCACATGAATGGGAATTCAAGCAAAGTAGATAACACTTGGTATATTGATAGTGGATGTAGCAACCATATGAGTTGCAATGCTTCTTGGTTTACTAATCTACATGTTCCCAAAGGTAAAGGACATGTAGAAACAGGTGATGATACAGCCCATGAGATCTTCCATGTTGGAGATGTAGCTTTGGATGACAAGGAGGAAGGAAGATGTCTCAAGGATGTCTTGCATGTACCTACCATCACAAAGAACTTGGTGTCCGTTGGGCAAATGGTTGAAAGAGGCTATCAAGTAAGGTTCAACAAAGGTGGATGCTTTGTGGAGAACCCTAAGCAAGGTTACAAGGTCATAGCAAGAGGAAAGAAGCAAGGGAGACTCTTCACTTTGGAGGTAAATTCTCATTCTACTCAACATGTCTACTTCACATATGGAAACAAGAGGATTTCGGAGTTGGACTTGTGGCACAAGAGGATAGGTCACATCAACATACAAAGAATGAAGGAAATGCAATTCAAGAGGCTGGTTGAAGGTCTTCCCAACTTCCAAGGACAAGGTATGAAGCATTTATGTGAATCTTGTCAACTAGGGAAGCAAGCGAGACTTCCATTCAAGAAGAGTGGCTACATAAGCCAACATCCATTGGAGTTGATACATACAGATGTGTGGGGGCCAACGAAAGAGCAATCCATTGGAGGTAACAAGTACTTTGTCACTTTTATAGATGATTGCACAAGGATGGTTTGGGTTTATTTCATCAAAAACAAATCAGATGTGTTTACATGTTTCAAAGCATTCAAGGCAATGGTAGAGAAGGAAACAGGTACATATATCAAGAAGCTAAGGTCCGATGGAGGGGGAGAATATTTCTCAAATGAGTTTTCTGATTTTTTAATGGATCAAGGCATCAAGAGGCAAGTAACATGCAGGTACACACCCCAACAAAATGGAGTAGCAGAGAGAAAGAATAGATACATTGCCGAGATCGCTAGAGCAATGCTTAATGAGATGAATGTACCTAACATGTTTTGGAGTGATGCAGCAAATACCGCCGTGTATCTAATGAATAGGGCTCCTACCTCAGGGATCCATGGCTTGACACCATATCAAGCCTATTATGGTAAGAAACCTGATCTTTCCCACTTGAAGATATTTGGATGTACTTGTTATGTACATGTGCCAAGTGAATTGAGGCACAAGCTACAACCAAAGGCAGAAAAGTGTGTGTTTCTAGGATATTCAAATGATCATAAAGGTTACAGGTGCTTCAACCCAAATACAACGGACTTGAGGATATCAAGGGATGTAGCATTTGATGAGCTACTCCCTTGGTATAAGAAGTATGATTGTATGCAGGACTATGAAGAAGAAAAGCATGGACATGATGAAGAACAAATCGACCTAGAGCTAAGCGGCCCAAGGTGTTCCATCAATGAAGATAGTTCAAGCATGAACTCACCATGGAGGGGGAGATCTTCATCAAGCTATGAAGCACAATCAATCAACAAAGGCAAAGCAACATTGGTGGAGTTGGATGAAGAAGGTAATGAAGTTGAAGATGATGAAGGACACATGATGGAGAAAGAAGCCACGTCAAAGAAAGAGATCAAGTTCCCAAGGCAAAGGAGGTTTATTCCTCCAAAAGGTGAAGAAAGGAAGTCTTCTAGAGTTAAGTATCCAACTCAAAGGTTTACTTATGATTCATACATGGCAACACATTATGCATATATGAACAAAGTAGTAGAAGATCATGAGCCCGATTGCTATGAAGATGCAAGCAGGTACACCGAATGGAAAGAGGCAATGCAAGAAGAGATCGACGCACTTGAGGAAAATCAAACATGGACTCTAGTGCCCAAGAAGGAGAACATGAAGGTAATAGGTAATAAGTGGGTGTATAAAGTAAAGAGGAATTCAGATGGATCTATTTCTAGGTTCAAAGCAAGATTGGTGGCTAAGGGTTTTGCACAAACCTATGGAGTGGACTTTGAAGAGACATTCAGCCCCGTGGCAAAGATGAGCACCATTAGGACACTCATTGCAATGGATGCTAGCAAAGGATGGAAGCTCTTCCAATTGGATATCAAGAATGCCTTTCTCAATGGAGACTTGGAAGAAGAGGTATACATGGAGCAACCACTGGGTTTTGTTCATAAAGAGTTTCCACATCATGTTTGTAGGTTGAAGAAGGCACTTTATGGCCTAAAGCAAGCTCCAAGGGCTTGGAACCAAAGATTGGTGGACTATTTGATCAAATGTGGTTACAATCAATGCAAGGCGGATCCATCTCTCTTCATCAAACAAAGAGGAGAACTTGTGGTCTACATGTGTGTGTATGTAGATGATCTTATCATTACAGGTAATGATACAAAGGGCATTGAGGAGATCAAGGCAAAGCTTGGAAAGGAGTTTAGGATCTCTGATCTTGGAGATCTTAGGTATTTTCTTGGCATTGAAGTTGTATACAAAGAAGAAGGTATTATGCTCATACAAAGGAAGTATATTCTAGACCTACTTGAGAGGTTTGGGATGCTACATTGCAAGCCTATTTCAAATCCCATGGAAGTTAATGTAAAGCTAAGCTCCATTGATGGAGAGCCATTAGAGGATGTAACTTTGTATCGATCTATTGTAGGCTCTTTCAATTATGCCACAATAACCAGACCTGACATAGCATATGGAGTTGGAGTGTTATCACAATTTATGCATAGTCCAAGGACTACACACTTGCAAGCTGCAAGAAGAATGTTGCGATATCTCAAAGCCACTATAAATGAAGGATTGTTCTACTCATTTGATGATGATATGCAGGTCAAAGCTTATTCCGATGCCGATTGGGCCGGTTCGAAGGAAGATAGAAGGAGTACAAGTGGTTACCTAGTCATGCTAGGTAGCAAGATCATCTCATGGATTTCAAAGAAGCAACCCACGGTGGCATTATCTTCCACCGAGGCTGAGTATAGAGCTTTGGCTCAAGTCACATGTGAGCTAATGTGGATTAAGAAGTTATTTATGGAGCTTAATTTGCAGGTTGACACATATCCAATTTTTTGTGACAACATGAGTAGCATTCATCTAGCATCGAACCCTGTCTATCATGCTAGAACCAAGCATATTGAAGTGCACTATCACTTCATAAGGGAAAAGGTGATATCCAAGGAAGTTTCAGTACATCATATTGGTACTAAGGACCAAGTTGCGGACATGTTTACAAAGGCTTTGGATGGGATGAAGATTTCAAAATTCAAGCAATGCATCAACATGAAGGAGCTTGGATGAGGATGAAGAATTGAAGCTTGAGGGGGAGTGTTAAAAGTCAAGCTTCAAGCTAAAAATTCGTGGGGAATCTTTTATGGACATGTGGAGCAATCAAAGGAAGCCAAAAGCCACGAGATTCCATCAAGAAAAGTCACTCAACCACTCCACAAGTCATCTCAACTAATTCCTCCAAGTTAGGAGGCTGATTTGGAAAGGTAGTTCCTAGATTTTAGGGGCACACCTCTCACTATAAAAGGAGCATGTATCCCGACTTCTTTTGGGCCATCTTCTTGGAGTTTTAGCTCATGTAAAGTGAGCACTAAGTGCTGGAGTTGTGATAAGCAAGCCCCTTGCTTAAGCAACCCCCTTGCTTGCTTGTTTGTTTTCTTT
>CM035439.1:91646010-91651010 GCA_020310875.1 Ceratopteris richardii | reverse complement strand
TACTAAAAGAAAACAAACAAGCAAGCAAGGGGGTTGCTTAAGCAAGGGGCTTGCTTATCACAACTCCAGCACTTAGTGCTCACTTTACATGAGCTAAAACTCCAAGAAGATGGCCCTAAAGAAGTCGGGATACATGCTCCTTTTATAGTGAGAGGTGTGCCCCTAAAATCTAGGAACTACCTTTCCAAATCAGCCTCCTAACTTGGAGGAATTAGTTGAGATGACTTGGGGAGTGGTTGAGTGACTTTTCTTGATGGAATCTCGTGGCTTTTGGCTTCCTTTGACTGCTCCACATGTCCATAAAAGATTCCCCACGAATTTTTAGCTTGAAGCTTGACTTTTAACACTCCCCCTCAAGCTTCAATTCTTCATCCTCATCCAAGCTCCTTCATGTTGATGCATTGCTTGAATTTTGAAATCTTCATCCCATCCAAAGCCTTTGTAAACATGTCCGCAACTTGGTCCTTAGTACCAATATGATGTACTGAAACTTCCTTGGATATCACCTTTTCCCTTATGAAGTGATAGTGCACTTCAATATGCTTGGTTCTAGCATGATAGACAGGGTTCGATGCTAGATGAATGCTACTCATGTTGTCACAAAAAATTGGATATGTGTCAACCTGCAAATTAAGCTCCATAAATAACTTCTTAATCCACATTAGCTCACATGTGACTTGAGCCAAAGCTCTATACTCAGCCGCGGTGGAAGATAATGCCACCGTGGGTTGCTTCTTTGAAATCCATGAGATGATCTTGCTACCTAGCATGACTAGGTAACCACTTGTACTCCTTCTATCTTCCTTCGAACCGGCCCAATCGGCATCGGAATAAGCTTTGACCTGCATATCATCATCAAATGAGTAGAACAATCCTTCATTTATAGTGGCTTTGAGATATCGCAACATTCTTCTTGCAGCTTGCAAGTGTGTAGTCCTTGGACTATGCATAAATTGTGATAACACTCCAACTCCATATGCTATGTCAGGCCTGGTTATTGTGGCATAATTGAAAGAGCCTACAATAGATCGATACAAAGTTACATCCTCTAATGGCTCTCCATCAATGGAGCTTAGCTTTACATTAACTTCCATGGGATTTGAAATAGGCTTGCAATGTAGCATCCCAAACCTCTCAAGTAGGTCTAGAATATACTTCCTTTGTATGAGCATAATACCTTCTTCTTTGTATACAACTTCAATGCCAAGAAAATACCTAAGATCTCCAAGATCAGAGATCCTAAACTCCTTTCCAAGCTTTGCCTTGATCTCCTCAATGCCCTTTGTATCATTACCTGTAATGATAAGATCATCTACATACACACACATGTAGACCACAAGTTCTCCTCTTTGTTTGATGAAGAGAGATGGATCCGCCTTGCATTGATTGTAACCACATTTGATCAAATAGTCCACCAATCTTTGGTTCCAAGCCCTTGGAGCTTGCTTTAGGCCATAAAGTGCCTTCTTCAACCTACAAACATGATGTGGAAACTCTTTATGAACAAAACCTAGTGGTTGCTCCATGTATACCTCTTCTTCCAAGTCTCCATTGAGAAAGGCATTCTTGATATCCAATTGGAAGAGCTTCCATCCTTTGCTAGCAGCCATTGCAATGAGTGTCCTAATGGTGCTCATCTTTGCCACGGGGCTGAATGTCTCTTCAAAGTCCACTCCATAGGTTTGTGCAAAACCCTTGGCCACCAATCTTGCTTTGAACCTAGAAATAGATCCATCTGAATTACCTCTTTACTTTATACACCCACTTATTACCTATTACCTTCATGTTCTCCTTCTTGGGCACTAGAGTCCATTTTTGATTTTCCTCAAGTGCGTCGATCTCTTCTTGCATTGCCTCTTTCCATTCGGTGTACCTGCTTGCATCTTCATAGCAATCGGGCTCATGATCTTCTACTACTTTGTTCATATATGCATAATGTGTTGCCATGTATGAATCATAAGTAAACCTTTGAGTTGGATACTTAACTCTAGAAGACTTCCTTTCTTCACCTTTTGGAGGAATAAACCTCCTTTGCCTTGGGAACTTGATCTCTTTCTTTGACGTGGCTTCTTTCTCCATCATGTGTCTTTCATCATCTTCAACTTCATTACCTTCTTCATCCAACTCCACCAATGTTGCTTTGCCTTTGTTGATTGATTGTGCTTCATAGCTTGATGAAGATCTCCCCCTCCATGGTGAGTTCATGCTTGAACTATCTTCATTGATGGAACACCTTGGGCCGCTTAGCTCTAGGTCGATTTGTTCTTCATCATGTCCATGCTTTTCTTCTTCATAGTCCTGCATACAATCATACTTCTTATACCAAGGGAGTAGCTCATCAAATGCTACATCCCTTGATATCCTCAAGTCCTTTGTGTTTGGGTTGAAGCACCTGTAACCTTTATGATCATTTGAATATCCTAGAAACACACACTTTTCTGCCTTTGGTTGTAGCTTGTGCCTCAATTCACTTGGCACATGTACATAACAAGTACATCCAAATATCTTCAAGTGGGAAAGATCAGGTTTCTTACCATAATAGGCTTGATATGGTGTCAAGCCATGGATCCCTGAGGTAGGAGCCCTATTCATTAGATACACGGCGGTATTTGCTGCATCACTCCAAAACATGTTAGGTACATTCATCTCATTAAGCATTGCTCTAGCGATCTCGGCAATGTATCTATTCTTTCTCTCTGCTACTCCATTTTGTTGGGGTGTGTACCTGCATGTTACTTGCCTCTTGATGCCTTGATCCATTAAAAAATCAGAAAACTCATTTGAGAAATATTCTCCCCCTCCATCGGACCTTAGCTTCTTGATATATGTACCTGTTTCCTCCTCTACCATTGCCTTGAATGCTTTGAAACATGTAAACACATCTGATTTGTTTTTGATGAAATAAACCCAAACCATCCTTGTGCAATCATCTATAAAAGTGACAAAGTACTTGTTACCTCCAATGGACTGCTCTTTCGTTGGCCCCCACACATCTGTATGTATCAACTCCAATGGATGTTGGCTTATGTAGCCACTCTTCTTGAAAGGAAGTCTCGCTTGCTTCCCTAGTTGACAAGATTCACATAAATGCTTCATACCTTGTCCTTGGAAGTTGGGAAGACCTTCAACCAGCCTCTTGAATTGCATTTCCTTCATTCTTTGTATGTTGATGTGACCTATCCTCTTGTGCCACAAGTCCAACTCCGAAATCCTCTTGTTTCCATATGTGAAGTAGACATGTTGAGTAGAATGAGAATTTACCTCCAAAGTGAAGAGTCTCCCTTGCTTCTTTCCTCTTGCTATGACCTTGTAACCTTGCTTAGGGTTCTCCACAAAGCATCCACCTTTGTTGAACCTTACTTGATAGCCTCTTTCAACCATTTGCCCAACGGACACCAAGTTCTTTGTGATGGTAGGTACATGCAAGACATCCTTGAGACATCTGCCTTCCTCCTTGTCATCCAAAGCTACATCTCCAACATGGGAGATCTCATGGGCTGTATCATCACCTGTTTCTACATGTCCTTTACCTTTGGGAACATGTAGATTAGTAAACCAAGAAGCATTGCAACTCATATGGTTGCTACATCCACTATCAATATACCAAGTGTTATCTACTTTGCTTGAATTCCCATTCATGTGCATCATCAAGAGATTGTCATTTTCTGAACTTGTAGAAGCATAATTACCTTGGCCTTTGCATGAAGAACCTTGATTATAGTTCCTTTGGTTTCCTCCTTGGTAGCAATCTCTAGCATAGTGGCCAAACTTGCCACATATGTAACATCCTTCGCCATCTTGATTCCTATTTTGTTGATGTCGTCCTCCTCTTCCTCTTGATCTTCCTCTCCCTCTTTGTGATGAGGTGCCTTGGTCATGTCCTTGATTTCTTGAGTGGCCTTGCCTTCCTCCAAACCTTCCTTTGCCCCTTCCTTGTCCTTGTCTTCCTTTGCCCCTTTGATTACCTGCATAGAAAACTTGTGCATCTTTGCTTTTAGTTGAACTTCCACCTATGTTCATTTCTTCGGTGACCATGAGAGCAACCAATTGCTCAAAATCGGGAAGATTATCCCTTACATAAACTGAAGTGGTAAAGGGTTTCCACTTCTCATCATCTCTCAAACCATTGAGAGTATAAGCCACAAGATCGTCATCGTCTACGTGGCTTCCAATGGATCCCAATGCATCTGATAACTCCTTGACCTTAAGTATGTAGTCATTTATGCTACTCCCTGAGCTCTTCCTAAGGTTGTTGAGCTCATTCTTGAGTTGGATCTTCCTTGCTTTGGTGCTTGTTGAATAAAGCCTTTCAAGTGTCTCCCATACCTTCATGCTTGAATCCAAGTCTTGGATATGGCCGATCATGCTATTGCTAATGTGTTGGGAAAGAATAAAGATAACCCTCTTGTCTCTTTCATTCCATTCCCTAAAGGCCCTTCTCTGGTCATTGGTTGGATTCTCATCCAACCTAGGTCTTGGTTCACTTCCACTAATCAACCCCCAAAGGCCCTTGCCCATAAGATAGTTGGAGACCCTAAATCTCCATGGTTGGTAGTTACCTTTGTCTAGGTTTTCAATTTGAGTGTTGAAGTCTCCCATATCTAGTCTTTGATACTTGACCTAGCCCTTGGCTAATGCTTCAATGTGTGTAAAATGAAAATGAGGCTCTGAGGTTACCTCAATCCAAAGCTTTCCTTAGATGGACACCTTGTGCTCTTGCAAATTTGAGTAGAATAGCTCCCCCTTGATGTGAGCTACCTCCAAGAAGCTTTTGTTGATGCAACTCTTCAACCACCAACTCCAAGAGGTCTTCTTGCTTGTATGTGATACCTCCAAGATGCCCAAATGCTCTGATACCACTGATGGGGGAAGTATCTCAACCCCTAAGCAACGATGAAGCGCGAATGACCTCCACAGGTATCCTTCTTTGACCTCTGCACACCAAAAATGCTCTTACTCAGAGCTTATGCAGAGAACTCCAGTGAGCTTTTGTAGACCTG
>CM035439.1:91636010-91641010 GCA_020310875.1 Ceratopteris richardii | reverse complement strand
CTATACACACATATACATATATATACACATATACTCACACACATATATACATACATACATACACAGACACATATACACACACATACATACACACATATACACATACACATATACACACACATATACATACCTATATAGAGATGTACACACACATACATACACATATACACACACACATACATACATACACACATTTACATACACATATACACACACACACATACATACACACATATACACACACATACATAGAGACATATACACACATACACATACACACACGTATGCATACTCACACATACACATACACATATAGATACTTGCATATATACATACATACACATAGACACACACATATACACTAACATGCATACATACACATCCATAAACATATATGCTTACACACACATACATACACACATGCACATACATATACACACATGCATACACACATATATATAAACATATGCACACACAAATATACATATACATACACACACATATACATACACAAACATGGAGAAATACACATACACATACACACACATAGAGTGACACACATACACACATATACACATCTATACACACAAATGTACACACATATACACATATAGAAACACACATATACACACACACTATACATACATATGCATACATGCACATACACATGTATACATACACATACATACATACACATATACACACACATATGCATGTATACATACACACACATAGATACATACACCCATATACATACATAGACATAGATACACACACATACATACATACATACATATGCATAAATAATGCACATGTATATGAATACATACATACATAAATGCATACACATATACATGCCCACATACACATATACATTACACACACATAGATACATACACCCATATACATACATAGACATAGATACACACACATACATACATACATACATATGCATAAATAATGCACATGTATATGAATACATACATACATAAATGCATACACATATACATGCCCACATACACATATACATACATACATACACTCACATACACACCTACATACACATACACACATATACATACACATACATATACATACACCCATATACACACACAAACACATACACATACACACATATATGCATACACACACATAAACATACCCATACAAATACGCATACACATACACATACACATATAGATACTTGCACATAGACACATATACATACATATATGGATACACCCACATTACACACACTGGGGTACACACATACACATACACATACACATACACACACATAGAGACACACACATACACATGCATACACACACACATATAAAAACACACATACACTCACTACATATGCATATGCATACACACACATACACATGTATACATAACGTATACACACATATACATATGTGATGGGGGAAGTTTCTCAACCCCTATGTAAGCATGCAGCATGATGACCTCCACAGGTACCCTTCTTTGACCTCTGCACACCAAAAATGTTCTTTCTTAGATCAAATGCAGAGAACTCTAGTGAGCATTTGTGGAACTATAGTAGACACCAAGAGATTTCCACTTAAACAAATTTCACTCAAAATGGATGCTTACACAAAGCGAAACACTATCCACAAGATGAGCTAGTTGAATGCTCACAATTGCTAGTCAAATAGAGACCATACTTCACTCTAGCAAGCTTTTCTCACAGAGTATACAAAGAATGAATCTCACAATTGAGCGAACCTTAGAGAACTCTAATAGCTACCCAATGACACCAAAATCATAGCAAATGGATACATAAAGAAGGAGAACCAGCCCTTACAACAGAGAGCAAAATGTTACCAATAGAGCCTACACATAGAGAGAGAGAAATCAATCACCCAACTTCACTAAAATGAATGTTGCTCCCAGACTACTTAGAGAATGCTCCAGAGAATAGATGGACATAAAATAGACTCCAATACATATCTAATGAGATAAGAATTACATCAACTAGATACATAAGGAGGGAGAATCAATGCTAACAACTCAGGCGTAGAGAGTTGCAACATTGCATGCACACACAAATAGATATGCCTATTCAAAGAAAACAAATAAGCAAGCAAGGGGCTAGCTTAAACAAGGGACTTGCTTATTACAACTTCAGCACTTAGTTCTCACTTTACATGAGCTAGAAATCTAAGAAGATGGCCCAAAAGAAGTCGGATACATGCTCCTTTTATAGTGAGAAGTGTGCCCCTAAAATCTAGGAACTACCTTTCCAAATCAGCCTCCTAACTTGGAGGACTTAGTTGAGAGGACTTGGGGAGTGGTTGAGTTACTTTTCTTGATGGAATCTCATGGCTTTTGGCTTCTTTTGATTGCTCCACATTTCCATAAATGATTTCCCACAAATTTGTAGCTTGAAGCTTGACTTTTAACACTCTCCCTCAAGCTTCAATTCGTCGTCCTCATCCAAGCTCCTTCATGTTGATGCATTGCATGAATTTTGAAATCTTAATTCCATCCAAAGCCTTTGTAAACATGTCGGCAACTTGGCCCTTCGTACCAATATGATGTACTCAAACTTCCTTGGATATCACCTTTTCCCTTATGAAGTGATAGTGCACTTCAATATGCTTGGTTCTAGCATGATAGACAAGATTCGATGCTAGATGAATGCTACTCCTATTGTCACAAAAAATTGGATATGTGTCAAACTGAAAATTATGCTCCATAAATAACTTTTTAATCCACATTATCTCACATCTGAATTGAGCCAAAGCTCTATGATCAACCTCTGTGCAAGATAATGCCACTGTGGGATACTTCTTTGAAATCCACGAGATGATCTTGCTACCTAGCATGACTAGGTAACCACTTGTACTCCTTCTATCTTCCTTTGAACCGGCCCAATCCGCATCATAGTAAGCTTTGACCTGCATATCATCATCAAATGAGTAGAAAATCCCTTCATTTATAGTAGCCTTGAGATACCGTAACATTCTTCTTGCAGCTTGCAAGTGTGTAGTCCTTGGACTATGCATAAATTGTGATAACACTCCACCTCCATATGCTATGTCAGGCCTAGTTATTGTGGCATAATACCTTCTTCTTTGTATACAACTTCAATGCCAAGAAAATACCTGAGATCTCCAAGATCAGAGATCCTAAACTCCTTTCCAAGCTTTTCCTTGATTCATCAATGCCCTTTATATCATTACTTGTAATGATAAGATCATCTACATACACACACATGTAGACTATGAGTTCTCCTCTTTGTTTGATGAAGAGAGATGGATCTGCCTTGCATTGATTGTAACCACATTTGATCAAATAGACCACCAATCTTTGGCTCCAAGCCCTTGGAGCTTGCTTTAGGGCATTAAGTGCCTTCTTCAACCTACAAACATGATGTGGAAACTCTTTATGAACAAAACCTAGTGGTTGCTCCATGAATACCTCTTCTTCCAAGTCTCCATTGAGAAAGGAATTCTTGATATCCAATTGGAAGAGCTTCCATCCTTTGCTAGCAGCCATTGCAATGAGTGTCCTAATGGTGCTCATCTTTGTCATGAGGTTGAATGTTTCTTCAAATTCCACTCCATAGGTTTGTACAAAACCCTTCGACACCAATCATACTTTGAACCTAGAAATAGATCCATGTGAATTCCTCTTTACTTTATACACCCACTTATTACCTATTACCTTCATGTTCTCCTTCTTGGGCACTAGAGTCCATGTTTGATTCTCCTCAAGTGCATCAATCTCTTCTTGCATTGCCTCTTTCCATTCGGTGTACCTGCTTGCACCTTCATACCAATCGGGCTCATGATCTTCTACTACTTTGTTCATATATGCATAATGAGTTGCCATGTAGGAATAATAAGTAAACCTCTAATTTGGATATTTAACCATAGAAGACTTCCTTTCTTCACCTTTTGGAGGAATAAACCTCCTTTGCCTTGGGTGCTTGATCTCTTTCTTTGACGTGGCTTCTTTCTCCATCATGTATCCTTCATCATCTTCAACTTCATTACCTTCTTCATCCAGCTCCACTAATGTTGCTTTGCCTTTGTTAATTGATTGTGCTTCATAGCTTGATGAAGATCTCCCCCTCCATGGTGAGTTCATGCTTGAACTATCTTCATTGATGGAACACCTTGGGCTGCTTAGCTCTAGGTCGATTTGTTCTTCATCATGTACATGATTTTCTTCTTCATATTCGTGCATACAATCATACTTCTTATACCAATGGAGTAGGTCATCGAATGCTACATCTCTTGATATCCTCAAGTCCTTCGTGTTTGGGTTGAAGCACATGTAACCTTTATGATCATTTGAATGTCCTAAAGACACACTGTTTTCCACCTTTAGTTGTAGCTTGTGCCTCAATTCACTGGGCACATGTACATAACAAGTACATCCAACTATCTTCAAGTGGGGGATTGATGATCTTCTCCAATGTTTTCAGGACTTCTTGCATATTTTCTCGAATAGATTTGCTATTTGGATCGAATTGCTATATTCTCGAAGAATAGCTTTAGCACAAAGATCCCGCTCATGCCCTCAATCTTGAAGCATAACATGTAGCAAACTCTCACGTTTGATTTTTCCCAATCGTATGCTGATGCTTCCCTTCTTCCTTGGACCTGTACAACCATCCAAAAACAAGATGCACTCCCAAAAGGCTCGCTCTCTTTCTTGTCTGCTGGCACCCCTTCTCGAAGAACCCACTAACCTCCTTGCTTCCTCCTCTCCATCACCTATGCAAGAAAAACCAGACGATAGAAAAACAGAGCCGAAAATGTCTTGCCTCCTCTTTTTAATACACCTCCCCCTCTATGACCTGCATAGCCAAAGAACGTAGAAAAAAACTCCCTCCTGTGACCTCTGACAATTCTCTCCTCATCACCCCTAAACAAGCTGAAAATGCCACACTAGAAAACAAAATTTGAACATTCATGAAGCTAAAAGTAATCATGGGAAAAAAACTTATTTTATTGAGGAAAAGA
>CM035439.1:91591010-91628510 GCA_020310875.1 Ceratopteris richardii | reverse complement strand
ATATGAAAGGAGTGGAGGAGATTGCACATGCACTTGTGGACTCTAGTTACATTTGTGGTCCTCATTAGTTCAAGCAGCTATATATACAGGCATAAGGTTGGGAGGAGAGTCATCTCTCTAGCATGTGGTGGTCGTAATTCTTGTACTGTTGCAATATACATATACATATACGTATACATATACATATACATATACATATACATATACATATACATATACATATACATATACATATACATATACATATACATATACATATACATATACATATACATATACATATACATATACATATACATATACATATACATATACATATACATATACATATACATATACATATACATATACATATACATATACGTATACGTATACGTATACGTATACGTATACAGATACGTATACGTATACGTATACAGATACAGATACGTATACGTATACGTATACATATACGTATACGTATACGTATACGTATACGTATACGTATACGTATACGTATACATATACATATACATATACATATACATATACATATACATATACATATACATATACATATACATATACATATACATATACATATACATATACATATACATATACATATACATATACATATACATATACATATACATATACATATACATATACATATACATATACATATACATATACGTATACATATACATATACGTATACATACATATACCTATACATATATGTATACGTATATGTATATGTATATGTATATGTATATGTATATGTATATGTATACGTATATGTATATGTATATGTATATGTATATGTATATGTATATGTATATGTATATGTATATGTAAATGTATATGTATATGTATATGTATATGTATATGTATATGTATATGTATATGTATATGTATATGTATATGTATATGTATATGTATATGTATATGTATATGTATATGTATATGTATATGTATATGTATATGTATATGTATATGTATATGTATATGTATGTATATGTATATGTATATGTATATGAACTTAGCTTTCCACCTGAGTGTTTTCTTGGATTTGGGAGTCACCATCCTTGGTTGCGGTCTTGTTCTTGGTATTTCCCTTGAATTGGTTGGCCTAGGGGACCAAGGTTTTTTAGTTTTAGGCTTCCAAAAGTATTTTTCTCCATCTTTTCATGATCCTGAGATATTGGAACCCATTTTGTTTGGTTGATGTTGGAACTTTGTGATGTCTAGCAATGATTGTGGAGGCATTCTTTTGATGCATGTGAGGTGCAATCATCTTCAATCTCCATACATAAGTCGTCTTCAACCTCGTATATAATTAAGACCTTTGGATGAATAAATATGGAACTTTGTGAGCCAAATTGACGTGGTTGTCTAGGCTTCTCTACAGTTGATCTTGTGCCTGTTTTTGTGCTTTGCCACCTTTCCTTGGTTCTATGTCTCAATGTTCTATCTCTCATGTTCACTTTTCTCTCCGAAGCTCTCACTGTAAAGTTTATCCATCTCACTTTTGTATGCTACCTCAATCGAGTAGTTAATTGTAATATTGAATGCACCTTCAAAAGCAGTTATGGGATGTAGGAACACCACTTTCTGGCATGAAAAAACTCTCAAACTTTCATGATATCCCTTATTGGAGTGAGTTAGTGATCAATCATTTGATGGATCCAATGCATAATTTCAAGAATATGGGAGAGATGCTCTAGAAGACATTGATAAAAAAGAAGCAAAGCAAAGCATGAATGGAGGACTTGGAGGAGAGAGGTCATATGCAAGAGCTGTGGGTAATTACCAAGCTGAACAAAATAGTGTCGCTACCAAGAAATCCTTGGGTGCTCCACAAGATGGAAGAGGAACAAGTGAAGAAGGTGATTTCAGAATTTCGGACACCTACTAGGTGTATGAGGTATATAAAGACCTCCTTCACACGGAACGATAATCTTAGAGGGCTCAATTCTCATGATTGGCACAAGTTTTTATAGTTTGTGCTCTTTATTGCTATGAAAGATTGCCTTTCAGTGGATGTGTGAATAGTCATTTATAAAATTAGTTCCTTGGTACGGTGGATCTCTTCTAAAGAGATAAGACGAGATAGCATAGAGAGTGCAAAAATCAATGCTATAGAGGTTGTCTATATAATTGAGAAGTAGTTTTCCACAAGTATTCTCACAATTCAGCTTCAATTAATAGTTCGTGTGGTTGATGAAGTTGCAATAGCAGGAACTATCCACAATCAATGGATGTTTTTCTTAGAGTGGTTCATGAAGACATCAAAGGGGTTTTTTCATGAGCGAGCATGTCCAGAGGGAAACATGGCAGAGAGATGGATTGCACAAGGGTCTCTAGTATTCATAAAAAAGTTTCTATGCATGTCGAACCCAGAAATGCCTCACTTAGGGAGTGATGATGAAAATGTTTATCTCATAGGTGATGAGCCTCAAGGTAAAGGGATGCAAAGAAAAATGGATGCAATTTATCAGAGAGAAGGTAATGAAGTTTTGCATCATTAACTTAGAGCCCATGCAGAAGTGGTTGGAGAGGTATGAGCTTGCTAAGGAGGCAAATGCAAAGGAAAGATCCTAGTTTTGAAAGAATCCTTCCACTTGATTTTTTCCTCTTTCAAAAAGTCTTCGATCTCTTCGACCCTTTCAACAAGCAGATGGCCGGATACAACCTTTAACCAAGCAAAGGGACCAGGTGAGGATATCTTTGAAGAAGAGGAACTCGCAAAGGGGTGTGATTGGGAGTATTATAAATATGGTGCACTATGGTCTCATGGATGATACTTTTAGATCACACCCATCAATGAAAATAGGTATACTTTTGATGCTCGGATGATGGTGAACTTTCTCCAAAAAAGTAGAGCTAGTGCAATAGACAACAATGGTCAAGAAGGCCATCTTGAATATTGTGGGGTGGTCCAAGATATCTACAAAGCTAACATTCAGGAGGTTTGACGACTTTCTATGTGATGTGAAATGGTTTAAAGTAGTCACCACTGGAAGAAACACAACAGTGAGGTAGGATAGAGTGGTTTGCTTCAAGTAGAATCCATGAAGCTATGGATATATGAAAGAGACACATTTGAACTTCGCAAACACTGTGAGCAGATTTTCTTTATGCATGATTTGAAAGAACTACATTGGCTATTTGTTTTACAAGTCTCTCCATGTGGTAGACAAATTTACGAGGACATAGATGTAGAAGAAATTCCATCTGCTTGGGACTTTGAGATGCATGCAGTAGTCAAGGAGGAAGAAATCCTTGTCCAAGAAGAGGTCTTTGAAGAAGATGTACACAAGGCGGCAACATGCGATATAATGTACAAGGACGATGATCAGAAAGGAGCGGCCATAACAAGAGGTCTAGAAGTCACCATTATAGAGATAGATATCCTGTGCACGTCATATCCCCAAGATGATGCTAAAATAGGGGACTTATGAAGAAAACACTTGTATGTACTTATTTATGTTTACTTATTTGCTACATTTTTTTTGTAGACTACTAGTTTTCTATATTACCTTTATTATTGTATG
Organism: Ceratopteris richardii; assembly: GCA_020310875.1. Classification (NCBI taxonomy): domain Eukaryota; kingdom Viridiplantae; phylum Streptophyta; class Polypodiopsida; order Polypodiales; family Pteridaceae; genus Ceratopteris; species Ceratopteris richardii. The sequence continues at coordinate 91,624,972 of CM035439.1, read as the reverse complement.
CTAATTATTTGAGTTGACTATTGCAAAACATGATGGGAGATAGTCCATCATTCACTCTGCATTCCATGATAGGGGAGTAGCTTTTTGAGTTTATATCTCACGTACCTTCTGCTTATATGGCCACCATATCACAATATTGGATCACTTGTGGCAACACTCCCAGCCACATCACTTCCACTGGTGGCACTCCCTTTGACGGGACTACTCCCATCGGTCGTACTCCCTTTGGCAGGACTACTCCCACCGGTGGTACTCCTTTTGACCGGACTACTCCTAATGGTAGTAGTCATAGCTTTATGACTCCACCAGAATTGTCTTCTCAAACATCCTCTAGTGGCTCCAATAGCTGATGTATGCATTCGACACCACAACATGATACAGGTGTTGGCTCGTCTCTTCCATACCATGGATCTAGGTCACACTCTAGAGGAGAAAGTCCCAAAGATGTATCTATGGATGGCTCTAGAGGAGATGGATGTTCTAGAGGTAGTGTGATAGATGCTATGTTATCCACTCCTAATCCTAGTGCGAGTACCTCACACGCAGGTATGCCACATAGTACACCACATACACCTTGGGGTGCTCATGATCATGATGACTCCAAGGTGTACCGTATATATGATGGAGCTCCAGTGATGGATGCGATTGGAAAGGCCACGCATCAACACATACCATGGCCTTTGTCCATACAATTTGGACATTCTATCATGGTCAAATGGAGTAAACAGGACAAACATTACAAAAATTATATCACAGAGACGATCTACTATGAGTACCGACCAACACTTGGGCACCTTATTGTGAGCTCATAGTGGATTGAGCACATGACATGTGAGGTGATATCCCATCCATGATCAGAGGCTTGTGATGCTTTCATAGGAGGCTTACTGAAGCTTGTATGGCTAGACCATGAGGAGTGGGAGATGATTCGTGATGAGTAGCACCAAATTCCTTATTGATATCATCAACAGCAAGATGCAGTAGCCACACATCTAGATACGATCGGAGTATCATATTTGGGTAATGCTGGGTATGACACTATGCATCACAAGTTTGTTAATATCATTTTCATGATTGAATTTGCTTGTGTTAAGCACATCATGCTTGTTGATCTCACGTTTTGCATATTTCTTATTGGAGTTGGTAGTGCATCATCTTTCGACACGAGCAAAGGAGGCTTATGGATATTGTCATGGATTGGTTGTGCTGTTGGAGGACTTGGAGGGATGCGGTATGGTCATTTCATGGGAGCATCTATGATGAGGTGAGCTTCTGAAATTGGTTTAGTTTTTTTAGTTATTGTTTATAAATATCGTGTCAATTTGTCTCATTTCATGAATGTGCTTCGTTGCAAGATTGCAGATATAGATGTTTTGATCCCTCTAAGCATGTGTATGGTAGTGGAGTACCACAATTTAGTATTTGGCTCATATGTGGTAGTGGTGTATCATAATTTTGTATTTGGTTCATATATGGCAGTGATTTGCACATTTTATATTTGGCTCATATATGGCAGTGGTGCACCAAAATTTTATATTTGGTTCATATATGGGAGTGGTTTGTCATATTTTGTATTTGGCTCATATATGGTAGTGGTTTGCCACACATTTGTACATGCGTCATTCATGGAATATCTCTTTTGTACATGGTTCATTTATGGAATATCTCTTTTGTACATGATTTGTGCTTCATTCTACTCCTACATATCTCTTTTATGTTCCACGATGTGTTTTGCTTTATCAAATCATGTTTTGATTGCGAATCATCTAAACCCTAAATCGGCAACCACTAGAGCATATGTCACATGTACTCGGGCCTTTTTTTAGGTAGAGTGTATTGTCATTTTCTACACAACAACATTCTCATGTTGATGTAGCAAGAGACAACACACTCTAATAAAAAAGAATTTTGCAGATATGCTCATCGCTATAGGCAGTAGTATGGGCGTCGGTATGCTCAGTGACATACCGAAACTTATATCGATAATTTTGACCAGAGACATACAAATGCTTATACCATCGATTCTCATACCGATGCATCTATCATCACTTATACCGTCAGTTTGCAGGTAAATACTAACATGTATACCGATGAAAATATACTAGCATTGATACTGATGCTTATACTGGTGATATTGAGCATGTATTAATGCTTGTATCGGTGCCCATACTGACGCTTATACGGATATTATTATACCAATGCTTATACATATGTTAGAGCTAAATTATCCCCATGTATTTGCACCAGCATAAGACCGGTATACCCCTCATATGTTGTAGTGTTCATGTATATATACGTGTTACATTTACTAAGAAGTATAGTATAAGCTGATTTCATGTTTCATCCATGTTTGTTTTACTTTACTATTTTTAATTTGTGCAATTCTTATATAGGCTACTTGCAACATATTTTTATTTCTATTTTTTAAGCTATTGACTAGGCTACCGACTGGTTGCTGATTGGGCTATCGATTTAGCTACCAACATGCCTTTCACATGCAGCTCCCGATCGGGCTCTCAACTAGACTACCAACTATTCTAGCAACGACTATACAGATTAATTTCTTCCGACAGGACTATCGACATACACATCGATTGGTTGCGTTTGTAGAATAGTAAAAAAACTGCCTGTCTTTTGTAGTGTGATATAAAACGAGTAGCAACGGAGGCGCTATCATAAACTGTATAACGATGTGTTATTATTATGGAATGTACGATGTGTTATTATATTATGGAATGTTGATGACTAAGGGTGCCACATATTGTGATACTATAATGATGAAGAATGGTTATTAGTTTTACAAGTTAAAATGCTTTATGGTTTGATTTATTTGGAAGTTGTCGAAAGATGATCCGAAATAGTATACTTGGCAATTTAGGACATGATTAAACATCAGAAAAAAAATAGAGCTTTTAGAGATTTAATGTGCACCTACGTGCATTACATTCAAATGCTACTACATAACCTACCTTGAGCAAGACAGAATATTTGTCTCAACTGCTATCATATATAAATAGGATTTGTCTCTGAATATTAAAAATTATAGGCAAACACATGTACGGTAAGAAGGATTGTTCAAGATTTGTGTATCTGGCAAATGAGGCGAAGGCTAAGATATCTCCTTGGTGCAGTGTATTTGTTGGTACAATCATGGAATATCTCAAAGATTGTCGGTCCGATTTGTACATACAACGCGAATGAAAAGGTTACTTGAGTGTCCATCACAAGAAGGCACTGATACGGAAGCGCAAAGGGACCAATAATGCTCCTACTCCGAATATGGGAAGCAGCTCTGTCTGCGTTACGAGAACATTTTGACAGATTTATAGTATAGAAAGAGCGCATGCAGAAGTGCTTCTTATTTAATACAGAAATTGTCGTAAGATTCTTAAATATACATATGAATACAGATCACATTTTAATCATTTCTGAGATTACAACCTTGAAGGATAGCTATGGCGAAGCAAGTGGCTACAGTCCGCATGATGGATATCTCGTTTAAATTTGAATTTAATGAGGACCATTTGCACCAGGGAGTTCACCAATGTTGTCATGGCTGTCTACTAAAAGAAGCAAATAAGATATTTTCCTGTACTGCCTCGTATTGGAATGAAAGAGGCAACGAAGATATTTTTCTGTACCACCTCGTATTGGAATGATAATGATCTGGAATATTGAATCTAATCAGATTTGCATAATGCAATTGACTGCGTATTTCTCGTGAAGGACGTACCTCAATGAAGACGATGTAGCACTAGTTGCTTTGGCTTGAGCAATAATTTGCGGCGATGCTGATAACGGGCTTCACTATGCAGCGGCATTTTCACTGTAAAAAAACTTTTTCTGACGAGATTGATTTGAGGAGAGGCATAGCGGCAGAAGATGCTCCAAAGATGGAGGAAAGCATACTGAGGTAGTGACCAGATGGGACAGAAATAATCAAAAGCAAAGAGGACGAGAAGGAATAAAATCGGAACGTATGACCAGATGCTTTGAAAGCGATCGGAATAGTCTGTGCCTTTTCTGATGGACGTCGAGGTTTCCAATGTTGAACGGTGAACACAGAGGGGGAAGAAGATGGCGATGACTCAGGTAATCATTGTTCTTCCCACGCTTGCGATAAGCACCGCATTTTACACAGAACTATAAAGAAGAGAGATTGTTGCGACTCCATAATCCACGCTGAGTTCTTCATTGAAGCACGCGCGATTCCAAGTATTTTGCAGATCAAACGCGATTCCCCAAGCTCGACGAAGAAGAAAGGTTGACAAAATCGACGACGGACGGACTACGAGATAAAACTCTCGACTAAGAAACCGAAACACCTAAAAGGCGTTTGGCGACAGCAGTGTATAATAGCGGTCCAGGGACGTCTCTAAAACCGGAGTTCTCCATCAGCAACAGATTAAGCAGCAGGAATCGTCGACTAGCGGCGTCAAAAGAATGGCTGGAGTGTGGCACTTTGATCAAGGGGTAGCGCGACTTGACGGACGCGACTTGGGGAAAACGAAGGTTTTAGTTTACAAGCCGACGAAGGAGCAAATAAGTTCTCTGCAGCAGCTAGAAGCATTGCTGATGAGACATGGCTGGTCTCGCCTCTATCCCAGCCAACAGCCAGGAACCATCCAATTCCACAGAAGCCACTTCTCAGGCCATCTGATCACTCTGCCATCAGACTTCCGCTCCTTAAAGCCCATGCATTACCTCGACATCGCTATGAAGATCCGTGATTTTTTCGAGGTTCGGGACAGACAGTAGACGCGCTCATCGACTATCGCAAATCTCTCTCTCTCTCTCTCTCTCTCTCTCTCTCTCTCTCTCTGCGCGCAACCCTTCCCTAATCTCCATGCTCACATTCCGTCTGAATCAACAATGTAGGCTCCTCCGTCTCCCTGTGTCAGTAACCTTAATAAAGGCTAGTTCAAGTAGCGAATAACCGTTATGATGCGTTTCCCTCCATAGCCTTGTCAGATACCTTCTCAAGCTATCCTGATTAACTACTAACGTATCACGACTTTAGGTCCTTCAGCATCAATCCAGCTTGTTGTAGTCCAGCCCATTGAGTGGTATTTGCTGTGGCTTTCTGGATCTTGCAGGTTATCGTCAAACCCTTACTATAAAGTACCGCAAGCATGCAATGATCCTTATTAACTAAGAGTTTAGAAGATGGCTCAAGATGAAACTATAAATGAATTATACAGAAGTTCGAATTGTGTCAAGATTTCATGCTTCCACGGAATCTATTATGTGCTTTACAATTAGTAGACAGTAAATTAACGGAAAACATGAATAGGTCATTATGTTAAACACAATCCACAGCGTCAATCTAAGTCCTTCTCTGCAAAATTGAAATACATTGATTATGCACAAGCCCAAAATATAAATGAATTATACAGAAGTTCGAATTGTGTCAAGGTTTCATGCTTCCACGGAATCTATTATCTGCTTTACAATTAGTAGACAGTAAATTAACGGAAAACATGAATAGGTCATCATGTTAAACACATTCCACAGCGTCAATCTACGTCGTTCGCTGCAGAATTCAAATACATTGATTATGCACTCCTATGCTCTCTAGACTACACAATTCGGCATTGATTAGTAACAATACGTCGCATTGTTTAAGAAATGGAGTATGCTAATAGAGATAATTAGCGGCAGAGATCTCTGTTGATGATACGTGCGTTTCTATTTTGTGTAGCTCTTGTATCAGGAGTTACATTATCATTACGAACAACCTTTAGTTCCTCGAACGTTTCGAAAGCGCAAATTTTCGAAAGCATTTTTGGAACAGAAAGTTACGTTCAATACCAGAACAGCTCATTCGCGCCGGAAATTATGACATTTAGTGCAATGCATCCATGTCTGGAAAGAGTGAGTTGTCATATCGATGGCAGTATGACTTCGCAACAATATCTGTAACAGTCATGTCCATAGACTTAAGTGGGATGTCCAAATCACCGCATTGATTACATATTCTAACAATTTTTTAACGAGTTATTCCGAACCTAGGAATATTTAGATGATGGTTCACGGAGAGAGAGAGAGTGTTACACCATACATAGTATATTTCCTTTTCTTTAGCAACAACAAAAAAGTATTAGATTAAATGATGAATGTCCTCTAGTACAAAATTAAATGATGAATGTCCTTAAGTACAAAATTAAAGGATGAATGTCCTTAAATACAAGAGGGAGGATCCCATTCATGGGAGGGCAAGCCCAACAAGAGTGTACGAAATTAAATGATGAATGTCCTTAAGTACAGGGGTAGGATCCCATTCATGGGAAAGCAAGCCGAACAAGAGTGCACAAAATTTAATGATGAATGTCCTTAAGTACAAGGGGCAGGATCCCGTTCATAGGAGAGCAAGCCCAACAAGAGTATTACGTGAAACCTGAAAGCAATGATCAATGAGACAAGGAGTAATACATGAGGAATCTAGTATGTGAGTACAAAGTCTTGAGGAAATTTCTCCAATTACAAGGCGTAGTTGATCTTCGGGTAAGGTGTAAGCTGAAATCTTGACAGGGGGCATCTTTGATAGCAAATATACCTAGAAGACCAATTTTAAGCGGATATTGCTTGCAGAAAAACTGGCACTTAGAATGACTTTTGTGTAAGACTTTAACATTCATGCTAGTCTAGATTTTCCAAAGGAGATGGGCACTCCAAAGCTACCATAAGAGAAGATCCATATTCTTGCATTTACCCAAAAGTATTTGTTTCAAGTCCAGCTTAAATATTCTAGCTTCTCTGAAGACAAGAGACATAATATTCCAATAACTCTTAGCATGGGCACGAATGATAAACATGTGGGCTAAATCCTCTACCTTGTCACAAACGGGATAAAGACCATCAATCATTTTAATACTTTGTGCTTTGCTATTTATCCATAATCCATTATGGATTATTAACCATTTGAGAGTGGATTCCTTATTACTAATGACGAAAGACTAGAAATAGGTAAATTTGTATCTCCACTCATGGCTACTCTAGGACAACTTCCATCTAGCATTGAATTTATCCAAAAGCTTAGAAATGTTCCCCTTAGAACTTTTGAAATTGATGAAGATGTCTTTTGCCATTTCTTTGAGATCAATAGATTTATTGCTAAATCACTGGTCAAGCTTGTCTTTAAATATGGACTTTATATTCTAGATTACTTGCATCGCAAGAGATAGGTCACTGAGAATTTCCAAAGATATATGAGAAATAATCTCTCTATCATCCATCAAATCACTTCTAGAGTGGAATCTAGCTTTGTCACACTTGTGAATTCATTTTGTCCAAAGAGAATCCCTTTTGAAGAAAGAAGAGTTAGTATAGAAATGAGAGTAAAGAGAATATGATCTTTAGGCTTCAATCCATGACTCCCACGTCCATAGAGAATCCTTCACAAATAAAGAAGAGTTAGTACAAAAATGAGAGTGAAGAGAATATGAACTTTTGGCTTCCATCCATGACTCCCACATTCTACATATCAAAGGACTACCAACATGTTTGAAATCCAAGGTTGAGGTGGTGATATCCCAGAGGGAGAGATTATCTTTGATAGAAAACTATTGAATTTTCTCTTTAATGAGAATAGTCAAGGATTCATATGAATCAATAGCTCTAAGCATTCATTTAGTAGAAAGATTAGTGGCCAGCTTTATAGGACAAATTAAACCAATCCCACCCTTATACTTAGGAAGACAACATGTATCCCAAGCAACTTTGGGGATCTTATTGATGGTTTGACTACCAGCCAAGATGAATCTTCTTATTAAAGCTTTAAAATGTAGTAAATGTCTCTTATTCGGCATCTAACAAGCTAAGAAGTAAATCAATCAAGGGATAATATAGTGATTAAGGATGAAAGCATTATGACTAAGAGAGCTTTGAAGAGCATGGCATGAAGATTTTATCTCTAAATTTCATGATCACCCAATCCCACCATTGATCTAGGGAGACATTAAAACCCATGGGAATACCAAGGAGTCTAAAAACAACACCATCATTGATAATGTCACAACCAAGATCAGAAACACAAGAAGGAACCAAAATATTGGAGGCCTTAAAGTAGTCTTCCTATGGTTTACTATGGAGTGATTAGCCAAGCAAAAGATGTGAAGATAGTTAAGGAAGTTGGAGGCAAACAAATAATCAGTATTAATAAGCATACTAGTGCCATCCATGAGCATTTGAAGTCCTAGAGGGGAAGGATGTCACGAGGAAGGAGATAAGGAAGAGAGCTCACACACACACTCTCACTCTCAAGGAGAAGCACACACACAGATTGAGGCAAAGAAGAATGATCTTCTTCTTCTTCTATTACATAAAAAGAATGTATAAGAATGACCTAAAAACAAGAATACAACAAGTGCAATATATAAAGATCAGTACATACGGAAAAACCTAATATCCGCGAATGAGTGAGCTGGCAAGAAACAAATGTGCCATCACTCTCGGTAGATAAATCTAATAAAGCTCAATGAAGTATCCCTGACATATATCGGTATGACCACTATACATGTTAGAGAAACGAAAAACTGGTACGTGTCATCCTAGATCATCACATATTGAGCTTGATATCTCAACACTCCCCCTCAAGCTCAACGCCATATCCTGTAATCCAAGCATCTCTCAAAACTTCTTTAACTTCTCAGCTCCAAGTGCTTTGGTGAAAATATCAGCAACCTGCTCATCTGTTCTCACATAAACAAGATCAATATCACCTGCTAATACCTTCTCTTTGATGAAGTGATAATGTACCTCGATATGCTTTGTTCTAGCATGGAAAACAGGGTTCTGTGCTAACTGTATGCTGCTAAGATTATCACAATAGATAGTGACAGGCTTTTGCACTTCCACACCTAAATCTGCAAGTAACATCTCCAACCATGATGCCTCACATGCTGCCATTGCAGCACCTCTATACTCAGCCTCTGTACTCGACAAAGCAACAGTGGGTTGCTTCTTGCTGCTCCATGTAATAGCTGCACCTCCAAGTGAGAAAAGAAAGCCACTAGTAGATCTTCTATCTAGAGTACTACCAGCCCAATCTGCATCGGTGTATCCATGAACCTGCAACTCCACACCAGCTTCATAAAACAATGCATAATCCAAAGTAGCACTCACATAACGTAGAGTGCGCCTCAGAGCATCCAAATGTGGCTTCCTAGGAACCTGCATAAACTGACTTTCAAGTCCAATAGTATAACTTAGATCAGGCCTTCTAATTGTGAGATATATAAGACTTCCCACAATTTTCCTGTACATAGTAGCATTTTCCAATGCTTCACCTGATGTAGTATCCAATTTCAAATTCTGATCTAATGGCATAGAAATTGGCTTACAATCAGCCATACCATACTTTTGCAGCATATTCAAGGCATATTGCCTTTGCGACATCCATATACCTGTTTCTATATGTATAAACTCAATGCCCAAGAAATAGCGCAGCACACCAAGAGCTTTCATGTCGAATTCCTGCATAACAAGTTTCTTTACCTCTTTGATGCTTTCTTCATTATCACCACCTACAATCAGGTCATCAACATAAATAGCCACAATAGTGATGCCATCATCAACCTTCCTTGCATATAGTGAGTGATCTACATCACATATAGAGAACCCAATGCTGGTTAAGTAATCAGCAATCCTTGCATGCCATGCACGAGGGGCTTGCTTCAGCCCATACAAAGCCTTTTGCAACCTGCAAACATATTCTGGATGCTTTGAATCTTCATATCCTTGTGGCTGGTCCATATATACTTCTTCCTGTAACTCACCATGTAGGAAAGCATTCTTCACATCCATATGATGCAAAGTCCATCCTTTTGCTGTAGCTAATGCAACAAGTGTTCTGACAGTAGACATTTTAGCTACAGGGCTGAATGTTTACTCATAATCAATGCCATATGTCTATGCATAACCTTTAGCTACCAATCGTGCTTTATACCTACTTACGCTACCATCAACATTATGCTTTACCTTGTAAACCCATTTGCAGCCTATGGATTTCTTTCCTTGTGGCAATGGAACCAGCTTCCATGTATCATTTCCATAAAGTGCAGCCATCTCCTCATCCATAGCTTTTTCCCAATATGCATTACCAATTGCATCTTCAAAACAAGAAGGTTCAGCATCTTGTATTACCTTTGTCATGTAGGCATAATGGCGAGCCATGTAACTATCATATGTCAATCGTTGCATTGAATTACGCATCCTCCCAGATGTTCTTGGTCCTGGGTCACTTCTTCTTGTATCATCTACATGTGCCCTTCTTACTCCTGGAGTCTTCACAGAGGGCAATCCAAGTTCCTCATCAATACTCTTTTCTGAACCACTTGAATCTCCATCAACATCTTCAAAACCTGCACCTGTTTTACTACCAGGAGAAAGCTTTTCTTTACCTTTCTTAGATGTATTTGATGAATTTGCTGGACTAAAATTTCCACGCAATCTTCCACTCCATGGAGTTGAGTTGGAACTATTGCTTGGTGATGCATCTGGTCCACTCAAAACTTGAGATTCTACACTAGATTTTTCAGCATTTTCTTTGTCATTTGGTTCAAGATTCAGTCCTTCTTTGGCATCTGCATAGAAGCTTGACATTTCATCAAATACCACATCTCTGCTCACCTTCACCTGTCGTGTGAGTGGGTTATAACATTTGTACCCCTTTTGCTCAAGGGAATATCCAATGAAGACACATTTTTCTGCTTTTGGATCAAGCTTCGTCCTCAACTCATCTGGAACATGTACATATGCAATACAGCCAAAAACTTTCAGATGTGATAAGTTTGGCTTTTTACCTATAAACTTCTCTTCAGGTGTAACTTGATGTACAACAACAGTCGGAGTTCTGTTCATGATGTATACAGCAGTATGCACAACTTCTGCCCAATAACAATGAGGCATATTCTTCTCGGCCATCAAGGCTCTTGCTATTTCTGCAATATGTCTATTTTTGCGTTCAGCAACACCATTCTGTTGTGGTGTGTACCTGCATGAAAACTGACGCCAAATTCCATGATTTTTTAGAAAACTGCTGAACTCATTTGACATGTATTCACCTCCTCCATCAGATCTTAATGTTTGAATGTACTTCCTTGTCTACTTTTCCACCATAGCTTTAAAATTCTGGAAGGGAGTGAACACCTCGCTCTTCTCTTTCGTGAAATATACCCATACTTTGCGTGTATGATCATCAATGAAGGTAACATAAAACCTGCAACCGCCCATAGATATGGTCTTTGTTGGACCCCAAACATCTGTATGTACTACTTCTAGTACATTCTCACTAACATGCTTTTCATGTGGAAATGATGCTCTTGACTGTTTACCAAATTGACATGCTGCACATACCTTTTGCATTTCTGCAACTTTGAAATTTGGTAGTCCATGGACAATCTCCTTTGACTGCATCATTCTCAGCCTTTGCAAGTTTGCATGTCCAATCTGTTTGTGCCATATCTCTATATCTGCAATAACTCCTGCACCTTTTGCAAACATGGCTGCATTCATTTCAGGAATCTTCACATTTAAGGTGAACATCCTACCCACTTTGTTTCCTTTGGCAACCAATCGTCCATCCTGCTTGTACTCTTCTACATATAATCCATCAGCATTGAACCTGACTTGTAATCCCTGGTCAACCATTTGTCCAACAGAAACCAGATTCTTTGTTATATTTGGAACATGCAACACATCAGCAAGATGTTTTACCTTCCCATCCTCCATAGACAATGCTATGTTTCCTGTATGCTCAATAGGATGTGATATATCATCACCTATTTCAACATATCCAGGAACTGGCATTTTCTGCAAACTACTAAACCATTCTGCATGACTGGTCATGTGATTTGAAGCACGTGAATCAACATACCAGACATTATCATTCGATTTTGAAACACCAGCAGACATCGTATTCATCATGTGATGTTGAACCATAAACAACTTCTCAGAATCATCTGCACTTGTGGATGCATAGTTGTTTTGCTGCCTTTTGTTATTTTGATTCTTTAACCTGCAATCACGTTCAAAGTGTCCAGGTTTACCACAATTCCAGCATCCTTTACTATCATTACCTGAATCATTTCTTTGGAAATTTCTGCGACCTCTTTGGCTCCCCCTGCCTCGAAACTGTCCTCTTCCTCCTACATGATTCTGTTGTTGACCTTGGTCTTGGTTACCGTTTCCTCTTCCACTTCCAAAACCTCTACCTCTGCCTCTTCCTCTGCCAGAGTAGAATACCTGCTCAGAACTGGGCTTTCCTTGGGAGTTTGAGTCCTCACCAAGATTCTTTTCTTCAAAATCAGCATAGATACCAGATCAGCAAAATTCAGAATATTTTCCCTGGTCTGTATGGAAGTTCTGAACTGCTTATATGTAGCTCCTAAACCACGAAGGCACACTTCCACCTTATCATCATCATCTACATTCACACCAATAGATGCAAGTGACTCACATATGCCTTTGATTTCAAGAGTGTAGTCACTTACCGACATGCTCTTCTTTTCCAATGTATGCAGCTCATTCTTGAGTTGCAATTTCCGTGCCTTTGTATTAGTCTCATACAAAGTGACCAAGATGTTCCAAGCCTCTTTTGGATTCTTGGCATCCTGTATGTGTCCAATCATGCTATCCTGTATGCTAACAGATAGCCAATATATTATCTTTCGTGCTCCTTGATTCCATTCCTCATATGCTCCTAACTGATCTGTAGTCCGATTCCTTTCTGGTAACTATGGAGCATTTTCATTCTCTCCTTCGATGTACTTCCAATAGCCTTTTCCCATCAAGAAATTCATCATTCTGAATCTCCAAGCATGGAAGTTGTTCTTGTCCAGCTTATCGCTCATAAGCTGGCTCATTCCATCTGTGTTTGCCATTTTTGCAACAATTCACTACACTGCAAAACACTACAAGCAGCACTTCTGCTTGAACACTGTCGCACTATGACGTGACAGTTCGATCTCAGAAAAACACAGTTTTCGTGTATCAATAGTACACGGAATCACTTGAAATTCTGGATCTGGAATATATGAGTGTCGTCAAACACAACGCAAGTTACGGTTTCAGAAACTGACCTGGTTTTTCTGTGGGACCCACCTTGCGGGCTCGAAATGGAGGTCGAGATGACAAACGATTTTGAGGTCTTCTACCTTCAGGGCAATTTTCGTAGCAAACGGAGGCTGTTTGTGAAATCGCGTTTTCTCCACGCCTTGCCGCGTAGTCTTCACCATCGCCTTCTCCACGAGCTCTCTACAGTCACGCTGGCTCTGATACCATGTCACGAGGAAGGAGATAAGGAAGAGATCTCACACACACACTCTCACTCTCAAGGAGAAGCACACACACAGATTGAGACAAGGAAGAATGATCTTCTTCTTCTTCTTGTATTACATAAAAGGAATGTATAAGAATGACCTAAAAACAAGAATACAACAAGTGCAATATATAAAGATCAGTACATACAGAAAAACCTAATATCCGCGAATGAGTGAGCTGGCAAGAAACAAATGTGCCATCACTCTCGGTAGATAAATCTAATAAATCTCAATGAAGTATCCCTGACATATATCAGTATGACCACTATACATGTCAGAGAAACGAAAAACTGGTACGTGTCATCCTGGATCATCACATGTTGAGCTTGATATCTCAACAAAGGAGCTTTAGGAATCACAATACCCTTGATTTTACCTTTATCCATAACACTAGTAGTGGCAAAAAACAAAGGGTCTAAAGGGTAGCCTTGTCTAATGGATCTATGCAGTCGAAAGGGCTCAAAGATATGTCCATTCATACCAATTCTAGACAAGGCATGACCACAGAGCACACTAAAAAACTTGATGAACCTTCTACCAAGACCGAAGTAAAAAAGAGACTGAATAATGAAGTCCCACAATCCTATCATATGCTTTATCAAATTACATCCTAAAGAAGAAGAAGTCTTGTTGTTAATCTTTACCAAACTCCATACCTTCCTAGGGGGAGATCATAACATCAACAATATATCTACCCTAGGAAGAATGTATTGCCTCATGATAGGGCTAAGCCTATTCATGCAAGAAGAGGTAGAAATTTTGTAAATAGTGTTCAAGCAAGAGATTGGTCTCCAATTATTGATGTTATCTTTGGACCCCTTTTTTTCAATTAATCTCATAATGCCATTCTTGATACCAATAATGAGATTCCCATTTGCAATATCTTTCTTCCAGATCAAAAAAATAAATGGATTCAAACAATGCCTTAGCTCAATGAAAATTTCATTTGGAATCACATCAAAATAAGGGGTCTTAGAGGATCTATTGGTTGTGCTAAGATGCATCCAATGGAAAAATTAGATGCACCCACATGTATATGGAATGGTTTATCTCAAGTGGCCACCTTCAATATTGGTGTTGATTCATTTTCTTCTTTAACTCATTGAATGTCTTTTCGCACTCTTCTGTCCAAGAAAATTGAGTCAACAATTTGTATAAGGGTTTAGCAATTATGGCTTACATGTGAATAAATTGGCGATAATATCCACAATGGCCCATAAAGGCTTGTACTTCCTTTACATTCTTAGGTCTCGACAAATCCAAAATAACTTTGATCTTATCTTCATCACTAGAGATACCATTCTCGGATACTATATGTCCCAATATCTTTCCCCATCTCACCATGAAGAAACATTTTCGGATTCAGACATACTTTATATTGCATACATTTGTTGAATATTTTTCTCAATACAAGTATGTGGGCTATGCATTTAGAAGAGTATGTACATACATCGACTACATAGACTTCCATACTTTTCCTGAGGAATTCTTTGAACACGTGACAGATTAGTCTCTCAAACGTTTTTGGGGGCATTAGTTAAACCAAATGGAATAATCCTAAATGCATATACTCCCCATTCTGTAGCAAAAGTGATCTTATGTTGGTCTTCAATAGCAATCGCTACTTGATTATATTGTGAAATCCCATCAAGAAAGTCGTATACTTCCTTGTCTACTACCCTTTCAAAAAGATCGTATGTGATGGGTAATGGATAGCTATCTTGAATGACGGCATCATTAACTTTGTTGAGGTTAATGCAAACCCTAAGCTTTCCATTTTTCTTTGGTACAACCACCAAAGGAGAAACCCATTTGGTGTGCTTGATCTCGTATATAAATCCAGCTACCAACAATTTATCTATCTCTTCTTTAATTTTGGCATAATATACTTCATTGTAAGTGTAAGGTCTTTGCTTAGATGCTTTTGTTTTAGGAGTCATAGGAATTCTATGAGCACATATTGAGGGATCTACACCTCTTAGGTCTTTGTATGTCCAAGAAAACATGTCCCTATATTCTTGAATTAATGCTATGAGTTCTTGTTCCCCCTCTATGGACACGTCCTTGCCTATGTAAGTGCATCTCTCTTCATCTCCCTCTAGAGTAACTATTATCTTCTTGGTTTGTTCTTTGCTATCATATGCTATTCCATTCTGTGCCTCTCTCTTAGACATTTGAATAGCTATTTTTCTTTCCTCCACTTCATATCTCTTAAAATGTTCTAGCACTTCAAAGTTATCATTTGGTAAGTTTTTGTCCTCCATTTCATTGGTCTGTTTTGTAGCATTTCCTTGATATTATTCTATGGAGAATGGTTTTTTATTTTCCATGGCATCTTCCCATTCTACTTCTTTTAGGTATCGTTCTTCTAAGTAAAATTGAGGTTCCATTTTTATGCTTTTGTAGTCTTCTTTCCACTACGTGAACCCACACTCAAATCAAGGCAAGGCATTATTCTTGGTTAGACTAAGCAAGGTGAGCATAGTCTACACGGAGAGAACAGCAAGGGACATACAGTGAGTGTGCGACACAGAGAAGTGAAGTGCAACGTGTGCAAGAAGAGTGACTTAGAAGTGTGTAGAGAAGTACTAAGCTATGCAATCAAAGGTCACAAGGTCCCATTGAAGTTGTGTGTGCATTGATAGAAGGAGTCCATCCCTCCCCTATTGGAAGCTTGAGTGCAAGGTGTGCACACGTGCAAGCTCTTAGAGAAGGTGGAGGTCTGGTGCGGAGAAGCTTGACAGCGGGAAGAAGCTTGGGTATTTTGTAACTTTCTTGATTGTGCACTCTTTGGGATTTTGCACAGAGAGCATTTGGACTATACTGTACATCATCATTGTACTTTTCTCCTTATAATCAATCTACAGAAGCTTCCGATGTCTGTATCTTTCTCCCTTCTCCCACAAACACTCAAATCCCTTTCTGCACAAGAATCCCCCAACTGGAATCAATAACTTCAAGGTCTTAGCATCCAAAATGGGAGCTTCAAAAAGAGCTTTGAGATTATGTGAGATTCTTTTGATTCTGGCTCTAGGGAGCATCCATGCAATTGCACCATTTTGCATTCATCCCCATTGATATCCATCATGAAAGGGATCACTTCCTTGGATTGCTTCCTCTTGAGGAGGCCACACATCGTTTTAGTAGGTTTGTCTACCCTACCTGCCTACCAACCTTTAGAGTATATTTGTAGATTCTTTCTTTGATTTCTTCTTTGTATCCCATCATGCTTTTGATTTTTCGAAGCCCTATCTAGTATTGTGAGTGGCCTTTATTGACTTCTACCACTAGACACCTCAGCCTTCAGTAAAGATTTTCCCTTATAGCATGAAGAATGATTTGAAGGTTCTTTTGAGCCGTGCCCAAGATGTGATGAGTCTACTAGACTACCTTCCTCCAACACCTCGACGGTGAGGCATAGGAGGCAAAGGCCCTATTCCAAGCAGTGGTAATCTCCTACTAGATAGAGGGGAAAGAGAATGTTGTCTGATTGGCATAAAATTAAGGGGATTTCTTGAGATTGGCAGTCATCTTGAAGGTTAGCACAATTGGGTAGTGATCAGAGACAACAAGGTCCATACTTTGAGGGAGGAAAGGGAAGCCCCACTTATTGATGATATTCATCATGATAAGTCCACTCCAGCTTGGAGGTTTGACCAAGGCAAGCTAACATCATCTTTAATCTCCACAAGATCCAGGTGGAGCTTGACTCAATCCCAAACTTCCTTCTACTCACCATCAATTACCCACCCCCTCCTCCCCAATATGTCAAAAAGAACCTCCACCATATTAAAGTCCCCACAAAGAACTACGTTGAGGGGCAGATATTCCAATGACTACCAAGTGAAAATACCTTTTGAGCAATATTAGTTGTGTACAAGGAGACAATGGAAAACTGTAGAGGATTCCCAAAAGAAGCATCAACCCACCAATGGTTCTAGTCTGCTACGGTATCCACAATTCTAGTGTGTCAACTTCTATTGATGTTGATAGCTGAGCCTCCATTTCCCCTAGGGTGTGTGGTTAAGAGCTAGACATGGGATGAAAAAATCCACTTAAGTCTCTTCTATAGGTCCCATCAATTTTGATCTCTTGAATACAGATGAAGTTTGGGTTTAGACTTTTATCATGGATTCATTGGCCAATAATGGTCGCTCTTGAGGGGTTTGATAGCCCTCTAACATTGAGAGACATGTTGAGATCTTTGTAGAGAGGGGCCTTGTCCCTCTTTTTCTTTTTTTTCTCATCGACTTTTTTCTTTGAGGTAGAGGGGTCCTAACATAGGAGCTTCCCCTTAAGGGGGCTCTTCCACGGTATCTCAACCGGTTTTTTTTCTTTGTGAGAAGTCATCTTAAAAAACGAGTGCATTATCCTTTTAGGGATTGTGGATCCAATTATTGAGCTTTCACTATCTTGGTGATCGTCCATTCTTCTAGGGTTATTGAGCATTAAAATTTAGTTGTCTTTAACTCTTACAAAGTGGTTGATATTTCCTTTGAGAATTTCTCTTCCTTGCCTCTTATTATTGGGGCACGAAAAGAATCAGATTTTTGTTCGTATTCACACGTATAATTAAGAAGTGTACTTAGACTAATTGCTTCCTCCCTATCCTAATCAGAACTGAATAATTGTACATAGTCTTCTTTTTGGTCCATCCTAGGCACGTTCTTAGAAGTGTCTAGTTCCTCAAAGGGAGGTACATCCTCAGTTTTCTTCCATCTCTCTTCTTGTACTTCCGCCCACAAATCATGTGGCCAATTTTCTTCAACTTCTAGGATTAGAGTCTCTTCCAGTGGTCTCAAAACCTAATTCTTTTTCAATCTCCTCATTTTTTTTTAGTTTTTTCAGTTGTGAACTATGGTTTTCTAAACGTCCTTGGATTGTTTCTTCTAGGATTCTCCTTTCAAAGAGGCTTGGTATTGGTTGTTCTAGCATGATTTGAGAAATTTCAATTGATTTCTTACATATTTCTAGTCTTTCCTTCTCAAGGTCTCCTCTTGAGTAACTTTTATCATATTGCTCTAGACCATGTCCTATCCCGATTCTAGACTGATAAGATTTTAACCACGTTTTTTAAGTCTTCATGCATAGGATCAACCAGAATTGATCCTGCTTGCTCCTTCGTTTGGTTTTCCTTTATCACATTCATGTCCTGATTGGCTAGAAAATTTAGCTTAGGTCCACGGTCTTTTACTGTTTTTTCCTTCTCTTCAACCAAATTTTTTATCCACTTGTTTTTAATCTTTTCTCTTCTTACTTTCCATCTTTGAGTTTTTTTTTCCTTTTTGAGGTTTGAGAAGATTTTTTCTAAATCTTCTACTACTTGAGGTGAAGATTTTATCTTATTTTCCTTTTCTTGACTATCAAGTCTTTGATTTTCCATGTTTTCTTTTGCTTTGGCTGTGATGATGGTTTTTAATGGCACAATGTATTCCTTAGCACTCATTGAGGACTCTATTACCTCAATTACATTGATCTGAGATGTGGGCATTGCTTTAGATGGGCTTTTGGGGCAATCTCTTAACAAGTGTTCTTTTCCATAGTCACTATAATATCCTTGCCAAAATCTCAAGGGTGGTGGGTGGTAAGGCATCGTACACTCCATAATAAAATGGTCTCTTCTATATCTATAGCATGGTCCTCTAGGGTAAGGTGGTCTTGCTTAGGTCTTCTAGGATCTCCATACATGAGGTTGGTGTATTCACATCCATAAGTATTTCCATAATTGTCATGCTCATAGTACTGTTGTTTGTAAGAAGATTCATACTCTATGAGATTTTTATCATAGGAGTAGTAATTTCCATAACCATGTTCATAGCATAGATTTAAATTTTTGGCACTCATCAATGGTGACATAGGCACTATAGCTCTCTCTAGGTTTTTTTCCAATTGTGTGTATTTCACAAGTACTACATTCTAAGGATGTGGGGGTTGTTGCCCTAGCACAAGTTTAGGTTGGTTATATGCTTGATACTCATATGGTCTTGGAATCATGGGTGGTCTTTGATATGGAGCATATATTGGAGACTCTTGCCTTGCTCTCTCAGTGGGTATCCATGTGGCATGTACTGTGGTGGTGGAACTAGCCTAGACTGTCTGTTATATGGGCAATTTTGTGGTATGATTGTTATATCATTGTGTAATATGCTAGTATACTAGGTCCTTGTGCGTGTTCCCTATTAGATTGATACGGATGTGGTGGAATAGGTCCCTCCTCTTGCACAAGCATGATATGGATGGTCACCTCCACAGTGCACACACCTCCTTAGTATGGGCATCCTCATGGATGGCTTTTGATAATTCTTTTGTCCTTGGACACCTAGCTTTTTGGTGACTAATTCTGCTAGTTCTTCTACCTGATTGGTTTATGCACTTGCATTAATAGATGCATCCTCAGATTTGGTTGGGATATGTGGAATCTTTAAATCATCTGCTAGATTATCCTCCAAATCTACGCATTCCTTTATATATTCACTCTATGTCTACAATCCTTTCACATACACCAGGGTTCCCAAATTTCCATTATCTATACCATCCAGAAACAAAGATATCATTTTTTGTTGGGTAGGTCTCTTTTACATAGAACATCTGTCAACATATTGATTGAACCTTTTAGCTACTAACCTCACAAATTCATTAGGATCCTTTTTGAAAATATGGATCAAGGAAGAGGAATTATGTTTGATGCCCCTCTTGGTGAATTCACCTATGAAACCCTCAAAGAATTGTTCTATATTCAAGAAGCATTTGGGATCCAAGGCTCTAGCAACATTGGAAGGATTAGCAGATAAATGGTTCAGATAATTTGCTGACAATCATTTCACTACATGGGACTTAATGAAGGATGCTTTTAAGAAAGAGTTCCAACAAGGGAATACAAAAGAGAATATTACTGAAGAATTAGAGAACTTAAGATTAGGTGTTGGGGAGACATTCCCTGAATTTGTCACTAGAGCAAAAGCACTCATGGATAAATTACCTGATCCCCTCATGATTTCTTTGTCAAGAAATGGATGGACAAACCACTTCCTATTTCAACACAATGCAATTAAGGAATTTATTTCTACATCAACAAGGATAGAGAAAATTAGATACCAATTTGAAACAGGTTCTTCTAGCCTACCATTCATATGGAACCTAAGGACCTAGTGATACAATTGAGAAAGGAACTTGAAATTTGAGAAACAAGCACGAGAAAGAAGAACAAAATGGAGTAACTCAATTGAGGACGTAAATTGAAGCTTTAAAGTTACAAAAAGAAAAAGAGGCCCAAGCAAAGGAGTTAGCACAACTACGGCAAGGACTACAAGAACTTCGTGGAGGGGGCATCAAAAATGGATTGTGGTGCACCATGTGCAGCAAACAAGGACATGTGGTAAGCAATTGAACTTTTCTAAGCATTTTTTGCCTATTATGCAAGAAAGTTGGTCATGAGGCCTAGGAATGTCAGTCAAGAGGGATGTCTGCACAAATATATTGGGCACAAGGAGGAGCCCAACCACCAACTAATGTGATGGCGGTTGCACCTAGTTAAGGTAGCACTTATAACCCTCGAACTAGGGATAACTTTGGAAATGGGCTTAGGAGGCCAATCATTTGTTTCAGATGTGGAGAATGTGGGAATTATCAAAGTAGGTGCCATGTTCTAGAAAATACCCCTCCTTGCATAAACTGCATAGAGGCTAGGGACCATTATAAAAATTGTTGTCCAAATAACCAAGCATCTACATCTTGGCTTCACATACAAATGATCTCTACGAACAAAGAAAAAGTTGTAGAACAAGTTAGTGTACCTTCACCATCTGCTAGGGTAGTGCAGTTAGAAGAAATAGATTCTTTGGTTATGCAAACAAGGAGGAAAGGAAAAGCTCAAATGGACATACGCCAAGAGTCAAGTAGTATTGGATTGAACAAAGGCAAAGAGACATCCAAATACAAGGCCAACACATGTGAATATACAAGACAAAAAAATGATCTCATAAGGAACTTGAGGCTTCAAGACTACTCAAATCAATTAAAAAGGAGGTCAGAACTTTTGATTTAATAAATATCGATGCGAAATTCAGATCAGAGGTCTTGTAGATCATTGATGAGGCCTCCATAACCACTTTACTAGAAAAGACTCCTACTATACTACTATGAGTAAGGATAAAATGGTAGGGGAAGCCCCCCTTATAGATTATAAGAGCCCAATGGTCACTATCACAAGAAATTAGTTACAAGGAGTTATTGTGGATGGTAGTTCTGGCATTAAATTGATGCCTGAACATACCATGAAAAAGCTTGGACTCCAACCTTCAAGACCCGCCAACTTCACTGTAACATTGGCGGATCAAAGCATAGTAAGACCTATGGGAGTGGTCCATGGAGTCCCAATTGAGATACAAGGTAACATCTTCACCTTGGATTTTGTTGTCTTAAGGTTGCCACAGGTAGATGGAAGTTTCCCATTGTTGATTGGGAGACCTTGGTTAAAGCAGACCAATGTGCTACATGATTTGGGTAAGGACACTATGTGGGTAAAACAAGAGGGAAAAGAGCCACAACATATACTTTTAGAAGAAGGACCAGGCAACCAAAGACATACCAACATGATGCAGAGAATTGGTATTTGTATGGAAAATGATATGTTGGATAACCCAGAGGTGGATTTATATGAAGAAGATAACATGTTGGCCTGGCTACAAGGAGAAGACTCATCTTCTTGCTATGGAATTTTTCCAAACTCAAGTAGAGAAGAAGTCTATGAAGGAAAGGAGGAGATCATTCAGGTTGCTGGTTTGAGTGAAACTGTCACGGTCACATGCCATAGAAGAGAGAAGAAAAGAAAAGCCCTTAAGTGCAACAATGATGATGCTTATTTAAATCGTGTATCAATGACCACTTGGTTATGGATAATGGTATGGATATCATCTTTTATGATAATTTTCATGGCAGTAAGTACAAGGCATTACAAGAATGTGGAAGGAGTACTTGCATGTCCTTGGAAACACAAGATTTCATTGGGTGAGGAAGTTGGAATAGTAAGAGGAAAATGTTATAAATTAAATAAAAAATATACAAATGATGGAGTATGCTGGAAATATTATTCCAATGAAGGAGTCAAGGTGGCCCTATGACATGGGTGATTTGTCCAAAAGGAAGACAACCAAAAGAGACTGTGATATAGTTAGAGACTTTGGAGGGTGAAGATCTTCCCTTATTCATCATATCTAGGCTCAAGGACTATCATAAAAAAAAGTGAAATTTTCTGGATCACCTAGAACTTGCAAAATATGCCCAAGCTGTACATAACCTTCTCCTACAATTTTTTTGCTTAGTTTTATTAATTTTCATCAATTATTAAGTCTTTTCTTTAGCTTTTCATGCAACTTACAAGCCATTTCACATTCCATTTCATGAAAACCTTGTTTGATAATTTTAGGAATTTTTAGAAATTCTTTTAGAAATTATTATCTTTTTTTAATGTTATTTTTCTTGATAAATTAGAAGAAAAAAGGAGGACCTCTATGGTTTTGAGTGTGACAAGTTGTCTAGAAAGTTGGAAGTTTTTTTGAGAGTTTTTTTATTTCTTTGGAGTTTTGTTTTGGATTTTATTTGTATTTTTTATCTATTTTTTAGGCATTTTCTTTAAATACATTAAAAAAAGAAAAAAAGCAACCCTCCCTAGCTTTTATTTTTATTCCCAAAAAAACTTCTCTCTCATCTTCTCTCTTTACCTCTCTCTATCTTCTCATTCTCTATTTATCTCTCTCTATCTTCTCTCTCTACCTCTCTTGACCTTTCTCTTCTCGCTCTTCTCTCTCTCTACCCTCGCTCTAATCTCTCTCCTCTCTCTCTCTCTCTCTCTCTCTCTCCCCCTACCTCCATGTGTTCTAGGGGTTTGGGTAGCATAATTGAACAAAGCAATGTTCTTGGGGTCTTGGGGTCCAAAGGTGAACAATCTACCTTTTTTTTTCCTTTGCTATCCTCTTGAAGCCTTCATATGGATCCTCTACATAGGCTCCATGCTTTTTGAATTTTGCCTACAAACCTTTCTCCACAATCTGACCTACTCTTATTGGCTTTTTACTAATGCTTCGTACATACAGAAGTCTTCTCAATAGATTCATACTACCATTGGAAGTCTTTATTCTCCATAGGTGCCTTGTGTCATCACTTGTCTAGATCTCATGTTTATCCTTTGGATCTTCCAAGTCTGAGAGCAAGGCTACATTCCTTGCTACATGATTTGGGCATCTAGAGTCAATGTAGAATACATGCTCATCAAATTTACCTTCCTTCATTGTCATATTCATAAATAGAATTTATTACTCTTGAGACTCATCATTTGTGTAATTATTGTAGTCTCTCCTTCCTTTGTATCCTCCTTGGTAGTTATTGTAGGTATTATTGTTGTGTCCATATGAGTTATTATATCTACCTCTAGAAGCTCCATATCCATCTATGTTGTATCCTCTTCCCCTATGATTTCTTGGATTCTTGAAACAATGCTCTGTGATGTTATTTCATGAATTTAGAAGGAATATACTGAGAGCAATGTGCATAAGAGGTCAAGGGGGCGATCTTAACTTTTCAAGAAGATGAAGATAAACAAACAGAGTCACCTTGATATGTCCATACCTCAAGGTTTACAACTCCAACGACCATAAAACTTTGTAGGCATACTCATAGAAGTCATATCTGCATATTCCAATCCATATATCCAACAATAAGACCATATATATGGTGCAATGACTCAGACAATGTGACAAATTTCAAGCAACGTGCTATAACAATAAATAGAGAGCAATGTAGCATTGAAAATATGTCATAATAAGAGGTTGGAAGACTGAGCTTCAAGGTATGTACATAAACCACTCAAATGAGTGTGATGATCAACTCTTATAACCATGACAAAAAAAACCAATGTATAAGTATACTCTCCACACATAAATCTTAGTGGGATTTACCTAAAATTGATCCATACATTTATGAGTTCTTTTGACTTGAATTAAAATATATTCTTGGCATTTGGATTGACATATTTCCATGAGATTCTCTCTAGATCTATTCTTTACTTTTGACCAAATTAATATCAGAGATTGACCTTAGAACTTAGTCAATCAATACTAGTATATGTATGAGCTAGCTCCTTAGAATTCATATGAAATCCTAATGCATAAAGGCAAGCACTTAAGCTTGCTTCATGCACCAACAATGTGCCCTATGATTTTGAAACCATATCTATGATCATATTGAAATATGAGAAAGCCCGTTAATGAACAACCATACTAGGCCATTAAAAGAAGCAAAACTCCCTTACTTAAACCAAGTGGACCCCCCGCAAGTTATAGAAGACTAACTAACACAACCTATATATAGATAGTTAAATTTCCTTTCATGCAAAGAGAATTTGAATAATTGAAATGAGAAGCATAATGCACCTACTATCGTAACAACAAGAAATAAATAGTTTGAAATGAGATCATATTGCTAGTACAAAGAAGCACGTTTTAAGAGTGCAAGATATATTATTAAGTAATGGTTCTATTAGAAAAGATATGTCATGCTTTACAAAAAATCATGGATGAAATCCTTAAATAGTCATGCGTATGGAGATCAAACCTTATTGTGAAAGTATCCATAGTCAGCCATGTGCAAAGAGTAAAAATCTTCAAAGTTAATCTACTTATGTTGTGAGATGGTAATTAGTGTAGAATTGTATACAGGGACATTCTTTCTATCCCTATGTTATAGTTGTTAGAGACAAACCGCACATAGAAACATTAGGGATATAACCTTCAATAATTATCATAACGTCTTGGAAATACTGCAACTCAACATGCAAACTAGGTATTCAACAGCCCACACTACATGATTATTATAAAAACCCGAAAAAAGGGAGTGCCAAAAAATTATAGCCCAAACAAGTATTGAGAAACCAATGCAACCATGACCATAAGTTAATTTGGTAGATGACATTCAAAGACCACCAAGGTCATAATTGAAACTACCTTCTTGCTATAATGAAACCTCAAACCATGTCAGAAAGCTCGTAAAAATCTAGTGATTACAACATTAAAGCACTGAAGTAGAAGATGAAAGATTGAATGTATTTATAGAACTCTATCAATGTATCATTCAAGTGTTGATCATTTGTACCGAACATATGTGTGCACATGAGTAGCTCTTAAAGGATCCAAGCTACCAAATTCTTGGAAACATGTCATGAGTTAGTAAGGATTAGCAAGAAATATGTAAAGGCATATGCTCAACTACAAAGGAATGATTGCAAGCATGAGATTTCAAAGCCATGTTTCAAAGGGAATCATGAATTTAAAAAGACACTCAATTAAACCCCATAGCAAACACCCATGACTCTTGTAAATGATAACATATAAATATAGCCACAAGCTATGGAGCACAAATTAATGTAGGAAAATGTGACAAACTTTCAGACATTTGCACAAAGAGTAAGCACCAATATTTTAGAAAACTACCAAATTTATTTAAACATGGCACGAATAATTGAGGGCTAGGCAAAAAGGTGTACATGGAACTATAGAGGAATGAATATAACTATGAGGATGCAAACCGTCTTTTGAAAGGGAATCAAGAACTCAACCATTAATCAAGAATACTACATAGCAAACTCCCATAACTACTACAACGATAACATACAGAGATATACACATAGGCTGAACCGTGCACTTCAATACCAACAAACTTGGAAACCTTTTAAGCATATGCACAAAGCTTCAGCAATGGTTTTTCAATAGGGCCATAGATAACGTGCTCCATGGGTGTGAAAGCAAGATCCAACTCCATGTTTAACCTAGAAATAAGGACTTGAACTATGATAGCTTAACGAGAAGAAATGAGATGCTCTTGAGGGATCTAAGGCAAAAGTTACATAGTGATGCAAAAAGGATATGTACATGTATCGCTAGGACAAATCCTATGCAATTGACTACATATAAACATAGCAACCATCTAGAAATGTGCATGAACAAATAATCCTTTGTAGAATCTGTTGGCTCAGGAAATGGCTGTTTTTATGCACTAATGTGTTGCTATTTGGCAGGAGAAGATGTTTGATTTCAGGTAATTGAAGAGTGATTAGATGATTGATGGGAAGTATCTCGAGTTTACGTGACGACTTTTCGATCAGAGAGGAATGTTGTCCAGGGGGCACCATTAAGCTTTAACATCAAAGGGGGTGCGGTCCATGTCCCTACTGTAGAACCACAGATAATTGGAATTTTTGAAGGCATAAATACTTGGGACATGAAGCTAAAAGTCATTAAAGATAGAGTGTTACAAATAAATGGTGAGGTGTACCGAGTGTAACGGACATGGATCAGAGATCTCTAGCTAGCATGAATCCCAGTAAAAGTTATGGAAGTGAAGCTGAGGATTTTTACACAGAACAGGGGTCTCTATCTTGCATATTCTCAAGTGAAAATTTTGCAAGTGGAGATGAGGAATCTCTTATGGATAAAGCAAACTCATATGATATAAATTTAGGAATCAATGTTGAAATATGTGTGGATAACTTAGCTCTTGAGCTCGAATAATACTCTAAAGGAGAGATGGAGGAAGAAGCATGTGAAATAGATGATGAAGAGCTTGATGAAGTTATAGAACAGGTCAAGGTTATGCAAAAATTGAACTTGGAATGCAACCTTGGCGTTAATGGTTTTGACCAAAGTTTTTTTGCACCTTCTTGGTGCAAACATTCCCATTGGTACTGTGACATCCGTTTCTTTTTTGGCAGGTCCGTTTTTTTTGTTGTTCTGACTGAGCAACAGAAAAGGGGGGCTAGATCGTCCGTTAGTGGGGGGAGTGATGTGTCGATGCCCTGCGTAGATCATTGAGGGAGGGGGAACATATATGCAGCAGGGGGGGAAAGAGAGTTCTTCTTCTTCATTTTTACCTGAGGGTCGCTACTGCGGGTTTTTGCTCATCCTTACAGGGAGAAGGGGGGATTTCTTGGCTATTTTTCTGCTTGCTTACAGTTGAGGGGGGGTTCTACGCAGCTGAGAAGAGGGAGGTTCTTTTGGGGTTTATTGTTCAGCAGCCAAGTTGCTACGAAGGGGGATTCAGCAGCAGTAGGGGTCTTGGCGGCACTTCATCAGAGTGCAACGGAGATCATTGTCAAAGGAGGGGGACTCCACTTTTGAGGGAAGGACCAAGGGGCAGCCACTGTGCGTTTTCTGAGTTCGCATCTTCAAGGGGGGTTCCTGCTCAATGGTGTGGGCAACAGTTTTTTGGGGCGTTCAGTATTAGAAGGTGGGAAGAAGGCCGAAGGCACTGAGAATCGAAGAGAAGAGCAGAGGAGCAACATCAGGAGGGGGAAACCTCTGAAGACGGCTCTTCCTTCAGCTTGCAATCCTTCCTATGTACTCTCAGAGGTTGGATAGACAGACCAGAGAAGTGTTTTCGGCCAGGTTCCATTTCGGGGGCTGAGGAGGCAAGCTTCCCCAGGTTGGCGAATCCATTGAAGTCGAACATTGTGGGCGGTTGGTGTTGCCCAGAGAAGCTGCATGATGCAGCGAGCAGAAAGCATGCTGCAGTTTTCTCAAAGGTTACTCAATTGCTACTTTCCAGTTTTTAGAACTTAGACATTTACATTTGTGCGCTTCTATGCCAATGAAATGGTGTAAATGACTGAGCGATTTGCTTCACTTGACGTGTATATATTCTAATTATATCATTTGAAATTAGTGGAGCATGGTATGATTTTCATGCATGAGAGAAAGTGCGTGAATTAAGGAAGCTAACAGGCGAAATCGTAATTGTTTTCATGTTCTAAA
Organism: Ceratopteris richardii; assembly: GCA_020310875.1. Lineage (NCBI taxonomy): Eukaryota > Viridiplantae > Streptophyta > Polypodiopsida > Polypodiales > Pteridaceae > Ceratopteris > Ceratopteris richardii. Next base: position 91,596,855 of record CM035439.1, on the reverse strand, counting down.
AGGCATGTACTCCCTCATGGGCGTTGCCAAATTTTTTCCTCCACGAATCATCAAGAGATGCACTACACACACTTGCGCATCCATCGTGAAATCGGACTTAAATGGTGTGAGTGCAGTAATGAGAGATTTTCCGTAAGCATCCATTGCCGCCAGTTTATGAACTAGAAAAAAAAAAGAAATCTAAAAATGATGGACCTGCTTCAATAGGGAAACCATTCACCCAAAATTACCTTTGGTGTTCGTGGTCAGTATGTAAGACTGTGCGCATAATATCACAAAATAAGAATACAAATAGGGGTGCTATTTAACTAAAGTACAGAGGGATGAATTTCATAGATAGGAAGCAACGTTTCTTTGCCCCCATAGAAGCGATCTAAGTCACGTGCACATTGGTGTCATCGATTGTAGAAACAAGATAAGTGGGTTGCTTATACTCCCATAGAGGATGACCTTTTAGCTCCATAACCGAAGAGGGATTTATATGAGTAGTGCGGTGTTATTCTTGGAGTGATGATCATAACATAGAGCACTATGTTATTTTCCAACATGGGGTTCAATGGAGTATGTATGGCCTAGTGATATTAGGAAGAAACTGAAATGAGAATTTTGCGACTCATAACTTAAATGAAAGTGAGAGGGGACACATGCATGTTTGGGCATAGGTGTCAAAGCAAGTGAGGAAGTGGATGTGTGATTATAGGTGCATGGCGAGGAGAGGTGGGAGGAAGTGCATGGAAGAGTGAAGAAGTGTATGAGAGAGAGAAAGCTACAGAAGGAGAAAAGAGGGGAACTGTGTGTATGTGTACATATGTGAATGTGAGTGTGTGTTTGAGTAAAGGTAGAAAGAAAGGAAGGGTGACCATAAATGTGGGCATGGATGTGTACGAGTGTGTGAGAATGTATGTGTGAGTGCATAAGTGAACATGTATGTGAATGTTTGGGGTATGTGGGTGTGTGAAAGGATTACGGGAGTGGGTGAAAGAGAGAGAGCAATTGGTTGAGAGGGGTGTGTGAGAGTGTACGAGGGCACATGTATGTGTAGGAGTGAAAGAGAGAGAGAGAGAGAGAGAGAGAGAGAGAGAGAGAGAGGTTGTTAGACGGAATCACTAGGGTTGGATGCTTATCCATGTACGTATGTTTCCATCTTTTCCAAGGTTTCATTCGCGTGCAATTGTGGATTCACGAGGACCAAAAGTGACCTAGTAATAGAAGGGTTGGGCAAAATATCATTGGGTGTATACACTTTCCCTTGGACTAAGAGGCGCGAACAGAATCCTACCATATAAACACACAAAGGAGACCACCATGTTACTTGAGCATGCAGAGTGGATATTTTTAAAGAGGCATGCAACCTCAACAACGTCATAACCATAAATAGTACATAAGACAAACTCAACTTGCATCATCAAAGGAAATCATAAACTCAATTTCAAGCATCCTATCCTAAACTCCTGCACACCATGACATATAGCAAAATAAACCAATGATTGCAAGCCATCACAAATATAAGTAACCAATACCAAGTCAAATGTTCAAGGGCCCTAAATGGGTAAATAAGTATCTCGACAAAGCCAACCCCTTCACATGGCATTGACTCTGCGCTTTATGGGTATGCAAACAAGAAACCTAGGGAAAGTTTGCGTTGTCTAGTTAGATGGGTCTAAAGGGGAGAGCCCTTGTGTCTCTAGATTTGAAACCCTTTGGATTTATTGATTATTTTCCTTATTTGAAGGGACTTGAACCTTCAGTTGATTTCTCTAAGATTGAGTACCTTAGGCTTAATGGCAAGCTTCTCCGGATTAATGGGAAGCTTTTCCTAGCCATTCAACTCTTACGTGAGAGCTTGAAGGGTCTTCTTTAGAAGACATGTGATTTCCTAAGATTGGAAACCATGTGGTTACCGGGACACCCATGTGATGGAAGGTATACTTGTCCCTTGATAGTTGAGTTACCCCCTTGGTCTTGGAGCTATATATTGGAGGGGTTATTGAGTGGATAAGTGCATCCCTATCCCTATTCTGGACATGATACCTTTCTTAGTTTAATTTTTTGTGGAGGTCCTACCCTTCTACAAGATTGGTTAGCACATTTACATGTGTCCTAGAAATAAAGGACTATTCTTTAAGTGGTAAGAGGTGTTCCATCTTCTTCATATTAATTGTCTGATTGGCAAATCAGTTTTCCTTTTAGAGATAAGAAGCCTAATTATGTCAAAGAATAATATCTATTTTGAGATGAAAACTAGCTCTCTTATCAGATGACATTAAAATAGTCTTTCATAGTACACCTCAACACAGAATAATTGAAAAATCCAGTCTTTAAGACAAAGTATTTTCAATGTGTACATACAACTAAGACTTGGTATGTTAAAATTCCACTTTGATGTGAACCTGAGAATTACTCTTCAATGGAATAAAAAATTACAAACCTAAGTTTGTATAGCTCTCACTTGCTTAGACTAGAGTTATTTTTTTGCCCAAGGTAAACACTAAACATATCTACACAAGTGGAAATGTAACCCAAATGGTATAGGATGTTTGGGCTTACAGGATGTTTAGTGGTATGGGATGCCATATTTATGGATAATCAAAGCTTGAACCTAGGGATACATGTTTAGTAAGCTTGGAAGAAATGAACTAAACATCTCTCAATAGTTCTCTTAGCTTACAGGCTCAATGAATAGGTTAGAAAAAGATAAAATCTTTCAAACTCCAACATAGATTAGTTGAAGGAAGACCACCAATCTCATTATGCAAGTTAGTTGAAGGAACACCACCAATTTCATTATTCTCTCATGTAGTTTTTGAGGATGAAAACGTTTTAAAGAGATGGGAAAGTACCCATACTATATGCTCCAAGAAAATGAAATAATGAATCATAAGGTAAAGGATATGCAAGAAAGTCTCATGTAAGAGAATACTCTTATAAACCCTGAGGATTACATGAATCCTAGTTGGAAGAGTTATAAAGCTAGTAATATCTTGATGCTCCATGAGATAGCACAACATAAACTGTTGTTCCCAATAGAAAGAGCCTAAGGCAAAAGGTTTCATATGTGAAGATGCATAATAGTTAGATCACCAAATAAAACCCATGAGTAAGACATTGAACATAAGATTTGGAAAAGGGGTCTAACACAAAAAGACCTATTCTTTTCTCTTATTTGGAAAAAGATAAGATTAAAAGACTTAAGCAACAACGATTATCCTCTTAAAGGGAAGAAGATTTCTTCATCAAACAATGTCAACATGCTACAAAGGGAGGATTCTTGAAAGCTCAAGAAGATCTCTATGGTTTAAGATCTTAAGGATCCATAAAGATTGAATACCAATATGAAGTTTGAAGAAATCAATTGGAATAATGCATTCCTACAAATACTTGTGACCTTGAAGATAATAGGATCTTTTCCAAAAACTACGAGTTCCCATTCTGGGCATAGTGAAAGGAAGCTATAAAGATCTTAATTTTTTAAGAACGAGTAAAATAGACTGGAAAATATATTTCAACCAACTAGAGTCTTCAAAAGCTAGATTGATTTTTACGGACTATAGTCTCCTGAATTGGACTCTCAAAACTATGAAAAGTTTTGAAAGAAATATATTAAACTCAATTTAAGTAACTCCTTCAAATTCTCTCCTAGGTTAGAAAATACTATATTCTTGAGAAACTAGGAAGTTAATCCACCTATACCATTCTAATGAGAATGGTTGGGCATGGATATTAAAAGAATCCCCTCTATTTATATTGGTCTTTTGATAGAATCAATGGAGGCGACTTGTAAGAAAAAGATCCACCCATTTCACTAATCCAAAGGTATAGAGTATGTGTATGTCTAAAGGAAAAGTGATTCAGGTAGGGATGATGAAAACATACATCTTTTTTTCAGATAGAATCAGACTAAGGAGATGAATCTCATAATAAAGTCTTAAACCAACCAAGAGAATCCACCTATTTCGTTAGGTTCATGTGCAAGAAAAACACGAAATTGAACAAAGATAGCAATTTAGCTTGAGATACTTAGAATCCACTTAATTCACACATATGTGCTATGACCAATTTACACATAGCAAACCAATGAATTGGGTAGGGATGTTTCATTCCACCCTTGTCATTCTTTCCATACCTTGCATGTGATTCAATTTTGATGGGCCTTTAAAGACACATGAGGTTTTGAGTGAACCTCATAGGGATCAAACCACATGGATTATCTCTTTTCAAAATCAATTTGGGATAGAATCCCCCTTTTCAATAAAGGGGCGAATCAGAGAGATGAAGACCATGCTCGATGAAATCGATCATGGTGCGTGGGTGAATAACCCAAGGTATATATCTCCACTCATTTTCAAGGACTGAATTAAGGGGAGGGGAACGTTCTATAATTACATGGGTCTAAGGGGTAGAGCCCTTGATTTTTTTAGGTTTACAACCCTTGAGATTTATTGTTGAGTTCTCAAAGGTTGGGTACCTTAGGTTTACTAGGACGCTTTTATTAACCACTTGACTCATGAATGAGATCTCTCAGGGTCTTTTTCTAGAAGGCATGTGATTTCATGTAATTTCATGTATTTTCCTTAGCTTTGAAACCATGTAATCACCTTGGCATCCATGTGATGGAAGGTACACCTCTCCTGATAGTTGAGTTACCCCCTTGTTCTTGGAGCTATTTATTGGAAGGGTTGGTTGGATGCATAGTACATCCCTCTCCCTAGTGTGGCCTTGTTAGATTTCTTAGTTAATTCATTTGTGGAGGTCCTACATTCCACAATAGCTTGGCTAGAGCCGGAAAAGTCCTGAATATCAGGATTTCAACAACCAATCATGAATATATGCATCATTGGAATAGCTTACATGTCACACAAGCCCAACTTTGAAATTTCCTCATAAGCATTCAAACAAGAGCAATGCGCATCTTTGAGCATAGGCTTTTGTAATCAAATGTTTTGCACCCAAATGCCAAAGAAAATAAGGAGCATTCCAACACCGTACATTATTTCATGCCAAGCCCTAACACTATACATGAAGGATGTATATGTACACAAAACTACTTGAAAGTAGTGTTTGCAAAAATTCTTCTGGCTAAAAGACTATATTATGAATCCATTCATGTAATTCATCCAGTTGCACATCCCATTCACCAAGCATACATAATTCAAAGAAACAACCAATAACATCTTACATATTGTCCTGGAAATCGGAGGTTGAGGTGAAACAAGTAGATAGTTCAAGGGTCATGACCACAGATTCAAACTCTATTTTCAAGTTGCCAACATAAGGAAGATACACAGCAACAACCATTCTAAGGTAAATCATAACAACCATGGTCATAACACATGTTGATATTTCATATAATAAACATCAATGTCACAATATGACTATTGCAGTATGTTATCCTCAATGTCATTAGCAAAGGGTACAAGGAAAAAGTTCAGTATCATGCTGATACCTAAGATGTGTTGAATAAAACATGTGCTCCTCCATTATCACTTGATGCAAAAGCAACAAAAAATAATATGTAGATAATACAAAAAACAAAAGTGCTTGACACAAAGGTAATGTAGACCATGCACACCTTTGTGACTCACAAAAACAAAAACTTGAAAACCTCTTAAAGAAGCAAATCCACATTCCACCCTCATCATTGGGCCAAGGTGGCAAATAGCTAGACCAAATGACTCAAGGAGAAGGAGAATCAACTTGCACTAGGAGGCTCAATGCATATAGAGCATGGACAATGAGCTAAACAAGAGAATGAATGCACCCACTATCAAGTAAGTTATACATTGAATGTGTGCCTTGCTTTACTCAAAAACAGATACTCCCACATAACCAAGCATTGTGCACATTA